>OY743227.1:69896384-70398789 GCA_963555765.1 Orthonevra nobilis | reverse complement strand
GAATCGAAGAAAGTGACAGAATTGTATCCACGCGAGCAGAACTACATCATTAAGTATAGGGCGTTTATTTCAATGCCCTTCGAAACTCCGACTCTACGAGGCTGTTCGAACTACGAAGTGACATATTATCCTCATGTTTTTGCTCATATAAATTACAAAAAAAATTAAGTTTAATTATTATTCGTTGAGATATAGTGTTCAAGTCGTGACTTGGCATCACTTACTCCCATGGCTACCAGTAAGTCAACAAACCAGTTGTTTTGTTTGTGTTGTGCTTCCGAGATAACGTCAGCAAAATATTTATTTGATTTTCTTTCATTTATGTGAATAAAACGGACAAAAACTGACTACGAAAAATATATCAGCATGGTAATATAGAAAAATTGTCGTTGTTATTTACAATAAACCGAACTTTTGCTGGTTGTAAAATAAAGATCCAAATGTCATACGATCTGACATTTGAAAATTATAGGGTGTATGCTCAAGCGATTGGTAACGTTGTTTAAATTTCAGGACTTCCGTAATGAAAATTTTATAGGCAATACACCAGACTGTGTTTTATGGCAGAATGGTATCAGAGGAAGCCGGCATTATCCGTTCATTTCAATATCGTTTTCCCAACGATCAATCGCTTGAAGTGGTAAGTTTCTCTTAAAAGATTTTCGACGTTGTTTAAGAAAATCCGAAAACGTTCTACAGTTCGATGGTAAAAAGAAGACATTTCTTCGGCGGACTAAGATGCCCGAGATAACAGCAAAGGACTTTTTTATTGGTTCAAAGATCAGTGTTTTTGGCAGACAATTCGATATTGTTGACTATGGCGATGAGGTGACCAACAATGCTTAGCGAAATTCCGACAAAGTAAATTTTCAAAGATTCATATTTGCTCGTGAGTAATATTCGTTTTAATTAGAACATTCGTGTTGCTTAAAACTACGTAACACCGAACTGGGATTGATCCTGACACATCTTGTGGACAGCGATGTCCGGGTTAGCGAAGTGCTATGGTACGCTTCTCACCAGAGATGGCGCGAAAATTTTGTGCGAAGAAAATAAAGGAGACGTTAAAATGCGTAAGTTTGATTGGATTTTAAGAGAAAGGTTTAAACTATCTCATTATATTATCTCTAGGGTCCTAATGAATGAACTGTTGGCGGACCATCTATTGGATTTATTCTGATAGCAGATAATATAATGGAAAAGTTGAAAGCCTGCCAAAACCAAACTAAAGAGTCATTTGAACCGAACGTTCATCCATCACTGAGGCAGCTGTTTGAAGAGGAAGAATTACGCGTTGGTATATACTGCTCTCAGTCGAGCAATGATGTTGACAGGGTATGAGAACTAAGCTTTGAAAACGCATTTCATAACTAAGCGAATTTGTAGGAAATAGAGTTTTTCTTCGGCCCAAAAAACGGTCTGACCCTTACCGCAGTATGCAATAACACGACCCTAGCTTTGATAAAACCTCACGCAATTAAAGAACGTAAATTTATCTTCAAATGGAATCTTAGGTGGTAGGGTGTATATTTTTTGTTCTCGTTTTCTAGGTAAATTGGGTAAAATCTTAGCGGAAATAATCAATAGAGGCTTTAAGATTATAGCCTTAAGGATGCAGCTCTTGGAGCGCGTAAATTGCGAAGAGTTTTATGAGGTCTATCGAGGAATATTACCCGAATATATTGTAAGATTTTTCATATGCCTTATTTTTATGTACCTACAATACTTAAGATTCATATTTACAGCAAATGGTTGCAGAACTTGCGAGTGGCAGTTGCATGGCTTTAGAAATCGGTAGCAAAGATGAAAACAGCAATTGTCATCAAGAATTCCGTGAATTTTGTGGACCCATGGATCCAGTAAGCTCCCAAATACCTTCACATAACTTCATGCGTAAAAGATTTCCTTTTTCAGGAAGTCGCCAAACTTCTTCGGCCCAATTCTCTACGCGCTAAATTTGGAAATACCAAAGTAATGAATGCTGTTCATTGCACCGATCTCAGCGAAGACACAACATTGGAAGTTCAGTATTTTTTCAAGATCCTTGCCGATTTGTGAAAATTTTTCGTCTTTATTCTACACAAACTTTTTTTTTTTTGCTTAATTTAGACTTATTAAAAAAAACTATCACATATTTTCGTTAATTAAACTGCTGCAACTCAGACTCTTTACAAGTTGATTGGGCGTTTCACTTAAATAAGAATCTTCCTCTAAGGATATCTGCTGATCGAGCTGGTATTCGTAGGCCAATAGAGCGAAAATAATTATACAGATGGTCATTAGGACTGCATAGAAGAAGTATTCAGCGCTCTGCAAAAAAATGTAACGACAAATGTTTGAATATTGTACAATTGAAATGGCAAACCTGTGATTGAAAAATTGAAATTTCAGTTATTAGGACCACTATCAGGTTACCAAAGGCGTTATTTATGAACCAAGCAGCTGTAACGACAGATTTCATTGACAATGGAGCCTAAAAAAATGTTTATGTTTATTCTTCGCAATCATTTTACATTAAAGAAAAATTAAAACCTGCGTAAAAGCAAACTGCAGTCCAGGTATGGATAGAAATAGCTCACCCATCATTAGCAGCAGAAACTGAGGCACCTGCCACGCAATGTTGATTGATTTCAGTGGTTCTGTCTGAAAGAATAAAAATAAATGAAACGACTTTAAGAAAACATACAAGTGATGATGGAAAAAATATATCAACAACATGCGCAACAATGATTAAATCCTATTTTGATTTTTGCTCCACGATGTTGCTCATTATGCAGAAAAAAGTTATGAGAGTAAGCCTGAGATCCAGTCACCTACTCGTTGTATGTTGTCCTGTTTGAAGTGGTTAAATGTCAAGCCTTTTGGTTACGGAATATCTTACAAAAAACCCACAGATCGTTCAAGATGCACAGCCATATTTACTTAGATATAATAATCACTTTAATCAACTGTTAAACGAACTTCCAAATGATATTAAAATGAAACTAGTACTCACCGTTTTTAAAGAAATTTAAGAAATCGTATGAGTCTTAGCGTAAATTAAATATTTAAACTGATGAGCTGAGTTGAAAAATGCTGTACTATTGGACCTGCTGGATTGGTGTACATCGGATTACCGAGCGCCTTCTGTATATAAATAGCAATGGCATTGGAATACGAACAGTCGAAGGGAGAACATCAAAATAGAGAACTATGTGGAAACATTTGGGGACTCTGACCCCCCATATTCCACCGTTACAGGCTGGTCCAGGAAGCTAAAGCTGCCAGATCGAAATATGACCATCAGAAGAATGTCGAATGGGTGCCGAGAATGAAACGAGTCGACATTTCGAGGGCGAATATCGAAAAGTTCAAGGTAGATCAGGTGATTTTTTTGTCACGTTTCGTGACCATGGACTAGACCTCGATGACGCCGTAGAATTTCAAGGCGTCGAGTCCGGCAGTGAAGGTGGTTACGGCATCAGTTTTATGGGACGCTGAACGAATTATCATGGTGGATTTTTTGAAAAAAGGTAGCCATAATATCAGGCTCCTTCTAACCAAACCAAGAAAGAAGATTGCGAGAAGCTAGCGAGCCGGAGTGCTGTTACATCAAGACAACGCACCAGTTCATAAGGCTGCATTTGTTATGGCTGCAATTCAAGAAACAGGATTCAAATTGCTTGAACACCCGTCCTTGTCGCCAGATCGAACTCACAGTGGGACACCTTCGGGGTAAGAAATTTGAAGATGATGACAAATTGATGGCCGCTGGTGAGGCGTTTTGGGAACGTCAAGATATGAAACATGTATTGACTTATTATATGACTATGTTGAAAAATAAAGTTAATTCACCATGGTTTACAAGGTGTTAATTATCCTTACTATATGTTTAATTTAATGAAAGGAAGCCTAGCACTCCAAAGCATTATTGTTCGCCGGTCAACAGAAAGTCGACAGAGTTGGGGAAAGTTCGCCTGGAAGTGGAGAAGTGCGCCCAAATTCAAAAAAAGAATATGGAAACTTGCATTGATCTTTCATATCTTTTGCTTTTATAGATTTGGCGTATTGCATTACTCCCAATGCTCCAGGACGGTTCAACTTTTAAAGACTCATTCCAGAAAAAGGACAGAGTTCCTGACAAAATTTTGTCAAGTTAGAAGATTTGAGCAGGTGGCAGCTGACTCATGTATATATATGCTATAGTGGACTGACATTAAAGTCTTCAAATCTACACCAGAAGTACACCGCGATAACGAAAGGTCTTAGCTTCAGTGGCGCATGCAAGCGGAACAGACTTTGCGTAAAATGATCGAGGGCAATTAGCAATGGATTGAGCTGAGTGGAGAGACCATGGCCCACCACAGACAGTAACGCCATCATTCGTAAGAAAATATGTAAATTAACATTAACAGAATATTGAAAGGAAATATCAGAAAAAACATTTCAATATTATCCCAGAAGTTTTAAACTTACATAAATGAATTCCTGCACAATTCCAGCGCAAATAAATGAAAACGCCGAACATACTCCACCCACAGTGACGCTCTTCAGGGGACTTAATTCAATCTTGAAGCGTTTCAAGATCGGTGCCAAGATATACTGCCACAGGGGGATAAGTATAAACAAAAATATTGGTCCCATTGCTTTCGCTTGATCGGCTTGTATCGTCACTCCCAAAACGGTTGTGTTTAGCTGTGACGCCTGGAATGTCCAACTAGAATCCTGTTGCGCTAGAAGAGCAAAGTACACCGGAAGTGGAATAAAGAGTTTAAAGATCTGAAAAAAAAAACAACGAAAACAAAGTTAAACAGAAGATGATATTTATTTGCTTTAATACCTTCAAAACAGTTGAAACATCATTTACAAATGACTCGTCATACCGTCCAATAGAATGCTGTAGCCAGTGCGTGTTGCTTGATCTCCCTTTGCTCCACATGGTCATCAAAGCGTGCTTAATACATCCGAAAAATTTCATCAGAACGTTCTCATCGGCAAGCTTTTCCGGTTTATAGAACATCTTTCCAATTGTGAAAAACACTAAAAAACGAATCGTTGAACGTTCAAAGATACCATCTCAAAACCAGTACCCCCAACTTACACCATGATGCCAAGAATGAGGACCCTAGTGTTCCAAATACAGCAGGATAGCATCCTGTCTTATCGAAGCATGTTGTACTGGCTCTCACCATCGGTGGGAAGATTTTACTCAAGAATATCCCAAAATAATACACAAAATAATACAGAGAAAAGTATTCCGCCAACAGATGGCTCTGTTCAGGAATTTTAAATTGCATCGCTCCCAGTGACGTGATACAAGCCCGAATCGATCCATTTCCAATTGATATCAGAAGCAGGGATAAGGACACTAAGAACCTGCATGAAAAGTGTTATAGTAGTAAAAATGAAAACTATGTTCGCGCTTACGTCACAGAAACTCCAGCTGACGGAAATGATGTTATGATTAAGAATGCCCATCCGAGAGCATATGGGAAACAAAACAATGTTATTGCCCGAACATTGCCCAAATAGCTGTCCGCTAATATTGCTCCGAATATTGGACAAAACTGTCCAAAGAAATTAAAGATGTGCAGCATTATAGTGGAGAAGGTTTCACTAAAGTAAAGATCATCTCGCAGGTAAAGCGCCAGGATAGCTGCAGAAGAGATCAAACAAATTAAAATAAATGAGGTTAATGGGACTTGCGTGCCAGAAAAATAAAATAAAATAAGAATTAAAAAAGAAATTGGCCTCCAGGCTGAACATAATCAGATACCTTTCATCAAAAAGAAGTTGTATACATGTTAACACACTTATAAATGTAACTAAATTAATTTCTCTTTCCAAAATCGATTATGGATTAGTCATATACGGAAAGTGTGTCCGATCAACATTAAAAATCCTCAATCCGTCTTATCATGCTGCAATACGATCCACATTAGGGTCCTACAGAACCGCACCTATCAAGAATATGCTGACAGAAGGGGAATTTTCATCAATTGAAGACCGAATAACAGAGTTAACGATAAGGCTCATCCCAAAAATTTGTGAATCGTACAGCTCTCCCATCCAGTTAGATGCTATCAGAATTTTAAGCCGCAAGAAGATCCCTAAAATCCCATCGACTCTTTACATTGCATTATGCCTCGCAAAAAATATCCAGTCATAAAAAAAACTTTCTGTCGAAAAGCACCCTCCTTGGCTCTTTCCTGAAGACGCAATCAACACCAACCTTGCTAAATATGCGAAAGGGCAGACATTCGAGACCAAATATCTGCAGCTCTTCAAAGAACTCATGAGTAACTACATCAAACGCTCTTCTCTTTTAAATGAATCTATCCACCATAATGAATTATTTATTGAAATCGAAATGTATAGTTATTTGGATGTTAAGGTCAGTAATACTGAAAAATCATACAATTTTATGAAAGCTAACTTTCTTGAGCTAAATAATTTTCTCAATAATATAATATTAAATCACCCCAATTTACATCACACGTACAAACGTTTCGTTGAAAAACTTAGTCATGACTTCGCTAATTCTGTTCCTCAATATTCTAACCACAGAACAACCAAGCCTCCTTGGTATAATAATCAGTTAACAAATTTAAAGAACTTGAAAAACAAAGCTTTTAAAAAATATAAAAAATCGAATAATCCGACCGATTATGTCAAGTTTAGTAAATTACGTAAAGATTTTATTGTTCTTAGTAAGTTTCTCTACAGGGGATATATCATGAATATTGAACGCAATATTAAATGCAACAGCAAATCGTTTTGGCATTATATAAATTCAAAAAGGAAGTCCATAGGAATTCCTAATACAATGCATTTTAAGGACGTTGAATCATTTGACGTTGAGTCTTCCCTTGAACTTTTTTCAAACTTTTTTGAATCTGTTTATTCAATCGCGAGTACAGGTAGTAACTCAGGAACTGACTGTCTCAATGGCATCAGTATAGGGCCACTCCAACTGAGTTACGAAGAAGTTTACTTGGCTCTTCAATCTGTGAATCCTAATCCCAACTGTGGCGCCGATGGTATACCATGAGTGGTTCTAAGGTACTGCTACAGCTCCCTCTGTACTCCGTTGCTCAATATTTTTAATCGTTCTCTATCTGAAGGTGTATTTCTTGACGAATGGAAGGTGTCGTACTTGGTCCCTGTTCATAAGTCTGGCTCCGAAAATAACGTGGAGAATTATAGAGGTATCAGCAAACTCTCAGCGATTCCCAAAGTTTTTGAAAGCATAGTCGAAAATAGACTCAAGTTTCTTATAAAGGAGACCATATCTGAAGCTCAACATGGATTTGTATCCGGTCGATCCACTACTACAAATCTGGCGTATTTCTCATCATATGTCATTAATGCGATTCAGAATAAATCGCAAGTTGATTCAATCTATACAGATTTTAGCAAAGTGTTCGATTCAGTAAGCCATGCTGTTCTTATTAAAAAGCTGGAATCTTTCGGATTTCACTCTGAGTTCTTAAGTTGGATAACTTCGTTTGTCACTGGTCATACTCAACGAGTGAAAATTGGGGCATACCTGTCCAGGATAATCGAATGTACCTCAGGTGTACCTCAAGGGTGCCATTTAGCCCCACCGCTTTTTATAATTTTTATTAATGATATTGTTAGTGTTATTAAACATAGCCAGTGTCTACTATACGCCGATGATTTGAAATTGTTCTCAGTTATTAAGAGTGTGGATGACTGTCATCTACTACAGGCAGATCTTAATCGCGTTCTGGGTTGGTGTAACACTAACAGTTTAAAACTCAATATTAAAAAATGCAATGTAATCTCTTTTTCCAGATCGACTTCTTTAATTGATTTCAACTATTCCATTGACTCTATGCCTTTGAATAGAGTTAGCAAAATCAAAGACTTTGGTGTTACGATTGATAATTTTTTTTCATTTAAAAACCACATAGAACTAACAGTCGCAAGGACCAATTTAGTAATTGGATTTATCAAGCGTAATGGTAAAGATTTCAAGGACCCATATGCGCTATTGTCCCTATATACATCTCTTGTTAGATCTATTCTAGAGTACGCGGCTGTTATTTGGAATCCCTTTAATGTAACCTTCTCCGACCACATTGAGAAAATCCAAAGGCGCTTCACGAAGTTCATTTTCTACAAGTTGCGTTGGAACTTCCATCCAAACTTCCATCCAATACTATTCGATTCTTGATGCAATGTTTGTGAGAGACTTACTTTGTAACCATATTAAGTCTCCTGTTCTTTTGTCGTTAATACCTATATATGCTCCAGCACGGTCGCTGAGAATTCGAGATCTGCTATTTGAACAAAATCCCAGGACCAATTATGGTCGTAATGAGCCTATTTTAAGAGCCATTTTAGCTTTCAACGAAGCTTATATGTACATAGACCTAGCTGATAGTAGAGATATATTTAAAACTAACTTATTTTACTTATTTATATTTTGAGCAAAAACAAATTGTTAACATCTGTTAGTTATATTGTTACTTGTAGATGAAATTAATAAATAAATAAATAAATAAATAACATTCTTTGTACCGATGGATCAAAAAGCGAAGATGGTACTGGTTTCGCAATCGTCAACTCGAATGGTCAAGTTTTGTCTGCTGAAAAACTTCCGAATTATTTTTCAATCTTTTCCGCCGAAGCTACAGCAATACTCAAAGCAACAGAAATGGCGGTTGCATCAAAACAAAGAACTGTGATTTGCACTGGCAGCTTCGTCACCCTCAACGCAATTCGCAACATAAAACACCCCTCTAGCGTGATAAATAAAGTTCGGGACAACATTCCAACATTCCTTCGATCCAAGCTGCTATTGGTCTGGATTCCAGGACATGCTGGAATAAAGGGAAACGAGCTAGCAGATTACGAAGCAAAAGCAAATTCCAATGCTGAAGTAAGTCACTATCAAACCTTCAAAAACGACTTCCTTAAGATTGCAGAAGCCTACTGTAAAAATAAAATAAAAGAATCATGGAGCCTGTACCAATACCATTACTCCTCAATCAATCCAAATGGTTCTCCGGCAAAATACCCAATAAATCCAACGCGCAAGCTGAACAGATGCTTCCTACGGCTGCGACTTGGACATACACAGTTAATACATAGCCACCTGCTCAACACCTCCGATATGCCCTTTTTGTTGTGCAAACAAAATACTGAACATAAAACACCTAACATCCGAATACAATACAATTATTGTAATAATATTTATGTTTACACACTTCTACAAAAACTAAATCTTGAAAATAGTATCGAACATATGTTAACACTTAGTTTTTTACAATAGCCTCTGTGATCCCGGCCGAAGGCCGTTGTAGCTAGTGCTGAAGTTTTTAAGATATTATCTGTACATTTATGTAAAGACTAGTAGAATAATAATAATGAATAATAATAAAATAAACACTACGAACACTTTGATTGAACTCTTTGTCACGAACACAATAGTGACGTGGACGCCGCCGCAGATATGGTCACAAATATTATTCTCCTAGGCATGAATGACTTCATCCCAAACAAGCTGAAGACAATTAGGCCAAAAGAGAATTCATGGTTCGACTTAAGCTGTAAAGAGGCTGTCAGGTTGAGAGAGCTGAGTTTTCCTATACAGTCAACCCTACAGAGGTAAACCGGAAAAAGTTTCGACGAGTCCGTAATGACTGTAATGCTCTTCTACGACGTACGAAGTTCTCCCATGGACTTAAATTAAGGCAGAAAATACTACGTTGTCCCAGTGGTAGAAAACAATTTTGGTCCTTCGTCAAAAATGTTGTGTGTTCTTCCACGCTGGCAAAACCACTGCGTAAGCTTTTTCATCTTTCCCACATCTTTCCCACTCCTCAGGTCTCTTTCCGAGAAAACTGCATTTGTCCAGCCTGTCCCTAAAAAAGGCGCTTCTTCTTCTCCCTCCAATTACAGACCCAGAGCACTTACGTCCCTTCTTTCTAAGGTCATGGAAACGCTGAGTAATCGTCAGCTTATGAAATATCTTGAATCACGAAAACTTCTTAATGACCGGCAGTACGGTTTTCGTAGCAACAGGTCCACTGGTGATTTGATGACTTGTCTCACTGAAAAGTGGAACCAATCTATACATAACATCGGTGAAACAAAGATAGTTGCACTCGATATTTCAAAGGCATTTGACAGAGTCTGGCATCCGGCTCTTTTGTCGAAAATGCGTGCATATGGGATCTGTGAGTCTCTTCTTCGATGGATAAGAAACTACCTTTCGAATCGTACAATACAAGTTGTATTGGACGATTTCAAGTCTGAAATTCACCATATAAATGGTGGTGTTCCACAAGGCTCAGTTTTGTCTCCGACTCTCTTTTTAATTTTCATTAACGATCTCTTGTTTATCAAATCTAATCCAATATATTCCTTCGCAGATGACAGTACCCTCAGTTTCTCGTATGCGTTTAATGATTCACGCCCCTGCTCTTCGGACGTGGACATCGAGCGACAACGTATGCTTAACTCATTAAATTCTGATATTGACAGCATAACCAAATGGGGACAAGCTAATAGAGTAGAATTTAATGCTTCCAAAACCAAATGCTGTCTCATATCATTAAAGCGAAACCCTAACTCCCAGCCATTGTCCACGAATGGCATTTGCGTCGAAGAAACCGAAAAGCTTTCAATGCTCGGTATGTGCGTAAATTCTAGCCTACGTTGGAATGACCACATATTCGATATAGCCAAGAATGCAGCGAAATGCTTAGGTTTTCTAAACCGGTGCAAGAAGTTTTTTACCCCTTCTGATTTAGCCATAATTTATAAGGCTTTTATTCGGCCTAAAAGACCCAAGACCACCTCCTAGATAGAATCCAAAAGCGAGCGATAAAACTCATAGCCGATAACAACATATCGAAAGGAATTCACTCGTTGGAACACCGTCGAAATGTGTCTTGCTTGACTTTGTTTTATCGCTATTTCTACCACTAATGCTCCCGCGAAATAGCTAATTGCATTCCGCCCCTCCAGAAATTCACTCGCAACACCCGTACATCATCGAATGCTCATCAGTTTACCCTAAAGCCAACTTTCGGGCGCACTGTGAAATTAAGAAATTCTTTGGGCATGTGGAATGCGTTACCTCGCTCTATTTTTCCTTTGCACTGCAACCTACAACAATTTAAAACCAATGTGCACTGGTACCTCCTTTTTCTCCCTTCCTCTTCTGCTCGTGCTGTGTAAAAAAAAAACACTTTAAGGGTACTTCAAATCCCTTGAGCACTTGAGCACTATTTAAAAAAAATACTAAAATAATAATAACGCATACTCTTACATGCTATGGCCTATTAGAAGTGGTTGATGCGGTTTCCCGGCCTGGGAGTAACAAACAAGGATCTAGACCTCTAGCTTGAAGGACGTGCCGTCAAGGCTAAGTAAATTAAGTTGCGAAGCAACAACAGCAGACGGATTTAGTGTTGACGACCCATACAAGCGAATTAAGGACAACAAACTTCTGAATATAAGGTTCCTTAACAACTAGGGGAATCCCTATAAGCCAGACATAATCGGCATCAAAGAATTGCGATGGGATGGGCCAATAAAAGGAGGATGAAAAACTGAGATACTTATATACTATGGAGGCAGGCTTAGGCAACAAGTCTTGAGTTTCAACACCGGCAATGAGCATCTTACGACAATCCGAATCAAGGCTTAATCTGCCAAGGACGTCTGAACTTATCGAGAGGCCAATATCGACTTAGATCCCTACGTTGTTGAAGAACCCCTTCAGGCATATAAAGTGGCGCCGCACAGTAGGACAAGAGCTGCTCGCGTGCACTAAGAACAGAAGAGGAGAGGGAAATTGAACTCACTTTTAAATCCTGGTCCGGCATGTTTGCTTGCCTTTACTCTGTTTATGGCACAGTGCACTGTGATTACTTCAATGAGCAAGCATATGGCGAAGTACTTGCATCCGGCCTGTTTCTCAAGTAAATAGTCTGCATCTTAGACTGCTCTGGTCTTGTTATTGTTCCCGTTGCTTCCTTCGATTTTATATTGCTTCACCACCAGCCTATCCGAATGGCACTCTTCAAGAAGGTTAAAGCTTTTGCTTTTCAATTACACTGACCTCCGCCTGAATAGCACTCCAAGTGTCTTCTAGTCGGAAGGACTCAGAGCCATCTTTTCCTGAAGGTTCATAAGAAGCATTGAGTCCTTTTTATAGCCTCTCTTCTGCATAAAATTGAGTTCAATTATAGCAATAGGTGCATCCAACTTGGAGTCAAGGTGGTTGTATGTTGTGTGGTCTTAATGGGTGGGTTGCTTGGTGTCATTTGGGCATACTTTCTTTAAAAGGAAACAGGATCACTTTAAATCCGTTTTCGTTAGCACATTTTTAAAAATTTCCTGTAGAGCGGATTCCGACAGAGTGTTTACCGTTGGTATCAGCGAAAACAAGCAATTAGACTAAGTTAGGACGGGAGTTCATCTAACTTGTGACAAATACCTATCAACTCCACAGACGACTTCTTATTGGATATCCGACGTGGACTCATCCAAGTCAATCGATATTATTTCGGATTGTCCAAACAACTAGGATCAACTCGAAGGACCAAAATCATTCTCTTTAAAATACATCAATCACCTATGGTTGTTTTTGTGGACCATAAGACCAATTGGGTGTGGCATGTTCGACATCATCTTTGAGCCACATGAACTTTTTCAAATTTGATAATGCATAGTACAAAATAATAATAATCAAAATTCCGCATTAATCAGGATCAGAGGTTGAATATTTAAAAACCAATCCAAATGAACATGAAAATGATCTTTTAATTAGTCCCGTCCACTGATCTTTTATTTTTATTTCAAGCGGGAGCAATGCACAAATTTAAAATCATTGCACGTTTTTGAAAAATGCTTTTATTATCACCGCATGGAAACCAACTAAAAAAAAACATTCTTATTTTGTTGCTCTGACACTGACTCAGAGGTTTTCAACGTGATTTTTCAAAGGTTGTTAACTTCTCTTATTTAATCTTGTTATTCTTAAATTGCTTAAAATATTAGTTTATTTAAATCGAGACAACTTACAACTCTGGCTGTTGAAGAAACATTTGGAGTCACAATCACCAATAACTTTTTCACAGAGCACATATCGCTAGTGATTGGCAATCCACAGAAGGAATTAACTACCAAAATATTAGTTTCATAACCCTTCGGAGTTAGCAAGAAATTGCAGGTCCAAGAGCCTTCAAAACACTGCCGGCTTTTCTCATGGCATAATAAGCTGTATTTAATTTTTTGCTCTAAGGACAGCCCTGAGCTTAGTTCAAGAACGTCAGATGAACCTATCTAGGTTATTAAGATGGTTATGGATGTTAATGCGTCGAATGCTAAGTGTGAGGTGCTGAATTTATATCCGGGAAGGTTCATCTGGTATTTTTTCTCAGCCCCCCACTCGCGGGTGATTGACGCATGGTTAAGTTTTTGGGGCCAATCGGAGTCGGTAATAAACTTTTGATCCAACCGCCGCCACTTATTTAAAGGGTCCGCCATCAAACGTTTTTTTTTTTCAACTTGTGCTTATTTCGTGAATGGTAACACTTAGCTTATGTCAGATTTGACAGATTATTAGTTTTATCCTTCCGCTGAACGAATATGGTGGTGTATTCGCTTGAACAGCGCTGGGAAATATTGCGACATTACTTTGAAAATCATGGTAATGATGCAGAATGTGTGGAAGAAGAGAAGCACCGTCAGCTCCGTATGTTCGTTATCTTGTGAAAAAAGTGAAAGAAACTGGCATCCTCATCGATAAACCAAAGCGTGAAAAGCCAAAAACAGTGCGTTTACCCGAGAATGTTGCTGCTGTGGCAGAAAGTGTGCGTGAAGCGCCATCAACATCAATTGACCGTCATTCTCAACAATTGAATATTTCCGAGACATCATTGAGACGAATTTTGCATAAAGACCTTGGTATGATGCCATCAAAGTCCAATTGGTTCAGGAGTTGAAGTCAACTGACTATCCAATAAGTTTTCGCTTCGCTAAGTGGGCCTGCGATCGACTAACAGAAGATGCCAATTTTGCCAAAAAAATCATCTTTTCAGATGAAGCTCATTTTGATCTTGGCGGGTATGTAAACAAGCAAAATTGTCGCATTTGGGGCACAGAAAACCCGCACGCTAACATTGAAAAGCCGATGCACCCAAAACGAGTCACTGTTTGGTGCGGATTTTGGTCCAGAGGCATAATTGGGTAATTTTTCTTCGAATATGAGCAAGGAGTGGCCGTTACAGTCAATGGCGATCGTTATCGGGGCATGTTGAACGAATTTTTGTTCACAAAAATTGAAGAGGAGGATATTGGCAACATTTTGTTTCAACAGGACGGCGCTACGTGCCACGCAGCCGAAGCTACACTCGATGTTTTGCGCCCTGTTTTTTAAGATCGCATTATCAGCCGCAGAGCTGATGTCGTTTGGCCACCTCGGAGCTGCGATTTGACACCGTTGGACTATTATTGGTGGGGTGCCCTCAAAGATAAGTGTTACGCCGACAAGGCAGAGACAATTGACTCTTTAAAGGACAATATTCGTGAAGCCATTGATGAAATACAGCTGCACACAATCGATAATGTGCTTAAAAATTGGACCGATCGTGTAGGCTACTGCATGGCCAGCCGAGGCAGCCATTTGAATGAAATTATTTTCCATTATTAACCGGAAGGATTTTTTTTTTTTATATTATTTCAAAAAGAGGTTAGTATTAATGAGAGAAGGCTATCGCTAATAGTAACCCGAAGATTGCATATGGAAGGTGAACGATTCACGTGTCCAAACAAACTATGTCTTAACAAAAATACTAAGCAACAAAAAGCGGTACAAGCAGAAGGAAGCTAAAAAGGCAAAGCAATCGAATGAGCTTATAGAATCGATGCAGACAAACATGCATGATCGATGGTGGTAACAAGGAGATTTTCTGATATCGCGAGTCCCTGCTGTCTGCGAAACTGCTCCAATTTTCATTTCAAAAATTTATTTACGGTTTATGTCGCCAGGGCATTTTTTGTTGCATTGTAATTGACCTTTGAGTGCCACGTCACCACAGATAGGCCAAGATCCGATAGAGAATTCAACAATATTTATGATGAAATGAAATTCGCTATGTTTATCAATCTTTCTTATACTATATAGATATTTTTATCGCTGAATTTGCAGTCCGCTTACGGTTTGCATAAATATTCCTCCTCTATAGTCTAGCTTGGTCAAACATGCTCGGATGCCAGTTATACAGACCCATCTGTATAAGAAGTGATCATATGGCTAACTATAACTACGGTAACGTATCCGTGCTAAACGTCGTTAACCAGACCATATCCTGTGATGTTCTGAAGCCGTATTACAACCCACAAAACACGCCCGACAGATCGACAGTAAACCAAATTTTCACACTATGTTAAAACACAAGAAAAGGCTAACGAGTTTAAAACCGACATTCCCAACCTGACGGCATAAACACCAACGCTCCAAAACAAACGACGTCATGTGTAATTTGGACTTTTGAACTTTTGAATAAATTAAGACTTGGACCATCTGGAAACAATGTTTGATTATACTTCGATTCCCAATGCTTTCATACTTCACAAAGAATTTTTAACTTTTGCCAAATTGTCATCATTGAGTTTTCAAAAAATTTTCAAGAATTTAGACTTCAAGCCGAGACGAGTCTTCAACGCCAATCAGCTGCATGGTTTCCTCTAGAAAATATGTATATAATGGAAGTCGTCGATAGTCGATAGAAACTCTATCATACATAAAACCCTGTACCCGTCGATCTGATTCCATCGGCTTAACACTGCAAGTGGAGAAGATCGAGAAGAATTTCGCTGTTCAGTCTGGGCAAGATTGTAGATTATCTTGTCCCAGCATCTTCAGAGGTTTGTATAATTCTTTGTTAAGTGCTTTCACGAAGGAGACCTGCCTGGATATCGGCGTTTAGCAATGTTTTCCCATTATGTTAATTAATTTTACGAATCTAGGACTAATGCTTTTTCTTTGTCCAGGCAGAAAATAATACACTAGTGGACAGTTTTACAGTGCGAGATCATCTGAGTTTCGGGATTAAACTCGGGTTAACCTGAGAAATTTGCTGAGTAAATTCTGTAAAGATCGGATGTATTTAACAGGTACTGTAATTTCTTGGACATTTTTTTATTAAACTAAGCAACTGAGCAGTAAGAATCAAAAGATATCTGTAGTTATTATTAATCCTGCACTGAAAAAATGCTTCATGAGTTAACTCTGGATTAATTTTTAGTCCTGGTTTAACTCGGGGTTAACTCAGAACTGAAAAACTGTGCCGACGAAAAACTGTGTAGGTACCCCTAGCTAAAAGTTAAAAAATTACAAACAAAACTACAGCTTAAGGTTTTTAATGATAATAAACATGACTTGAATATCCTTAAATCAATTTTGAAAGCGTTGTAAATATTGAGAGACCTGGCTGCATGGGATGATCCAAATCACTCAAGTCCGCACCAAAAGTTTACAATTGGAGATCGAATGAAGAATAAATCCATGCAGCGCTGCTACTTCGGTATTTCAAAATAACTAGGATCCAAAGTCCAAACAGGAAGCAGACACATACTGCTCTACCAAACACTGATTTTGCTAGACCTGCTTTATGGAGCCGGATGCTGGACGATAAACAAAGCAGCTGTGCAAATATTGGAATCCTACGAAAGAAAAATCCTTCTTCGGATATTACTACAAAGTTGTAGATAGAATCCGGAAGGCATAAATAATCCATCGATTACACTTACTTGGGGCACATCGAGAGAATGGTCAACAATGCTCCAGCCAAAAACTTCGAATCCAAGTCAAGACGTTTAAGAACAACAAGAAGACCGAATCTCCGGTTCAAGGATCAAGCGTGCTCATGACCGTCAGACAGCAGTGGAGCCAGGCTCTGATACTTCCAGGATTGCTATCTTAAGTATGTCACTAATGTCATGCCCAAAGCAGAGGTCTCACGACTCCGTCAAAAGAGTTAGCACAAAGGCACCTAGATCATTAATATATGAAGCTTCAGTTGCGACGTAGCTTGAAGCCAATCTCCGGCTTCAAATTGATATTTTTTAAGGTTCAATCGGTGTATCGTAATATCTCAAGTTCGGATGACGACCTCACATCAAGGGACGAAGAATTATTGTTTCTCTTATTAAGGACCTGCGAAGCTTTAAAATTGAAACTTCAATCGATGAGATGTTAAGTGTCCTCAGACGAAACAGTTTTCTGGTAAAATTTACCTTAGCTTGCGACAATCCGTTTCCTATCCCCCCATCTAATCACAGAAGGTATCACTGGTATCACTAGTTAAAATGACCACAAAAATCAAAACCGTGAAACCCAAACGGCTTTTTTAAATTTCACTACGAATTCCACAAGTAATCTATCGCAATGATTCACAATCCCCCGTCCGTCCTCGAACCAGGTACACGAAAAACTGATAACAAACGTTCCTCTCATGGAAAACAATGCAACTCTGTTTACAGAAAAGATCATACTCACTGCGAATCCCATTGGCGGCGAAGGCTTCAAAGAACTTGGTCACCAAAACAAACGTCACAGCTACAGGATATCTGTATCTATTTGGTGGCTGAATCCGAGGATAATCAAAAGGGTTACCCTTTTTATTGGATGGACTGTCAGCTGCGATTAGTGGAAGAGCTGCCACATGGAAAAAAAAACATACAAAACACTTTTTTTTCTTGTAACTTGATCCGAGAATCTGTTCACTTTGCTACTCACTCTCTTCACTCCCGATATTCATTGCGCGAAACATGTTTCTCTGATTGATGTCACCCCTTTTGCTTTGGTCTCTTGAAATAGGAACTTACTACTT
Organism: Orthonevra nobilis; assembly: GCA_963555765.1. Lineage (NCBI taxonomy): Eukaryota > Metazoa > Arthropoda > Insecta > Diptera > Syrphidae > Orthonevra > Orthonevra nobilis. The sequence goes on along the minus strand of OY743227.1, from coordinate 70,380,931 downwards.
CGGACGAAAACACAAGCGGAGAATGGTCCAGCTATGTGGTGGACTTGGTCAATAGTGGGAGTCTCTTTGTACTCAAAGGGAGGACGAAAGTAATCGACTTGGCGTAATATTCGCTGGACCGTATCAAAACATTGTTCTGGCGTTCGTCTTACTCAGAAGCTTCCCCTAGACAGACTGATAAGACTCCGTTATTTGCCTAAGCTCCGGAGTACTCGTTTATACCTTCTAAAGTGTGATCGAGCGGATTTCTATGTTTCTTTACGCTTCCAATTTGTCTGTGTTAATCTTTTCGTTCCTTTATCTGACTACAAATACAAAGTTTTGCTTTGCTTTGTCTTTCTCGCTCTTTTTTTTGTAATTCAATGCACTCAATGCAAATTAAAACTTGGATAAGCGATGGAATCAGAGGGGAAAAAAAAGAGACGAGATGATAGATGCTTGATAACGCGGGAGGAGATGCATGTTGTGATTAAGATAGACAACATTGCGTAGGCCCTTCTCTCCTCGGAGTCACAACGTATCCGATGTCTTGGCCCGATGCAAGCAAACAAAATGACTCTGGTTCGATTGGAACATGGGACAGTCGAACGACAAAGTGACTGAAAGCAACCGCACATTTTTTTAAGCCCGCGAGCATGAACGAGTTTTTTATTTGAGGTTATGATAGGGTCCAACATTTGAATGTAAGACACGGCATAAAGCTAAATGTGGTCCTCCTCGGAAAAGTGCTGTGGTGTCTTCACTACTGAATAGGTTTCATGGCAAAGGGGAAAGACATTATTAACGAAACTCAAAGTAAACAAGCTGCAACTGTTTGACTTGTGCACCTTCAGACTTAAAATTTTAGCTTGGAATCAATTAAATTGACCAGATTTTTAACTGCAACGTGTATTTAGGGTTTCCGTAATGAAGGTGCTCGTGGCTCAGGCACTAGTACTTTGCAGCTGTCTCATTTTCTGTTGAGAATGTTCTTATTACGTCAGACGATCCTCGCAGCTGTTCTAGTTTGCACTAGAGTAGTAGTAATGTCAATTCAGACATTTCTGGAAGGGAAACATTGCAGCGAAAACTGATATGGAATGAATGCCTTCTGCGGCGACAGAGCACCAGGGGAGCTTGCTTTGAAGAAGGCGAGCACCGTGCTATCATCCGATAAGGTGAAGCGATTCACAAGTTGGAGCTCAACCACGTCAGTGATCGTACCGGATGCTTCAAGGTTTTTCTCTTAAATGCTTATTCTGAATCTAAAGTCGATACTGCACATGTTCTATTTAAATGTTTTTTGAACAGTAATTTTATGATGGTTTTGAGTGAAGCAGATTCAGGACCTATTTTCGCTCTCATGGTGAATCACAGACGTTACGGGATAACAATAAAGCATTATGAGACAACTTTTGCAGGATGAAAGCTTGATAGGTAGTTCGGGGAGGCAACCTTGTAGCGGAAGACCCAAAAAACGACATCACGAGAAGATCGGATTGTACTTGAAAAATTAGTTTGAAGTTGTCACAATGCGGAATTTTGAGCGCCGGCTTCCAAGCAGGTTCATCCAGAACGTAGGTCTGCTAAAAGATTGATCTGGGCTAAGGACCATCGGATGAACCCAAAGTTAACTTACTTGGAATTGATGGAAAGTGAAAGCGTGAAGGAGACTTAAGAAATGATATTAGACGAATTTTTTGAAAAATTGAAATAGAGGAATTGTGGACTAAAGAGTTAACAGCAGAGGAAAACCCATAGCTCTATGACTCTGCTGCGAATGGCGCTAGCAATCATACAGAGGCTTAAAGGGGGGATACAGTTTAAGTGTTTCAAATTTATGACTTATTAGTGTTATTGAATGTTCTCTTTATTCTCTTGATTGATGTGGACTTCCCTAAAAATAGCAATTTTACGATATGTCCTTTTCTGTTAGTTGGACTGTTTATCGTTTTCGTATATCGTTTATAAACCGACCTTAGAAAAAAAATAAAGAAAATACTCATTTGAATTAATTTCAAAGCACAAGGGTCTTGAAATTTTTAAATTGAAAGCTTTTCCTGTGGGCGAAGATCGAAAATTTAAATTTTGAGAGGAGATCATTTAAAAATAGGGACTAAAGTGGCTTCCTTGGAAAATGCCACAATTAGAATAAAATGAACTGAGAAGGGAATATTTTTATATGCGTATAAGTCTTGTTGAGACCGTTCTTGAAGTTCACGTCTACAGTCGGTTAAATTCGATAGTTTCTGATGCTTTATCCGCAGCTACCCTCATAAATTACCTGCATGTGCATTGAGTTAATCGTTCCTGATTGTGCATTATTTAATATTAAACGCTTATAGGTTCTAATCATTAAATACTGAAAAATGGATACTACACCCGCGGAAGCTACTCACGTTGTTGATTTAATTCAAGCCGGTTGCAATCAAAGTGAATTTGCTCGACAACTCAATTTGAGTAGATATTCTGATCGGCACGTCTACCAGAGATACGTGGAAACTGTAGGCTAGGTTAAACGTCGTAGAGGATGACCGTTTTCTCGTCATAACGTCACTGAGATATGGACACTTCGATGCATTTCAATTGGGCCAACATGTCCAACGGACACGAAGTGTGAGTATAAGTCGATGCACAGTGGGTGAAGATTAGCTTCTGGTGGTCTCACTGCACACAGATCTGCAAATGATCCAAAACTGACTCGAGCACACCGACAAGCTCGACTGCATTCCGCTCGAGATTACTCGAGAATTAAGTGGACGTTTGATCAATTGAGATACGTTTTGTTCTCGGATGAATACAGAATCTGTCTCCATGACAACGTTGGCGGTGACAAGTGTACAGAAGACCTTGGGCGGTAAAACAGATCTCCACTTTATGTTACGAGCAGATCAAAGGCCTGGAGCTGGTGGACTAACTGCTCATCGATACATTGAAGATGTGCTTCAAGAACATGATGAACTGAACAGACAGATTCAGTCGAGAGTCATTGTTCCGACAAATCTCAGAGAGCAAAAACACGCTTAAGAAGAAATGTGAGTAAAACGGACGAGGTCAATGAAGAACCGTATGTATGCTGTGCGGGCTGTTAAAATAGCAGGGGCTGCTATTACTTACTTTCTTAACGGGCTCCCGACCCGTGAAGAGTCTCTGCCTGAGAGACACGGCAGCTTTCCACTGTTTTCGAAGCCGCGAACGCTTCTTCTAGACCAAGCGCTCTGACATCCGCGATCGCTTGATCCTTTAAACCGATTCTCGATCTTCCTTTTCGTCTCGAAACTGGGAGATCCTCTTTGCTGGAGCATTATTGTCCATTCGTTTGATGTGCTGAGCCAGTGGAAACGTCCTCATTTTTCAAATTTTTGGACTACATCCACATCTTTCCACAGCTCATAGAGCTGTTTGGTTGCAACAAGAAAATGGTCAGGCTATTGGATACGTGCCTTACGTCTATAAGCCCATGGTCGATTTGGTTGGTGGTTCGACCATCAGGACAACGCCAGGTTGCTTCTCATCACCGTGTAACGAGCTGCCGCAAAATCAATAAGCCAGAAACTGTGATCTGTTGTAGTCTCGTGGAGGCTTTGCTTTCCGAATAATCTAATAAAGATGTTTTCCTCTCCGAATTTTTACATTGGAGTCTCCGAGCATGATTTTTGCATCATACTCTGAACATCTTCCGTAGGTTTCGTCCAGGAGATCATAAAACTCCGCCTTAATCGAGTCTTCAGCTGCGACGGAAGGTGCTTGTGCACATATTATGCCAATGTTTTGTAATGTTGCCTTGATGCGGATCACAGGCAAGCGATAGCTGATCTGCTTAAAGTCAATCACCATTGAGCGTAGCCGATTTTACACAAGGAATCCGCCTCCTAACATGTGCTATCTTTTGTGACGAATGAAATAATTGGCATAAGTTTTACTCTTGTCTTGTACCACGTGAGGTCAAATTCAAGTTTTTGAGCAGCACCAGGAGATAAAAGCGTACGAACAGTCCAGGTGCATACTCTCAATTCGTAGTCTGTGAGCATTCCGGGTCGTGATCTTATATAAGGGTGTTCATTATTATACGAGGCTGGTGTCTCTCTCATAATTGTTTTTTTTTTTATGTGGTAAGGAAGTTACCTTGATGACACAGTCCCTAATATGTGTGTCGGATATGTGAGCACTGCTGTTCATATTTTAATGGCTTATCCGGCACCATTTCTTTTTCAAAACCCTTGGAAAATGTTTATCCGTAGCGCAGATAAAGGGTATTCTGCTACCGTCTGAAGCTGTGTCATCATCGCTAACTCTTGAAAATGCTTTAAACTTTATGTTTTTCTGAGGAATAATCAAACCTTCAGAACCCATTGTGTTCTGAGGGACAGAAAATTCGAAGTCATTAACTTAATTGAAAGAAAAAAACGGCCAAATGGGAGTCGGACTCGCGCAACAAACTTGATTCTTGTGAGTTTTTAAATATTTAAGTATATTTTGTCGATTTATAAGCTTGAGTTTTAAGCTTTAGAGGAACGCAGTCATAAGTATTTGGTATTAATTTCAACTTGGTATTAATTTCAACGGACAGCGAAGTGATCTTATAAGTGTTCCGCTTTTTCTATTGCGGAACTAAACCTTAAAAAACACGTTGTCTTCCTGGAACAATGGATTTGACAATTTATATCAGTGAATAGCAGGTAACTGATTCATACAATTTAGAGGTCGCAGATAACTCATTTGTTTATTCAAATTATATTAGACGCGATCTTAAGTGAATGTTAGCGAGTGAAGTGAAGATTAGCGTGATAAACACAACTAGAAGTACGTTTTTATCAAAGTCACTTGCTGATTAAGTAAGATACTAGAACATGTATTTATTTTGTTTAAACTGAGATCACCCTGTTCAGCAATTGAAAGCTTCCATATGTTGCTTGTTGCTCCACATTCTCTCTGTAACTCGTAATGAAAACCAGTTCTTTCTGTTCCACGTATTTACACACATAATCGAATGACCATTTTCCTTTCAGAGAAAACACTTTAACCAGACATATGGGCATGCAAACAAGTCATTCACGATTATCTCCAAGAAAAAACAAGGACAAGGTCCAATTTTATCTTTTGCAGACATCGCAGCATCCATCTAAATTAGCCCTTGTTGCAGTGTTATCATTGCTTTTCGTGGTAATCAAAGACCCTTTAAGATAACCCTGCGATAGTTCGAAACTAGAAATAAAACAAACACGACTTTCTGCACAAAAGAAATCTCTTTTATTGGTTTTCCTCGTTCGAAACAACAGAAACATACAGAAACTCACTTGCTTCAAAATTTAGTCCTTCTTTAGAAAAGAAAATAATTCAACGCATATCCAGGATAGATAATCCGAGTTAGAAAACAAACATCACTCAAGAAAAAAAAAAATAAAGGAATTAGAGTAAAAAGACAACTGGATTCCACTTCACACAAGTTTTTTTGCTTCGAAAAAGCTCTTCAAGTGCCGCATCTGCCAGAATCCCATGACAACCAGAACAATAGTTTGTGCCAAAGACCACCACAATACCCGCGAATTTGTGCTCTCGCTGGTGTGCCTGAAACGTTCTTCCCTGTAACGCTGGTAGTTTTGTTCCTTAGTTATTTGATCCACTTGATCCAACAGCTGGCGGATACGCAATTGCAACTCGGATAGTTTTTCCTTCTGTGCAACGTTTGCATAATCAATGGCGTGCTCGCCCACTTGAATGTCCAGATGGACGCGCAACTGTGATCCACTGAACCATGCGGTACTATTGGAATACATGCAGATAACATGCTCGCCGGGTGTATGCGAAGTGAATGAAATGCGACCCTCCGAGCTGTAGACACGCGACAGAATCATCTTATCATCGCTATCACGAACTTCAACGTGCATCCCAATATTTGGGGACGATGGCATGAATCCATTTGAACGAGGATCGTAGAGTTCCACTTTGTAGTTGACTAAAATCAGAGAGATTTTTAAATGGGAAATTCGGAATGAAAGGAAAATGTGAAGGCTCACCAATGACAGTGGTCTCATCGGGCACCTCCTCGATGAAGCATTTTCTTTCCGTCTCCGCAATGTGGAAATATAAGCCCAACACCGAATTAACCGTACACAGAAGGAGCACAACAGATGCGAGATTTTTGTACATGTTTTTTTTTAATTGTTGCGGTGGCTATTTTATGTAAATATTAAATATTTCTTTCTGTTTGGTGGTTGCCGACACGTCATGAGATATTTCGATGCTAAAATGGATGAATGGAAAATGAATTTAATTTGACAGCTGAAAAAGTTTCGTGGAGTGCAGGGATGTTGCGTCTTTCGTTCATTTCAATTGTAATTTGGTTTTCTATTTATTTGAAAAAATAATAACTCATTCGAAAAATTGACATTAACTCATGTGTCTGTTTGAAGTTGTCAATTAAATTGGTGAAGGAATCCTCAAAAACGAAGGAGCGTTAAGAAGAATCGGATTGGAACAATCCTACTCGCCGTTAACATCTTAGTTGTGACTTCCTGAGATTTTTTAATAGAAGGGGCCACTAGCAAATTATCATGACTCATTACAAGAGGCTCATCTAATCATGTTTGTAGTTGCATGCCATTTTGTCCGTTGGATGGATGGATGCAGAAATATTATCCTACATCTTTTTCGAAGACAAAATTTTAGTGAATAGTAAGGGTATCGTTCAGGCACCGAAGATGCACCTCGCTCTGGAAGGCTACGAATGCGGAAATCATCAAAAAAATGCATCGAATCGTTTTGAGTGATCAAAATTTGAAGTTGAGCGAGTTAACTGAGGTCGTGGGTATGATAACGCACCGGAATACACCTCTTTGAAATGCCAAATTGTACCAATTACAATTCGAATTGGCTGCTCACTTATTGTATTGTCCAGACATGGTTTCCAACGGTTATTATCTGTTCCCAAACAACAAGCGGTGGCTCTAGAAAAATAGATGACGAAGCTATCATGGAAAACGGAGCCGTTTTTCGAAGTTTTGTCAGAACAACTAGGATTTAAAATCCTTACACGAAGGACAAAATGCTGCACTAAGACAAACAGATTTAGCCAAGTTATTGCCGAATGCTGGACGATAAAGAAAACAGCTTGGCAAATATTGGGATTCTTCGAAAGAAAAATCCTTCGTCGGACATTGCTCCTATCTGCGAGGAAAACGAATGGAGGAAAAGGCATAACCGGCAAGACTACGAGCTGTAAAAAGACGTGGACATAGTCCGAAGGGTAAAAACTCGTCAATGACGCTGCCTCGGCCATATCGAAAGAATACGCAGTAACAAGTCAGCAGGCCCAAGAAAATTGGGAGGACAGAATCAAGGAATTACGAATAATGTAATTGCGGATCGATGGCCGCATAAGTAAGTTCGGCATCAATAGGATCTTCTGAGAGGTATTATCTTAAAGGAATGTATCAAAGCAACACTGACTATTTCTTATAAGCTGCGAAAAAAATTGTGATCTGTCATATAGGCTACTCAAAAGGTTCTTTTGTTTGTTCGCAGCTACAGATCACCCTGTACGAACTTAACGAGGACCACTAAATGAGTTGACATAACAAATTTGTTGACGTCTCCAATCCGTGGTTTCATTTCAACAACTGGCCTGTCGAACAAATATATTTTTAAAATGGATTTAATCTTGCTGGTTGGAATTGCCACCGCTCTACTCGTGGTAATAATCACCCTCTATTTCCTTCAGAAGAAGCCTAGTAAGCCAGGTAGGGTCAACATTAATGCTATTCGTATGTTTGTATTCATTTTTTTTTATTTCCTTCAGTCGAACAACAACAGCAACGACAGCGACCAGTTGCAGTTCGTGCCCAAGAAGGAGTACCACGTCGAGCCCAAATAGCTCGTAACCAACGTAACCGTCTTAGAAATAATGCAGCTGCCGCTGCTGATGCCGAACAAGATGATGATGACGACGAAGCTGCAGAAGGGCCAGTCGCAAGTCACGTTATGCCCGACGAAAAGATGGGAGCCAAAAAACGTGCCAAACTCGAAGCGAAGGCCGAGAAACGAGTTCACCGTGAGCAGGAAATGAAGGCCAGAGAAGAGAAGAAAGCTCGCGAAGAAAAGTTGGACGAAGAAAGAAAAAAACAGGACGAAAAAGCAGCCGACGAAGAACGCAAACAGGAAGAAGCCGAACGCTTGGCCAGAGAAGAACGTGAACGAAAAGAACACGAGGAGTACTTAAAGATGAAGGCAGCTTTCACTGTCGAAGAAGAGGGATTCGATGAGGCCGCAGAGGATGAAAAGGAAAATTTACTTGCCGAATTTGTCCAGTATGTCAAGGACAACAAAGTTGTCGTGCTTGAAGACTTGGCTGCACACTTTAAATTGAAAACCCAGCAAGTAATCGACCGAATCACCGAACTGAGAGCTAACAAGACACTCACCGGGGTAATTGACGATCGGGGCAAGTTTATTTACATTACACAAGAGGAACTTCAGGCGGTGGCGAATTTTGTAAACCAACGCGGTCGCGTATCCATCGCCGAATTAGCCGAGAACAGTAACAGACTAATTAATTTGAATCCCGTGAAAAGGGATTAAAAACAAATGTGCGTGATAGTTTGTCGTTAGATTTTAATTTAAATACACATCTTTGTATAAAAAATAATAACTGTGTTGATCTCTTAATCCATATCGTCGTCGTCGTCATCCATTTCCATGTCATCCTCATCGTCCTCGTCTTCGCTTGTTTCATCTGCATCATGTACTTGCGACTGGCATTTGGGGCATTCGCAAAGGAAGATGTAATTTTCTTTAAGAATCTGTTAAAGAAATTTCAAAAGTGGCATCTCATTGGATGGTAAAGTGAACCAACCTTTTGTCGTGAGTGTCTGCTCCTCTCAAGCTGGCAGTCGTCCAGATACGAGATGCAAATTTCGTCGCCCGGCTGTATGGGACCGATTGCCTTTAGAACAACGATGTCATTCGAGTAGGGGAAGCTGGATTGAGCGTTCGGTAAACAGCTATGGTTGATTTTACTCTGCAGCTGATAGAGTCCGGATCCTTCATTGTTAAGGAATTCGCCAGCAACTAAAAAATGATGATTAATGCAATTTACATTTTGTTAAATTTAGGAAGGGGCAACAAGTCGACTGTGAGCTGGTTAATAAACGAAACAAAAAAAAAAAAAAACGGGCACAGTTGAACGGAAAACAGGGACAAGAAGGATTCGCAAGACTTCTGAAGCGATTGATCGAGTACTACAACGACTATCAATGACGAGCAAAATTGATCTGTGCTGCGTGACGCTGGAAAGCACACGGTTCAATGTGCAATGTTGAAAAAGTTCCCCCAACTATGCGTCGGATTTCGGCAAGGAGATGCGCTATCATGAGAATTCTTCTTCAATCTCATGCTGGAACAGATAGCGCTGCTGAGATATCCGGAAGATGTCGACATCGTCATTGAGGATTTAACGGCAATTGGAAAACAGGCGAAACGATTTGGCCTTGAAGTAAATATCAACTCCCCGAATGACACTCACCCCAGGAAACCGCTGCAACTGCAGTTTGGCGAAATAAATGTCTTCGAAACTCCTTACTTGGAAGAAGAAATGTTTTTCCTTCTGCCATATGGAGTGCCGAGTGCTTGGACGATAAGCAGGAAGGCAGAGTATATTTTGAGTACTTTCGAGCGAAAAATTCGTCGTCGAATATTTGGTCACAAGTGCGAGGAGGACGAATGGAGGAATAGATATAACAACAAACTTTATGAGCTATATCAAGGTGGGGATGTAGTCCAAAAAGCCAAAATACGACGATTACACTGGCTCGGCTACATAGACCGAGTGGACAATAATGCTCCAGCAAAGAGGATCTTCGAATCACAAACCACAAGTTCGAAACGACATGGAAGATCGAACCTTCATCAAGCGATCGCGGATGCCTGAGCAGCGTGTCCGGCTTCGACAAGAGTGCATGGCTGCCTTGTCTCAGAAACTTCACGGGCCGAAAGCCCGTTTAATGAGTAAGTAAGAATGTGCATTCCACCAGCATTAAACATATTTAAATTCTACTGTACCATGTAAACAAATCTATACTTACATTCCCCAACTTTGTTATAAAGCTCATCAATGTATGTGTCCAACTCCAGTTTGGCTTTCTCGGGTAGAGGTAAGTCAGAGACCTTTTTCACCCATTCTGCAAGGGGACTCGTTGCAATACCTTGACTATTCGTTCCGATCAAAGCCATTAGAGATTTAAAAGCATCAGGAGTAGTAAACTATGAAAAGAAAACACGCAATTTCAAACACTTTAAATGTTATCAACAGTTTTTGATGCTTACAACCGAGAATTCATCTGAATTGAATGCATTACAAAACGCAACGAACAACTGCTCCATTTGCGTCTCGAAATTCTCACCCAAAATCTTATGATAGATTTTCTTTTCGGTATTCACGGAGAGGCTTTGGAAAGATTGCAGAGCCTCAAGGAACTGTTGCTTGTTGTTGCTCTGTTCATACATCGCCATCAGACGCACGATAAGCATAATGGTGCCACTTTCGGGTGGATAGTGCATTTTTCTAAATCAAACAGTCATTGCCATGATGCTTTTGTTTGTCCAAATTTTAATAGACTTACTTCCATGTCTCTTTGAGTACATTGATGGGATGTGTGTCATCGCTGCTGAAGGGACCCATGCATGCTACTTTGTGGTATTTCTTAAACGCTTCAACGCGACAATCCTCGGAGCAGTAGCGTATCTTACACTTTTGACAAAAGGTGAATTGTGTCAGCCAATTCAAAGTTGGGCAGTGCTCAGGGAATGGAATAACAAGAGCAGGATTATTGGACAAACGGCGCACATTTTCCAATGTTGTTTCCAATGGACGCATGCAGTGGTCACACGCCGTATATCCATATGCTGCGTTCCATGCGAATTGACATGACACAAATGGTTCCTCCTCAAAAATTGTGTCTCCCGCTTGGAATGCTCTTGTTGCAATCATAGACCGGCCCTAGATTATGGATAATATGAAGTCTTCAGTTCCTCGGTATATTGAGAGTTTCGCAGCGCTCGAATACATACCTTACCGGGCAGTACTTTCACCTCAAACGAATTCATTTTTAAGGGCTCTTCGTTTGGGGGATCTTTCGAAACACAGATGTTCCACTTGGACTTAGAGTAAAATCAGCGCACCTCGTGCGATAAACAACAGAAATGTCAACCCACTGTCGGACTTTGACGTTTATTGAAAATAGTTGCAACTCAGGCACAGGGTGACAGGAAATCAACAAATGATTAAAAACGAAAAAATGTACACTGGTGTTAAAAATTATAAGATTTATTTTGGAGTAAATAACTCTAAGAGCAATTTAAATTAAGAATTAAAAGTTAAAAAGGGGGTTAAATTATGTTACGTTTTATACTAGAAAGTTTGAAAATTGCAGAGGTGCTAAAAAGAGGAATGGCAGCTTGGTAAAAATACTTGAAATCAAAGCATAAAATAAAACAGCTTACAACCAAATGGACATTGCCAACGCCTAAAATACATATTTTGCTTCTGTAGCCACTGAATCAAAGAACCAATATTCAGATTAAGTTGACAACAACTCACAAAGTGAAAGTTTTTTCTTCGAACCAATTACCGCAAAGGAAATTTATCCATGTATTATGTCTCTTGATTAAAAATAATCTTGTATTTTACAACGCATCACTTTTTAACTTACTACTGTGTCCAAAAAATAAGGTGACATATGAATTTAAACTGCGCGCGTCGAAGGATTTGGAAATTTTTCTTTCTTTTTAGGTTGGTAGTACTGTCAGTGACATCTATGTGAAATTTCATGTCAAAATATATTTATAGTGTTTGAGATACGCGTCGTTTTGTGAGCTGCTAAAAGTGAGTTTTTAGTTTTTTGCGATGTCGAAATTTATTGAGCAAAGAATTTGCATTAAATTTTGTTTGCAGAATCAATTTTCTGCTGCGGATACGTTGAGGATGGTGCAGAAAGCCTTTGATGATGAGGCTATGTCTAAAAAAAATGTTTACAAGTGGTATAGTGATTTCCAAGCCGGCCGTGAATGTGTCGAAGACGAAGAGCGTTCTGGGCGACCATCAACCTCAACTGATGAAGCTCACGTCCAACAAATCAAAGATTTGGTGTTGAAAAACCATCGATTAACGATTAGAGACCTTGCTGATGAAGTTGGCTTATCGAAAGGCTCGGTCAATACCGTCAAATCTCGACTGGTACCGAAAACATTGAATTTTTTGGAAAAAAGGCGTCGCGTTGAAGTGTGTGAAACAATGCTTTCCGACTACCAGGATGTCATGAAATACATTATAACTGGCGATGAGACTTGGATCTATGCTTACGACCCCGAAACAACCGATCAATCGAGCGAATATTGTGCTAAAGGAGAGCCGAGACCAAAAAAACCGCGCTAAAGTCGCTCAAAAATCAAGGTCATGTTGACTGTTTTCTTCGATTATCGTGGTGTTGTGCTTTATGAATTCCTTCCAACCGGCCAAACAGTCAACAAGGAATATTATTTGAACGTTATGCGTCATTTGCGTAACGCTATCCGCTTAAAAAGGCCAGAATTGTGGAAAGACAATTCTTGGTTTTTACACCACGATAATGCACCATCCCATACCGCACTCGTAATTCGTGATCATTTCGCCAAAAACTCAACCCATATCGTTCCGCAACCACCGTATTCACCTGATCTGGCGCCGTGCGACTTCTGGCTGTTCAACAAGCTCAAAAGACCGCTCCGGGGACACCGTTTTGATACGATAGAGGGGATTCAAGCCGCAGCGAAGACGGAACTGAAGGCCATCCCGGAAAGTGACTACAACCAGTGTTTCAAAGATTGCATTGCATCGGGAGGGGATTACTTTGAAGGGGATGAAATTGATTTGGAAGAATAAATAAAGAATTTTCAAAATAAATACAATGTCACCTTATTTTTTGGACACAGTAGTACATATACAATTTGCGCGTAAATTGTGAGCCAATATAGAACAATATCCTTTCTACCAACCTTTTCTAAATTGTTCAAAAAGTTAATGAAATCCCGCTTTGGATTATTCTTAAACAAAACTGGCTTCAGGTTTTAATAACAATCAAGTCATTGGCATGACCAAGGCGTTTTGTAAAATAAACTCAATAAAGCTGGATTTAGGGGTGGGTGCAATCTTTGATTGGCTTACTTCATACCTAGGTTAATGAACTCAAAGTGTTAGATTAGACAACATTTTCAGTGAGAAAATAAGAATTGTCGCAGGTGTACCACAAGGTTCAGTTCTGGGACCATTCCTATATCTTAGATACATAAATAAATTATTCAAACAAAATGTTAGTGCTAATTTTACGGCTTTCGCAGATGATATTGCTTTTATATACACAAGGAAAAATTTGTTCGAGTTCGTCATAATGCTGCAAAGGGATGTACAAATTATAATGCAGTGGTTTGCAAAGCATGAGTCTTTCAAAGAAAGCTAATGGATTATAAAATTTACTTTCATTCTGCTGCATGTGAAAAACTAAGTTTGTATTTGTACACATGTGGGAGAAAAAAGTTTATAATAGATTCCCCCTGTTCCTCTACCTGTTTTGAAATTGAGTCCATCGATAACTTCAAATATTCAGGAGCCTGAACTTAAAAAAATGTCAGTAACTCGAAACATTTTTTTATAAATGCCATATTACTTAAAAAATCTGTTGCTTACGATATATCATAGACTTGCACACTTGAAACTGCAGTACAGCATATCGAGCTTGGGAGGAACATATTTTAGCGCCGTTGTGCCTATTGTGATAGCACAGAAAAATATAATTAGAATAATTTGCAACAAAAGGCGACAAGTCAGCAGCTGGCCTCTTTTTCAGGATCTCCATATCTTTCTTCTTAAACATCTTTATGTGTATAAACTTCTTAAACATTTCTACATCCGCAGTGGCTTCCTCTCTACGATAAGAAGCTCTAAAGCTCTTTAACAAATTGCCACACGATAAAGGAATATTAAATGCACTAAGCGTATCCCTAAACGAACTAAAGAAATGTCTTTTCAAAATAGTTAGTTTTGAAGTCAAAAACTTGCTTGTAAATGTTGTTTAGAGATACTATAAACTATTTTTTATCAATTGTGTTACATTTTTCGAATACAAATTGCTCTTTAGTTCAGTGCTGTTATTGCTTCTTGGTTTTCCACAAAGATGTTCAATCTTGTAGAAGCGAGGTTCTCTGTTAGTAATGTCGAAGCAGTTCTTTCGATGGCGAAGACTCTAGCCTGAAAGACTTTTCATTCATTTGGAAGTCTCTACGAGTTATTGCTGTGCAACGTATTACAGAAGACTTCAGCACCAGTTTCATCAAGTGGTGAAGAATTGAGTGCTATGTGCTTCGGTAAGGAAACTTAAGTCCCAATCCTTTCTACTAGAGACAAAGATATAGAACTTTTTGGTGAAGCTGTAAGCAGGGATCACATTTATCTCAATCGTCCTGAAATATCTGAGTATTGAGAAATGCCCGTAGGAGGGTTCCTTCCAAGTGAAAGATCTTTTCAGTCGAATCGCGCTCTAAGCTAGTGCTCTCCAGTTACTCGAAGATATTGGGGAGGTCAGCATAAATCTCGAGACCTGCTTGCGGCGTTGATTAAACTGCTCCTTTAATAGCTTCGACTGGGAAGCCTTTGTGATTTATTCAACTTTTTGGCGTAGCTTTTCCGCTGCTTTCCACCATGCAATAGAGCCGTAGATAAGTAAAGGGCACACGACTCAAAACTGGCTAGGGAATGTTTGCATTGATAAAACCAGATTGTTTGGCGATAAAAATATTTTCGCGTATAAAATCCAAAAAAGTCGTGGGCTATAGTCCAACAAATTTTGCAAAAAACAGGAACTTTTCGAAGAATCATAACTTGAGTTTTTGTTAACTTTTTTGGCCTTGATGTAAGCAATTTGACTCAGAACTGGTAAAGACATGTTTTCATTTAGAGAAGCAGCTTGTTTTCCGAGGTTCTTTCTTCAATGTTTCTTTCCCACGTAACTTTCGAGTCCAGTTTAACACCCAGATATTTAGCTTCAGTTCCATTCGCTTTTGGGAGAGCAAAATTCCTCAAGTTTCCTTTATTTTGTTAAGAGCCGCTTGACTAAGGAAAAGATTAAATCTAAACAGTTTAAAATCAATGAAGTCGAGCTTAAAAATAAAATTCGCAAATTCATATAAAATAAACACATCCATTTCTTTTAACATTTTCTAGTTTTTATTTTGTATTTTCTTCCTCTTTTTTCTTTTTTATAATAATTTCATCAATATATTCATTAAGATCTAGTATTTTGTTTATTTTATTTTGTCAGTAATATCACCTAATTTTAGGAAAGAGAAAATGTTATATGTATATATATATAATTGTTTGTATATATTTTGTTTTCTTTTATTATTAATAATAAAATATTTAAACTTTACATTCTAAAGCTTAATTCATAAAATTTCATATCATTTGTTTTTTTTTTTTGTTTTAGTATTTATATTTCGCTTCATGTGTTCTATTTTCAAAAATACACATTTTATTTTTTTCAACATTTTCCATTTTTGTTCCTTTCAATCAAGTGAAATGTTTATTTATTTTTTTGTTTGTTTGTTTTTCTCTTATTCATTTGTTTGCTACTTATAATTTAATGTACTGCATATATTTATATAATTAACTTTAACAATTATTTGCTTTTTTATTATTATTATGTTTTAAGTTTCTTTATTTGCATTTAAGCAGGATCATAATTTTATTTGTTGTTATAGTTTTGTTTTTTTTTGTTTTATTATTAAAAAAGCGAATTAAACTACATAAAAAAATAAACATAAAACAAAATAAAAGGGGAAGTAGGCACGAAATAAAATTGTTTTTTTTTAATTAAATAAAAGGGAAATTATTAAAATTTAATATCACTCCATTATAATAATTATATTAATTACCTATTTATTATTGAAAAGTTTCAAATCTTTGTTTTTTTTATATATCCTTATTTTATTGTTTTATTTTTATTGTGTAAATATTTTTAGAAAAAATAATCTTAGCAATAACTTTTTTATTTTTTTCATTTAGTTGCTTAGAGTTTGAAGTTTTTATTTATTTATTTCTTATTGAAGCTTTATTGTTCATTAAAATCGCAATAATGCCTTTTGTATAAATCTTCATATTGATGTTGAGAAGTAAATAAAGGTAGAAGATACATATTTTTGTGTGTTTGTTTCTTTATGGTAAAGCGTATTAGGATACGTTGGGATATTGAAAAAAAAAATTATACATTAATTTTTATGATTAAGGTTTTAATCGATTTGATTGAGAATGAATTGAATTGAATAAATGGGGAAATGTCAAAGCTTTAAACCTAGCTTTCTCTTATTTAATTTTTTTTTAAGAGGGCAAGTTGCGGCCGGTTCTAGGATTAGAAGAATGTCAGGGCCTTTAAACGATAACTTATGAGCTTTCGGAACAAAATTTTATAATCAACTGATCTAGTATGTCAACTGTCAATTATTCATAATACAAACATAAGCTTCTGCAAACTGTGTTGCACGTCAAGATTGCCAACTGTTGTCACGACCTTCCGTAATACAACTTTGATCTACAAATCGCAGACCTTTAAATATTAAAAGTCTTCTAATGAAACCAAGAACAACTTCTTTCTTCCTTTTTTTTCGCTCTTTTTGAATAATAATCTTTCCGTTAACTTTTTGACAGCATTTTTCATTTCGATTGCTTGTTTTTTTAAAGTATAAAAATAAATTGAAATTTTAACATTTTCATAATTATCTTTTTAAGTATCATTCTCGTTGTACACGTGTAAATTTAAAAAGTTAACGTCGAAATGCCTGCAACTCCGATCAATGACAGTTGACAGTTGATCAATTCCAGTTGACAGTTCATTTAAAAAAAAAAAATTAAAAGCCAGTGCGGTCAACGTGTTTTAAAAGTGGAAAATCATTATTTTTTTTTTGTAATAAAAAGCTTAATTTTTTTTTTCACTTTTCACAGAAACAAATATAACTTACATTAGTTTTAACATATTTTTTTTTCTTTCTTTTCATTTTCCTCAGCAAATGTTTTGAATAACATATTAGATAATAATAATAATAAAATATAAAAAAAAAATAGCTAAGATTATTTATTATTTACTCGCTCACAAGTGCCACTTCTCTGGCCGTAGGTACTGCATTATTAAGCGTCGCTTGATTTAAACTTGCCGTTTCTGCATCGCCTGATAAGGAGCCCGATGAAAGTTTGCTTGTGTCTTTCTTGATAATCACATCGTCGTCCAATTCGTCTTCGATTAGACGTGGTTGTGATTTCTTTTGGTTATTTTTGGAATTTTCGCTGCTGTTGTCTACGTCGACGGTGATTTCATCATCACCAGCACTATCGCCACTGACGTCGTTACCACCATTAGTGGTCTCACCGACATGATTATTGTTATTGTTGTTAACTGTATCTTCGGTTTTATTATTATCCAGCACTTCCTCTTCGGCAATATCTTCGATGAGAGACCGGCTGCCCGAGCCGGAATGTGACTTTTCAACCGTCACCTCATCATCTTCGGACGATTTACGCTGAAGGATTGGATCGGAGGCGCGCAGTGATTGATCGGCTCCACCAATGCCTTCGCCGCTGGGTCTTAGAACTAAATAGAGGAGAATGTCCGAGAGTGAGATGATGCCAATAACTTTCTGATTCTCATCGGTGACAACCAATCGATGCACTTCGGCGCGTACGATACGCTCCATAACGGTGTAGAGGGTTTCATCGAGGTCGCACTTTTGAACACCTTCGAACCATTCGTTGCGGTGTTCGTTTGCCTTACGTAGCGATATATCTAGGTCGTTGTAGGTTTTCTCAGCTGCTAGATTCTGAAAAAAGAAGAAAAGTGATTCTAATAAGCTTACAATTGAAATTGATTCGAGTTTATAAAAGCATAGAGGCGAAAACGGCGCTAAAATAGAAATAAGACGTAAGTGCGCACTAATCAGGGTTCGTAATAAGTTCGAAGAAGGAGAAGTACACTTTAGGTTATGTTAACAAACCGGAAAGGGGTTTTCTAACCAATAATTCACTATGATTTCTTGATTTGACATCAAGAGATATTTCTTCTTTAATGTCATGAAAGTGAAATCGATGAAGGTCCATTCCTTCTATTTCTGGTGATAAAATCAACAACTACATATGTTTCAGTGGCTAGTTTTCAGAAGGGGCTTTGTTTAAATCATCCACATCCAAAATTCAAAGGAATTCACAATCCACAATTAAGAAAAAGCAAAACCTGAGTTCATAATTGTATAATAGCATTGTTGGGCAGATTTTGTGTTTATAAATCTAGAGGGTGCTTTTTTCAAGAGGGTTGGTTTTTAAGCTGGCAATACTATTTCAACAGATTGTCAAATTGACAGTTGAAAGATGATTTATGGTAAAAAGTTTCACCATTTTACGATGAATATATATTTACGCCAGAACAACGCGTGCAAATAGTGCAAACTTACGCTTACTCTATTTTACCGTCGACATAATCGTCCATCTGAGCAAGTTATTCGGAACTGGGTGAATTGTTTTCACACCACGTACACTCTAGTGGATAATACGTGCAATTGGAGCTATGCCCGTCCACTTTGTGGTTGATTTTACAGAACGATCTTGGCTAAAGGGCTCATAAGGTCCAGCTTGTTGTAAGAATTGAAACCGCGTGATTTCTGACTTCTTCGTTCCTCAATTGAATGACATTGATGTGGCATTTTCTGTGACCTATGAACTGCTCGGAAATTTGACTTCACGATTGCGCTTCATTCGAGCTAGCCGTGATGCCTATATGCCCATTTTTGAAAAGTAATGACATAAAATTTTCTATTAAATAAAGCTTATATCGTAAACATTAGCAAACTTGAAGTGTTTTATTTGTTGTTGTCTAAGAAAAGACCCTTTGAGTATGGCAACACTTGTGTTTATAAAAGTAAATTGGCAGTCAGCAATTTGTCTTGACCTTTTGTCATCGGCCAAATCCCCTTTCCAACACGCGGTCGATAATCTACACTACTGCTCCGCTACGGGGAAATTTCTCCGGAAGGTATTTGAAGCGACGGAAAAAATTACGTTTGTCAGTTTATCAAATGGGGTTTACCAGATTCCCTTGCGAAGCGAAGATATCTTTACTTTATTCCCTTCCCAGACCGACGGGCTACCTTTCGCTATCTTTTGCAATGCAACAAACTGTCATCTTAGTACAATTTATGCATAGCGGATTTTCGTCACGGTATATTGGAATAGAGCCAATAAAATAATTTTTTGACAGTTGGTTATTTTGACATTTACGAACTCTTGTTGCCAATGCATGACTGCCGCATTCATATAGCTTCGTTTTTGTTCATAAATAAATGAAAAACAATTTTGTTGCATTGTTTGAGCTCGACCCAAGTCTGAACAGCATGCAGTATAACTTTAACCGCACGCAAATTGAATCCCATTACAATAGATACTTTACAAGATGAATAAAATAAAGATAATAAATAAAGTTATATACTTACAATAACATCAAACTTGGCATAGATGTCAACCAATCGTCCTTCGGCATCAACCAGCGGCAACGCTGAAACTCTCCTCTCAACGAATTTCTTTAAGGCCGTTATTATACTAGTACTTTCATCAGCAGTCTCAATATTATCATATGTGCCAATTTTCAAATCTCTCAATTTCTTTTGCATATATGATGGCTTTGGTAATTCATTAATCTAAAAACAAAACAATTTAAATAAAAATCTATATGAATTTTTAGATTTAAGGTAAGCTTACATATAAAAACAGGAACCTAAGGATTCTCTTATGGGTCAATATATACAATACATTTCCTGTCATTGGATCAATAACTGGTAGTCGATGAATTCGGTTGTGTATTAAAATTTTTATAGCATCGTACAGCGATGAATCAGGTCCAATACTAACTAAAGGCATTACTTGGTTGTGGAGAACACCTAAAAAAATTAAAGCATAGATTAAGACTTAGTGAGAAGAGAAATCTAATTTAAAGGTGAGCTTACTTCTCCATGTATCTAACTTGTGCTCCTCCAATTGATCCATGGAACAATTCGGTGACGTATAATACATTTGTAAGATTTTGATGAAATCTGTTATGGTTAACATTCCGATAAATTGTTGCTTTTGTGAGTCCCATAGTGGTGCTGCTCTAACACCATTGTATACTAAGGCATAGAATGCCTTCTTCACCAGCAATTGAGTATCGAAGACAACCAATTTAGCAGAGGTTGGTATTAGGTCATAGCACATATGGAAACGGAAAAATTTAACAAAGATTTGCGACTCGTCCTCCTCTGCAAATAAATAAAGAAACAACAAATATTTTTTTATTCAATTCAATGAGGTTTTAAAAAAATTAATCTTTGAAAAGTAAGTATTCAGTACAGGAACACCTCCATCGGTTGTTTCAGTTGGAACACTTTCAACATTGTCTTTATGAATGGCAATTGAAAAGCACCGACAAACCAAGTTTGAGAGGAAGTCTTTGGTTATGGAAAGATACATAGAGACACGTATATTGATTGATATATATTTTTTTTGTTTAAATAAGTTCCATATTGGTTTGGCTTTGGAGATGATAAACTTTATTTTGATGCGGATGCAATTGAACACTATCTTGTTTAAGTTGAAAAGCAGAATATCGGAGAAATCAAGCAGCTTCTAATGGCCAGCGTTTCATTATAGATTTGGTCGTCGTCATGCTGGAGACTACCCTTATCAGTTCGTTTTGCTGAGAGCTTTTTATCTGAATTGGTATGAATTCTGTTTATTATTACAGTACCCCGTCATTTAATTATAGACGGGTGGGATTTAATATAATATTTCATTGATGCTGAATTTGCATCTTCGAAAATACAAGGTTGGCAAGAAGATACAAGTTCATTTTTTTTTTCAATTTAAGCACATTTTAATTTTTTTATTCGAACTTCCTGAAGACAAAAGAAAAAACGCTTTAACTAGTTTCTATAACTAAATACTTCTCAACTAGTTCACTTAACTAATACCCGTGCTCCAAGAAAGAACAAGAACCTTTTTCGTATTCGGTTTCTTTCGACTTAAATAGACTATTTTCATTAATTTCTTATTAGTTGCATTTTTTTAACAAAGAAAATTTTATAAAAAGTTATAAACTGGACGTTTTCTATTTGATATAAAAAAGATTAAAACTACGTTGAAATAACTAAAAATACTTAAAATTTTACCTTAAACTATATATAAACGTATATGTGGGAATAGTATGCTTGAAACCCCCTTAGTCCGCCACAGAAGCAAACCGAAACTACAAACTGTGAACTATCGCATGACAAAATCACCATTTCTCCTTTACCATATTTGGCCATGAACACCCCATCAATTTAAAAGAAAAAGGCGAAAGGCGACCACGAAACGAAGAGTTTAAAACTTGAATTTCATTATTAATATAATAAAAACCTGTATCATTTAAATAAAATTAAATTACTTCTTCACGTTAACTATTCTAGTACGAACTAAATAGTCTAGTTCGAACTAAAATGGACAATGGTGAATTTTTTCATAAAGGGAGTGATTTCTATAACTTTTTACTTGCTTGCACATAAATATTATTTCATAAATGCACCTTTATGAAAAACTAAATCTAGGCTCCAAACCAAAACCAGAAGCGAAGCAAACTTGGAACTCCATGGTGACGAGACCTTGAAGGAAATCGACAAGAGAGTTTCCTTACAAATATTCTGACAGCCACTTAAATGGTTGATGCTGCTTTCATACATCTGTCATATCACGCGGTAATACCGCCCTGCTGAACAGAAGCCAATATTTAGAATTGCATACGATGTCTCGACAGTAGGCAACGTGGAACAACGGCACCGCACGACTACTCTGGATCAACCCTAAGTATCGAAGTAGAGGAAAGCCTTTGGATTGACGAAGGCGGTAAGGCACACACTTTCGTTGTACAAATGATTGTGGTAGAAGGCCTGAAGATCAGGTGATTGAAGTCATTGCCCTTGCATCCTGATCAGGTTTGCTCTACTGTTAAGGACCTCATTGTGATAGATTTTTTTGTATGGGGACTTTAGTGTTCTATATAAACGAAGAAAAGCCTTGAAACATTGCCTTTTTTCCAATCCAATTCACTGTCCCATTAAACCAGTAATCCAGAAATCAGTAGCCTAATAAGAGACATGTAGCAGATGACGTTCACCCCAGTATTGAGCTGCCTCCTATACAACAGTCTCTTTGTAACGCCAAAAGCCGCTTTGGCTCTGGCGACAGCAATAACTACATTCAGTTTTCAGACCTATGGTTCGATTGTCTGTTAAAAAACACTTGAGAAGTGCCAAGAAGATTCATTGACAGCACTTAGCACTAGAATCAATGCTCTGTAAAACCGATGGTTCCTTTCTGTAGTTGCAACGCGGTTTGAAAGCTGCATCTCTTTGGAAAGACACCCAAGGTCGCATATCTATCAGATATCAAGGAAATGGACGCGCATAACATCCCTTCCGATATTCGTCTAGAAATTTCACATTAAAATTCAAAGAAAAAAAAAGGAAGACTCTAATGCAGAGCTGGCCTTATGATGGCTTTCCAAATGGAAATTGGTGGTTTCTGCGAGGAAAGATTGGTCAAAGCTGTCAAAAGACTAAATAAAAAATGACTGAAATAATGCTTTCCAACTACACTCGAGAGCAGAACAAAATTCGAAAAACTTCGACGGACGAATTCTCCTTCGGATATATGCTTCTGTCTGATGGATTAGAAGGTACAACCGCGAGCTCTTTGAGCAGTACAATAATGTGTTCGAAAGAAAATTAACCCCCGATTACGTTGGCTTGTCCATATTAAGTGAACGGACAAAGATGCTCTTTCTAGACTGTCTTAGAAACTCAGCCACCTAGTTTAAAAAAAAAAGAAGAGAATCTTACCTTCCGACTTAAAGATCAAGAAATTGTGGATGCTAGCAAGCTTGCTCTAACCAATATATCTTCCAGCTCACTGGGTCACTTTCAAGTCACACTTTCAAGCCATTAACCTTGAACTTGATAGTGAATTTTTTAAACTGGCCCTAATTTTTTGTCGCGAACTTTCTTAAATATGCTTACATAAATTACACTCGACCATCTTGTAGCTGAACGCGTGCGCATTTATGTACAATATTTACATCACTCCATCGCTTTGGAACTTTCCTAATTTAAGTCGGTTGTCGTACAGTGTCCGATTTCAGTATATCACTTTTTCCGTGGAAAACGGAGAAAAGTCTGTGGGGTGATATACACTTGTATGACTAAAGCTGTGCCGCTTTCGTTGTTATTTTATTACTCTTGGCACTTGACACTCGCTGTTCGCGAGAAAATTTTAAATTATGTTATCAATAAATAAAAAAATAAAGCAGCAAGTGATACAATGGAAGTGAGCTTCCAATTTTCAAGTAGTCCATACAAGATTACTTCAGGAGCGGTTTGTTGACAGTTTTTGTTGGACTTCGGATCTATAAATAGACAAAAGAGTCACGTGGTTTTATGAGAACGAACTGCAACTTTTTGTTCGAATACGAAGGGTGTCTTCTGAATGTATGCACATCATGAGGACTTAATCCTTTCTGGCACCATTTGATCTAAACAATATAGACCGGCATCAATTGTTTAAATAAACAAACCCTTCACCCACAAGGACAAGACAATACGCTGATTTTTCCTGCACTTTAAGTTAATCGGGTCGATAGTCCGAGAAACGAGTTCACGTGTTTTAAGGATTCAGTACCCATTGTGTGCCAACGGGAAACTTACTGTCCGTCCGTCTGTCGCAGGGCTGTTTATTTTAACTCGAAAAATGCACACATTTGCAATTTTCACAGTGTGTGCTACCGTGATAACAATAAATAGCGTAATAACAAAAAATAATAAAATTATTAAAGTTAAAAATAAAGTGGATCCCAATTAAAAAAAACGCGGTTTTTGGCACTTTTAACAAAAGCAGTTTAAAAATATATTTTAAATATTATAGGGCGATATGGAACCCTTCGTGTGTGTTTCTGGCTTCTTATTGGCTGCTTTTTTACAGGACATGCTGGTATTCAAGTTTGTGCGCACACTCTACCAGTCTCGTTGTGTGCAATCCTAAATAATTTTCTCTTTATAGTTCCACAGGTTCTCTATGGGTTTGGGAGCAGGACTTTTTAGCGTCCATTCTAAAAAGTTTTTTTTTTTTTATTCTCTGCATGACACTGAATAACAGACCTCTACGGTATACTTCGAGTCATTATCATGCATGAAATTCTATAGCAAAGGGAGAAACTCAACGCAATAGGATTCTATACGGTTCGCTAGGTTTTTATTACATTTACATTGATCCAAACGTCCAAATCTATGGCAAGCATGAATCTCAAACCTTCCTGTTGTCACCTTCATGTTAAATGGTATAGATCGTGTAAGGCTGGTTAAGTTATAATCTTCTTGAGGGACTAAGATATAATTTAAAGTGAAAACATCGCTCCACAAAACGGTTTTCCAAAAAGAACGGGGTCAGTTAATATCAGCACTTACAAGTCCTTATCTTTTCAACCTATCTTTCTCCAATATAGTTGGCTTCTTCTTGCTGGATACAATAAAAGTCTTGGCACTATCTGGATCCAGGATTCAACTTAAAGAAAATACAATTTTTGAAAATTCTTTATTCTTTTCGCGCAATGAGTTCCAGCGCTGCGCAAGGAACAAAGATTTGCCCATTCCTCTAGGACGTCCCTGCGTCTCACCAACTGTGGCTGAACGTCACAACAAAATTCTGGCTTTATGCGGACGATACTCTTAGATATGCTCGATTACTGCCCCGAGTGATGTGTCGCCAGACAAGTTAAATCGAACGCCAGGAGACCGCGGTACTACTACCATAATTGGGAAAAACTATCAGCTGAAGAAAACGCAGCTGCTCTTCAAAAACCAGTCAGCACTCGAGGTTCAAACAGCAGAACAACGGTGCCGCACCACTGTCATCAAAGCATCAACAAAGGTTTATTACATTAGAACCACGTCGTTGCCACTGAATATACTCTCTGCTACGATCTTTTTAAGAAAACGACGCTTCTTATGCTCATGCAGCTTATCAGTTATCGTCAAAAGATTCCTCATACATAAGCTGCATGAAAAAACCAGCACCCTCAAAACTGACACAAAACTCGATTTCAATATGACAACGTTTCAGCAAACAAAACCTTAACAGAGATTGTAAACTAAAACAAGCCAAGGACCACCTTAATCAACTTGTTCATCAAGAGCGCATTGATGAACAATACTTCAACGCAATGGTACTGCTTTAAGATGATCTATTTCCGGCCACAAGCATCCCCGAGGATAAAAAAGTGATACCACACCCTTAATCCATAAATTGTTGACACGTTTTAAATAGAATTCAGTAAAAATTAAGTAATTTCCGATGTTCACACTCGCTATAAATTTTGTTTGTTACCACACTTCGTACCTTTTTTCAGCAATTCGGCCAAAAAGCGTTTCCATCCCTCCGACACTTGTTCGAATTCTTTGATGCTCTCTATAGGGTATCTATCGACGGCCCACCAACTTTCCGTTGGAATCGCAACATGTTCGCTATTTCCACCGAGCACCAACCGTCCAGCGTGATTCGAAAAGAAGTGCAGTTGTAACATGTGGTGTCAATATGAACAGCACCCTTGCCACAGCTCCTATTTCTATTGGTGGTTTCGGCCACTCGATCGCGATCAAAAATTTCACCGATTTTCCGACGCATTACCAAATTGACACAAGCTGATTAATTATTTTATTTATACTCGTAAATTCGACTCCTTTCACTGTCACTTGTGTGTTCCTGCATGTTTTTGTAGTCATTTAAATAAATTTCGAATTTGTTGCCAAAATCAGTTAACGCTCAATTTCGAAATAACGCTCAGCTGTTGCGAACGTAATTTCTGACATTGACACTGTAAAATTTGTCGCGAGCACAGCGTCTAAAAATACAGACGGTTTACTTCTCTGCTCTGCTGCTGCCACAAATTTTAAATTAATAGCCGACGTGTATTCAAAATTTGAACTGTATTTTCATGCTAATTTTAACGTTAGCACGTCTGACAAAGGATATTTGATTTATGCGCACAGAAAAGGCGCTAACTCAAAAACGGCAGGTGACTGCGAGAAGATAAATGCAATGCGGCAACAAAATAATTTGCTTGGCTCAAGTGGAGAAACATTTTGTTGAAACGACGAGTCGCCTAGTTCGTCCTGTCGTCACAAAAAAGCTGTACAGTGTATCAATGAAGAACTCGGACGGTTATTTTTAAAATTGTTAAAAAATTCATAAAATTTGTTGATACATTAGTTCAATAAAATAGAACAAAATCGCTTGCATTTTTAATAAAGACACAAGAGGTCCAAAAAATACTGTCACTCTTTAGGTCCAAAGGTTTCCGTGATATCGTTATACAAGATGTGGCAAAAGTAATGTTAATTGGGTTCTATTTTCACAAATAGTTTATTTGAAGGATCGGAATTGATGAAAAAATTACCATCTCTTGAGGGGATGTACAGTAGTGCTTGTTTTTACGCCATTTTGAATAAAAACATTTGTTCAATGTTGGCTTTCAAGACTTGCGATTGCCGGAACATTACTTCTTCCCTCGGGAAGATCCGAATTGGCGATCAAGAAGGTAAATTTTAATCGCCGAAATAGGAGCTCACGCGGCCCATAACTTGGTGTTTGTAAATCTTCATCGTTGACCGAGATGTGTCAGCGGTTCAAACCGAATTCAGCAACTTGCGGCACAAATAAATACAAGTTGCGGTTACGACGTTAACATCGAGGTCGCAAAGACCAATCACTTTTTCACTACACCACACAATGACCTTGAGCGGATTCGATTTCATGTGAATTTTCTATGTTCCAAAACCGCACATTTGCTTGTTTATATAACCACTGAAGTGGAAATGATGATCTTTATGATTTTGGTTATTTATTTGCGTTGGTTATTTACGTTAAACAGAGAATGGGAGTAAGTTAACTTCACTTGACGATCAGCAGGCAGCAATTGGGAACGATATGAAATTAAATAGGGAACATCTTTTGTTCTTTCACCAAAATGCGTAGCAACGAATATCTGCTGATGCGAAATTGTGCATCGTTGTCTTGTCGATTTTTCTGGACCATGTTGGACATCCTCGACCACAGCGGAATGAAGCAATCACTTTGTCTTAGCTAAATTCCATTTTGCTTTTAAACATCTCAATCCCTTCCCGTTCGTTTAATTTAGCTGGTTGCAGAGCATCAACCAGCTGGTTGATAACCTTCTTCTAAACAGCTTATTTAGTTATTACTGCTTAGGACAAACGTACTACTGTGTCCAAAAAATAAGGTGAATTATGAATTTAAACTGCGCGCGTCGAAGGATTTGGAAATTTTTCTTTCTTTTTAGGTTGGTAGTACTGTCAGTGACATCTATGTGAAATTTCATGTCAAAATATATTCATAGTGTTTGAGATACGCGTCGTTTTGTGAGCTGCTAAAAGTGAGTTTTTCTTTTTTTGCGATGTCAAAATTTATTGAGCAAAGAATTTGCATTAAATTTTGTTTGCGGAATCAATTTTCTGCTGCGGATACGTTGAGGATGGTGCAGAAAGCCTTTGATGATGAGGCTATGTCTAAAAAAATGTTTACAAGTGGTATAGTGATTTTCAAGCCGGCCGTGAACGTGTCGAAGACGAAGAGCGTTCTGGGCGACGATCAACCTCAACCGATGAAGCTCATGTCCAACAAATCAAAGATTTGGCGTTGAAAAACCATCGATTAACGATTAGAGACCTTGCTGATGAAGTTGGCTTATGGAAAGGCTCAGTCAATACCATTTTGAAGGATGCTCTGGGCCTCAAGCGCGTCAAATCTCGACTGGTACCGAAAACATTGAATTTTTTGGTAAAAAGGAGTCGCGTTGAAGTGTGTGAAACAATGCTTTCCGACTACCAGGATGTCATAAAACGCATTATAACTGGCGATGAGACTTGGATCTATTCTTACGACCCCGAAACAACCGATCAATCGAGCGAATATCGTGCCAAAGGAGAGCCGAGACCAAAAAAGCCGCGCCAAAGTCGCTCAAAAATCAAGGTCATGTTGACTGTTTTCTTCGATTATCGTGGTGTTGTGCTTTATGAATTCGTTCCAACCGGCCAAACAGTCAACAAGGAATATTATTTGAACGTTATGCATCGTTTGCGTAACGTTATCCGCCTAAAAAGGCCGGAATTGTGGAAAGACAATTCTTGGTTTTTACACCACGATAATGCACCATCCCATACCGCACTCGTATTTCGTGATCATTTCGCCAAAAACTCAACCCATATCGTTCCGCAACCACCGTATTCACCTGATCTGGCGCCGTGCGACTTCTGGCTGTACAACAAGCTCAAAACACCGCTCCGGGCACACCGTTTTGATACGATAGAGGAGATTCAAGCCGCAGCGAAGACGGAACTGAAGGCCATCCCGGAAAGTGACTACAACCAGTGTTTCAAAGATTGGAAAATCCGTTGGCATAAGTGCATTGCATCGGGAGGGGATTACTTTGAAGGGGATGAAATTGATTTGGAAGAATAAATAAAGAATTTTCAAAATAAATACAATGTCACCTTATTTTTTGGACACAGTAGTATTTTCATCCTTTATTATTTTTGCGGTATGCACGTTTCATTTCATTTCAGAGTTCTCTGTAGACATTAATCTCTTGAATTTTCTATTCTTTTTTTTTTAATTACAAGCGATTTTGTTTGATTTTCATTCTAATATTTCATTAAATATACCAAAGTTTTAAAAAAAAAATTATTTTGATTTTTTTACCAACCAATTGTTCGAGTTCTTTATTGACCCACTGTATACAGGAACGACGAGCTATTCGCTTTGCGTGGGAAAAGTTTCTAAATACAGAAATTTATGTGACTTGCCACGATATATTAAACAAGGATTTTACTAAATAAAATAGGCATTGTGGTGACGTTTAAGCAAGACAGAAACTGTCTCTTTAATAAGGCTGTTGAAATTTAGCGAGAAATCAAATGTGCATCGCCCCTTAAATTATATTATTTAAATAATGCATGAGAAAGTGTAATTATTTGGAACACGGCATACAATTTAGAGATAAACATAAATGCGTTCAGATTAAATTGTTGGCATTGACGTGTTGATGTATTTTAAGAATTCAACAAAGTATTTGGTGGCCGCTGTTGATTTGTTTTGGGGATTTAGAAAATTTAAATGTATAATGTGCTTTTGAAATTTAGATGGCGACCCATGCCACAAAGAGAATGAAGAGTTAATTTGGAATAAAATATGTCAAAGCAATAAAGGATGATTGAAAAAAGGACTTAAGTCTTTCTACGCCTGCAAAAGAGATGGCGATTAAAGCCTCACTCCAACGGATGTAAGTGAAGAGCAATCATCGGTTCTATTATGCCCGACAGATCTTATGTCTATTGGGCAGCTACAAATACCATACAAGAATGACCTGACCAAGCTAACCAGAGTACGGTTCGTAGTAAGCAACGTCCTCGCACATAATTTAGTGTCAGGTCCTCCGTCACCCCAAAGTCATTGTAATATCAGCACGGACACTTGTCCCATAATCCGGACACTTACTTTATGCTATGCACTCTTTTAAGGTGTTGTGGATACCCTAATCATAATAGCACAATGCGGGTGGAAGATATAAGGAAGGAAATAGAAGGCTTCCTGCTGCAATGGAACTCATTAAGAGCAGCTCAAACAAGAGCACCTGACTCTATGTCCAAAATAAGGCTTAAGGGTAAGCCATTGTTTTTGAATAAAGCGATAAAAAAGGCAAAAGCTAAAGACGGACGTTTTTGACTTCGTAAAATTTTTGTCCCGAACTGTCACGCGGTTTTAAATTCAATCGAACAGACAGAAGTTGTACTTTGGTCTTTGGATCACCTCCACGTTGCATATCCAAGACGGCCGATTAGGGAGGTGAGGGTATTGTCATAAAAAAAAATCGTTTTTAAAAATGAAAAAGAGAATAGGAGGTGAAACGGAACCTTGGGGCATTCCACCACTTATATGGTGATTTACAGACTTGAACTGTCCAATTTCATTTGAATTGCACAGTCCATGAAGCAGTTTCTTCTCCATTTAAGAAATGATTCATCGATTTTCAACTCAACCGTTTTTTAACACTTTCGGTATTTTAGTCAAAATATTTAATTTGCAATGGTAGTCATCGGGGCTTCCGTTTCCTTGAATACGATCAGACCGCTATTGCCTCTTTCCTTTCCGCCAGTTCGTTGACTCATTAGAAGAGAGCATTCAAGAACAATGCAATGAAGATGCTAATGAGCTTGCAGAATAAAGAGGCGACTTGCTATGCCCTTAAAAGTCAGACGACAAAAGTCAAACCCCTTTTTGGCGGTATAGAAGCTCCGAAGTTATGTTATGCGAATTGATTTGCTGTCCGCAGATGGTTCAAAATTGAGGGACATAGAGTTTCAAAAGAATTTGTGAAAAGCCATTTATCCTTGAAGCATAAATATATTTGACAATATTCTATCTGTGAACCATGCAAAAAAAAATTGGGAGAAATGACAAAGAGGATTCATCACATCTTGAATCTAAGCCTGAGTAACGAATTCATTCAGTTAGACACTCCTGAACTCCTATAATGAAAAGTTATGCTTTCTTCATCTCATGGTCACGAAATATTTTCAAAATGGTAAGGTTTACATGCTACGTTCAAATCAGCTTGGATAGAAAAAGTTCATTATAAATCTTCTCCAAAAATGTCTTATAAAAACTTATATGTGGCCAGCAGTAGGGGTCCAAATATAGAGCCCTGAGGTAAGCAGTGTAAGCAAAGGATATTCACTGAATACTCCTTTTCTATTTTGACACATTGTTAATATTTATCAACAAAAAAGGAAGTGGTTCTGTTGGTCGTTTTATAGATTTTGAATGGAATGTCTCTTTTAAAAATCAACTTGTTGATTACAAAAAACAATCAAAGAGTTTCGAAAAAATAGAAAGGAAGGAAATTGACCCGAAATTATTGCTCCTACTCTACTCACAATGGGGTTCATCTTTTTCCAGTCACATAAAAACGTCATAAAACTACGTAAACTGCAGTATCCACCCAACCAACAAATTAATACATCATCATTTCTCAATCGATGTTCGAATGTAAATGTTTACAATTTTCCAAAACAATCAATTAAAAAACCATTACACCCACGAATTTCTTGAATACAATTTTACTGGCAACCAGAAAAATGGAAAATAAAAAAAATGTTCCGGTTGTGTATTCATTATTCATCTCGCAAATAAACACAGCCACATCGATACATACAACAAACGACAGACCCCCAAAGGAATTAGAAGATATCACCCACCCTCACGCTGTCCTAAATCAACCCATTTAGTCGTAACCACACATGTCAGCAAAACGTGCAAGCGTTAATTTCCTATCATTCAAGATCTAGATCACTATCTTTGCCAGAATTCTACCGCCCCCGCACACCAACCCAAAATTGTTTCGTTTAAAAATGCAAATTTCATTAAAAAAAACAAACAAAAACAAAACACCAATGAAACAGCGGCACCCCCAATAACACGACGTCGACAATTCGCCATCCCCTTCTCAACCACAATAAGCAAAAATTTTTGAATAAATTTTAAATTTAGCAAACACAGTCGCGCAAGATTTTGAATTGAATAAGAATATTTGGAAATTTTTCCGCTTTTGTTATTTTCCAAATTAAGCGTTAACTGGCTTGGCAAAAAACGGTTTTCGAAAATATGTATGTTTCTGTAAATGATATCCGAAATTTTGTTGTAAACATTTCTGAGTTTCTTTTCGTTTCGATTTCATTGCACAATTTGGAATTTGTTGTTTTTAGGGGGTGTGTCACCCCCAAGGAGAGCTTTCAAAAACACAAACACTGTGCGCAGATGGCGCTAGCCTTGTAGGTATTTTTAACCTTTTTTTCGAAAAAGATGTTTTTTTTAAAAATGTTGTATTTGTTATTCTTATTATTATTACGCGGATTTAATATTATCTTGACCGTCGCGAAGGGTAATTTTCCACTCGATTTAGTGCGTTTCGTATTATTTTATTTTTCAATATTTACGCATTGTTTTTTTTTTGAAATTTAAAAAGACTTAATCGTTCGAAATTTTATCACAAACTGAACCGAGAAATGAAATAAATTTTCTTAAGAGTGAAAAGTATGGGAAAAATACAGTTCGCCGAGGACGGTACGAATGTCTAAGATTTGGCTGAGATCTGTGCTGCGCCAGGAGCAGAGAATGACGAGCGCGCGCCAACGCTAGAGAAATATATTTGAATTTAAACAAAAAACTAAATTATTCTCATCGAATTGGAAGAGAAATAGAGGAGGCACAGTGAATGTTAGAAAAATTGTGCTTGTTCAATAGATTTTTTTTTAAATTAGAGAAGACGAGCGAGAATTTCTGATCAGCAGGCAAAGCGGTAAATGAAATTTTGTATACAATAGTTATTTGGTTGCTGATGGCAAAAACTGGTAAAAAATTCTGATTAAATTCATTTCCTCGGAGGGCGAGTTAAAATAAAAGACTCAAACAAGACTAGAGGTCTGTTGATTCCAGGACAAGGTATCAAACCACCTGTTGAACTGGGCACATGTCTTGGAAGGCTTCTTTTACGATAGTCGAAGCGACAAGTATTTGCTGAGCAAATCATCTCAAGAAATGGAGCTATGAGTGAGCTATGATTTGGCCTCCTTGGTCAGGTAATTTGACATATTTTAAGCACTTTTTGTTTGGCTAAGTCAAATCACTTGTGTACGCTGATAAATCGGCTACAGCTGACGACTGTGAATCCAACATTAAGTTGAAAAAAATTGTCCGAAATTGAGGCACCTATTCCATATGCGTTTTATTCTGCCTTTATTATTTATTCCTAACAACAAGACTTAAAAAATTGATGTACTTTTTCTGGTGTTCCAGAGGACTAAGTATTTCAGCATGCTTTTGAACTCTATAGCAGGTTAAAGCAGTCTTGAGGGCAACAAATCAAGCTTTTTTATCAAGCTTAAGCCGAAAATAAACATTATATTTTGAGGCTTAGTAAGTGGAATTAAAGTATTGCATTTTAAAATGATATCATTGGCTCTGCTGTAAAGGCGCAATATTGACACGCAACCTTCAAAAGGGAAACGAGTTGTTTTTCTGTTTTCATTATACTGTATTTAAAAAAATATACTAACTTCTACAGAATGCTGCAAAATTCTGTATTTTAAAACCCTTTTCTCTAAAGTTCTGTCTTCTTTGCATTTTGATTCACTCCGATTTTTGAACCAAACCCTCTTCAAAATGCACAAAAGTTGCACTTACTTGTAAATCGACTAATGGCGAATAAAATACTGCGAACTGAGCGAATGAAAATAATTGGAATCAAATTCCTTCTCACCAAGTGGAAACTCAAGCTCTTAAAGACGAACAATTCAAAAAAAAAGATCTTTAATTTAAAATATTCGCAATTTACACCAAACATAATTTATTACCTAGCTTGTTTATGTAAAGCCTGTTGCAGATTTTTGATTGGCTTACAGACAAATAATAACAAATGTGACTGAAAACGCTTTTTTAATATTTCTCTAACAAATTTTGCCCTCAAGTGTATGTACTTAACTACATATTCTCCCAAAAAATCCTTTCCTCTCAAATTGGCTCAGGTATATAGGTAACC
Organism: Orthonevra nobilis; assembly: GCA_963555765.1. Taxonomy (NCBI): domain Eukaryota; kingdom Metazoa; phylum Arthropoda; class Insecta; order Diptera; family Syrphidae; genus Orthonevra; species Orthonevra nobilis. The sequence goes on along the minus strand of OY743227.1, from coordinate 70,347,164 downwards.
CAAAGACAAAAATTCAAAGCAACCACTACTCGAACAATGGGACAAAAAAAATACAAAAACAAAAGTTTTCGAAATAAACAGCTTCAAACGAGACAGACGTTAACCCTTGACTACAGACCGACAGGGTACCATTTCTACTTTTAATTTGACAGTGTGCCAGGAATTATTTTTTTTTTATTTTGAAATTTGGAATACAAAAACAAAGGTGAGGCGCTCAGTGTGCTTCAGCACGTAAATTATACTCGATGTCTAAGTTTTAAATTTAACGAGAATCATTAGAATGGCATTCGAAAGACGCTGTTTAGCTTTCAATTTCGAAAATCAACAAAGTTGTTTCTTTTTCTCTTGTTTTATTTTTTATTTTCAAATAATTAGCTTGAATCAGTTTTGTAATTGTCACCTTCCCACTCTTTATGATAAGAGTGATTTGGGCGAGAAATGTTCGCACATAGTTTTTAAAAATATAGTTCAAATTAATCTCGGAAATGTTAAACGTTTTTGGGGATAGAGGCAGTTGCATAGAATGACACCAGTAAAGTTTACGATATTTTTAGAATTCTATGTGATGAAGGGAAATGTGATCGAATTGATTGTTAAATTTATGAAAAAAATAAAAGAAAGGAAAATGAATAGGATGTCGAATTTTCGTTGCACATGAGATAATTGAAATTTTATATCAGGGTAAAAGTCATAAGCCCTACACTTTTCGAAAATAAATGAACAAATGGATACTTGCAGAGGAAACGTCATTCTCTGACTGCTTTAAACAATTTTTCAACACCAGCATTGAAACTTAAAAGGACTTTCATATCCAAAAACCTTGCTCTTACAAATTTGACAGTTTATGATTTAAAAAAAATCGACAACTGTCAACAATCTAAGCATTGACTCCGCAGACCATTTGCTAAGTAGCAGAAGGACCATGGCATTTAAAAACAGCTGCCCGGTCGCCCAAAATCGCTCATCCTCAACTGCCAAATGTTGGTCGATCAAATTGAAAAAGAGGAGAACAGAGTTAAGAAAGCTATTTAACAAGGACCGTCAGTAAAACTACAGAAAATATCAACGAAGCAATCGGTTTTCATCAGACCGGTTCTTCTGAACATAATCTCGCTTCTGTATGCCTTCCTGCCGCCTCACTCTGATGAGCGAAAGCGAGTAGAGTGATATTTTTACAGAGCACAAAAGGACAACTGCTAGGCTGATGTATTTACACCTTCCAAAAAGTGCAAAATCTTAGCAAGTCCGTGGTGAAAACGTCTTTTGCGAAATGGGGTGTAACAAAGTCGAATCAGGATCTAGAAGAAATCAAATCAGAGCCAAACAGCAATGTGCGTCAGCAAAGATCGCAGTCCGTCTATAAGAATAATATTTCAAGGACACGCTTCAATACTCTAGAGCTCCGAGGCGATGACAACAGATTATCAAGCTCTTTTCGAGGCGTTCTAACTATTTCATCCGATCAGCAGATCATTTCTGATTTGTGTAAGATCAAGAACGAGCAGAAGGCTTTTATTTAAAGTGTCTAACGAAAAAATCTCGCCACAGTTTTTTGATAGTCAAAGAGCTATAAAATCAATATGAAGGAAAGAAGGCTCTAAATGATCTTATCGAACATCATCAAGTTGCTACAATCTGGATTCATGGCCATCGAGAAATGAACGGATATGAACATTTGCTCGAGTCATTGCAGGTTATAAGAGTACTCTCATAAACTCCAGAGAAGACTGCCTCATTTAGCTCAAATAAAGAGGAGCGTCAATTCATCAAACACCTTCTGTGTTCCATAATCTATAGCATCTCCGTTCTATAGGGAGCAGACTACTTGATGAACACGTGGCAATAGCAAAGGATTTTATAAATTTCACAAAGAGCAGAAATTGATTTCATTGAACATGTGTAGAAAATTTAATTGTCTTATGAGTCCAATCCCTTTTTGGTCCCTTTTTAGATGACAGATTTTATGTGATGACATGAAGTCATTTCACATAAAATCTGTGATTTGCAGCAGCCCAACTCACTTAAAAAGCCTCAGAGATCTGTTCTTTGTCAGCAGCGCAGAAAATGTTTCATTGTATAGGTAAAGAGATTTCAGGAGTGTAGATGACACCATATTGCATCAGGATGTTGCTAACAGTAAATGAGAAAATTTGTTCTTAATGCTGCATGTTGAAGAACAAGCTGAACTCCACCAGAATCAAATCCCCTGAAAAGGAAACTGGTAAAATACAAGTCGCCTGAATGATTATCTACCGATATTCGGAAATGCGATATTGCCTATAAGCGGTGGAAGAAAATCGAGTTGGATGAATTTCTTAAAACTTACTGCAGCCTTCGCAATGCAGTCGTGGCAAATTTTAGGGCAGCAAAGTCTATCAAAATAAAGTAGAAAAGATATTATGTGGAATCATATGCGACAAATTGAAATTGGTTGCATTCAATTTAATTCAAACTTCGTCAGGAGCAACATCCATGGCCAGTGATCAGCAGCAATTGAGGACACGGGCGATGAGAGGGATGTTCATACTCTTGACTGCGGATTCGTTCACTCTTAATAACTTAATTATTCACCTCTATAAGGACCACCTCAACTTTCCCAAAGGTATGGAAAATTGTTAAAATTATGCGTTGCAAAAAATCCACCTTGAGTGCGCGCTTGCTTCATAATGTTGTTTTTGCATATCTTGTTGTTGAAGGATATGATGACTTTAGTTTCCTTTTTATTGCTCGTGTTGATACAGTATCCGTTGTTTATGTCCGTGTCCCTAATGTCGGATCGAATCGCCTCCCCTAGGCATTTTACCACTTTGAGGAGATCTTCCTCCTTTTTAAATGGAATTCCCTTAACTTCGACATTATTTTCGACTATTCCTTGTTCAAGTATGTTGATTTTTTGTTCCATTTTTGTGATAATTGTGTCTTTTATTTCGCATTGTTTCTTTAGTTCAATTTTTAATCTGTCAGTTTTTTAATGACTTTGTTGTTGCAGTCAAGTGACCTGTTGAAATCATCGTATTGTGCCGAAATAGATTCAATTGATTTTGATTGTTCTTTTATAAGTTTTTTTATTTCTTTCACGTCATTTTCTAGTTCGCTTGGTTTTACTTCGCTTCGAATATTATTTGACGCTTTCGCTAGTTGTGTTGACATCCCGGTTTCAGCTGCGGGCGGGTCATCTTGTAGCTCCGTGCGCGCTTGTTCCCTACAGTATTGGCATTTCCAAGCTTCTTTCTGTTTTACGGTCATGTTTTTATAGGTTCGTGCGGATACCGAAGTGCATTCAAAATGCAATCTCCTTGGACAGGCACTGCATTTTGCGTAGTCCACATCGGAAGCAATCTTTTCTTCGCAATTACCGCAGCGCACCATTTTTGGTAAGAGCACGAAAACCGTTTGTGACAGCTATGAATTGACTGAATAAAAGTTATTTAAAATAAATAAATACTTCACTTTGTTTTATTTGGCGATGTGATTTAAGTTAAAATTAAGCTTTTAGCCGATTTAAGAAGAAAACAAAAAAAATATTTTTTGTCCGTAACTGTTGGAACAATAAAAAATAAGATACTTTAGCGAGTAAAAAAACACGTCCGACACTTGAGAAAAACAGTGCGTGAAAAACAGTTGGATTCCATTGTTTTTAAAAAGATGTCCGTGTGTGTGTGTGTCCACCATAGACTAAATACTATCATCGGCAGATCTTGTCATCAAGAAAGCACATCCAAATTCGACGTCAGGGTCAGAACGTGAACATTAGAAAGCTATAATTTTGAGGTAGTTAGGGACTTTGTTTTTCGTCAAAATTCGACTGCAAGGTGTTTGGAAACAACTCCATACCATCATATTTCCGCAACCCTTATTGACGGTCGTTTTGTTGTCTAAAATAAAATTCTGTGTTGGGTGGACGTTTGAATTTGCGTCTGCTATGCGGCTCAAACAATGAAAAATTAAACTCGTCTCTCGAAATTATTTTTCTTAACTTTCGGAGGCTCTGAACGCCGCGCCTTGTTCTTGTGCTCGGAAGCGATAATTTTTTTGTTTTGTATAGCGAAAGTCTTCTTGTGTGTCGTAAATTACTATTACCTAGACTAGTCGCCTCCTGAGAGTCCTTTCTAGACGACACAGTTCCTTTCGAAGCCACAATCCTATCTAGTGTTGCATTCGAGTCGACCCATTAAAAGATAACGCTCCAAATTCCGCTTCTATTCCTTTGAACTTCGCCTCAACTTGGATTCCTGAATTCGGGACACACTAAGTCGAATGCGACCATTTTTTTTTGGCCACAAGACTCATTTCTTAAAATAAAAACCAATAAATAAGGACAAACGAAAAAAAATAAGCTCAAGAGTCATCGCGTCCGACATTCGAAAGAACAACAAAGCGATACCAAAATAAACGAACCCAACATCCGCGCGAGTCAATCGTTTTGCGAAACCAAATCACTTAACCCTAAAATATTACTCTACGTGATTTTAATCTAAATCCTTACAATAAATATATTTAACATGTCTTTTTTATTAAGTGAATAAATACTCGCCACCTCACAGTGCGATTATAGCCTGCAATAAGTGTGGATCATTTGGCCTCTTGCCCAACATTGTTGAGCTTCCTTCTACTTTTAAATTTTTATTAAAAAAAAATAAATTCAAAGAAATACATTTAGTCGTGTAGTTTTCAAAAGTGGTTGACAAACAAATAACTAAACAAAATAAAATTCAAAAAAGAATAGAAAACAGAAAAATTCCTCAACTTTCTTTCAAGTTGGACGATGATAAATGAAGAACATTATCATTAGAATGGGGCGGGAAAACAAGCTATGGACCGATGAGGATGTCCTGAATATTTTCACATTATTATAATTATTATTTTTTTATTTAATATTTATGTCATTTATTTAAGAATAAAAATTAACTAAAATTCATTTATTTGAAATAAAAAAACTTACCCAAGTCGGAGAAATTAACTTTTTCTAAGAACGGATCAGCAACAGGCAACTGGAAATAGAAATGAGAATTCATTCGTAAATATTGTTTGACAAAAAAGATAATTATTTTTCGATGTCACGCTTCGAAAAGTGTTGTCAATTGTCTTATGAACTACAAACTAGTCAGATCCGAAAAAGAGTTCTTCAAAAATGTTGAGGAAATAAGTCACAATATATTTTTAAGAGCGATTTGAAAATTCCGACCTTTACACTGCGAATCACTAGGATGAGGCCAAAATTAAAGTGCAGATAGATTTCTAAATTAACAAAAGCAATACAGCTAAAGGTTATTGATGTTAATTTATTATTCCATTTATCGAAAAGATTTTCAGCAAATTTATCTGACGATGATATTCATTTTGATGCAATTGGAATCCACTGTCAGAAAGGGCCTTTATTGTAGTAAAACCGAAAATCAGGGTACTAAAGGGTTTTTCAACAGGGACGCTACAAAAGTAGAACGACAGGGACAGCAAACTACACTATATTTCTTGCCGCCCTTTTGACATTTCTCTTCAGTAAGGTTTGCCATTTCATGATTGACATATATACGAGCCAACAGCGAGTTGAAATTATTAACATTTACTACCGAAATTCGGAGTTAGTGGCTTCAACGTTAAGAGCGCTACGTCCAATTTATGGTCGTCATAATCATCGTCCTAGCAGATCAACACTTGAGCGTCTAGTGGAAAAAATTGAATCCTCAGGCACAGTATAAAATGTTCGCGTGCCAGTGAGACAAAGAAGTGCCTGTAGTGTCGAGAATATTGCTGCCGCTGAGGCTTCAGTTGCAGAAAGCCCAATTGTGTCTCTCACACGTCGTTCTCAAGGGTTGGGCATCTCTGTGACGTCGTTGTGGCGAATTTTGCGAAAAGATCTTGCCCTTCATCCTTACAAGATTTAATTGACGCAAGAACTGAAGCCGCTTGGCCACCAGAAGCGTCATATGTTCGTGAATTGGGCTGAGCAAGAACTTGAAAATGATTCGGATTTTCATCGAAAAATCATCTTCAGCGATGAGGCTCATTTCGGGCTGAATGGCTCCGTCAATAAACAAAAAATGCGATATTGGTCAGGCAGCAATCCACACGTACTCCATGAGTCATCATTGCATCCCGAAAAAATTACGGTTTGGTGTGGTTTATGGGCTGGCGGCGTCATTGGGCCGTACTTCTTCCGTGATGATCAAGACCAGCACGTTACTGTGAATGGGGATCGCTACCGTTTAATGATAACCGAATACTTTTGGCCCAATTGGATGATATGAGCTTGGAGGACATGTGGTTCCAACAGGACGGCGCCACAAGCCACCCAACGAATGTCACAATCAATTTATTGGAAGCCAAGTTTGGAGAACGTGTTATCTCACGAAATGTTCCAGTCGCTTGGCCGCCTCGGTCGTGCGATTTGACGCCGTTAGACTATTTCCTGTGGGGCTACGTCAAGTCTATGGGGTATACCAACAAGCCAGGGACGATTGATGAACTTCGTACGAATATCGAACGTGAAATTACAGCAGTATCGGCCGATTTATGCTTGAAAACCGTCGAAAATTGGGTTCAGCGTCTGGAGTACTGCAAGCGTTTTTTTTACCGCTCAGTATTAAATACTTTGGTTATATTCCCGATACCACATAAAGCTAAAATATTCTTAAAAATGTAAAAGTCAGAAAAAGGAAAAGGAATTCTTTCCTATCCTCCGTTCTCCTGGGTTTTTACAAAGTTTTCGAAATCAGTAAGTTAATAAATTAATTCGTAAAATAAAAAAAGATAAAAAAGAATTAGCAAGCACCTTTGCAATCTGGTTTTCGGATGGGATACAGTGTTTTAACTTTCGCACATTTTTGATTTTTCGAAATCGTCCTTCATTCAGTCATGACTAAAAGACACCAGGCCGTTTTTTGCAGTCACAAAATCGCTCTTTTATAGTATGTATTCTGGTTTACTTTTTAGAATAAAATCAAAAAGCTTTGTCATTAATCTTAGGTCTCGAAATACCAGCTTGATCAAAAAGTTCCCGGAGTTACCACTGTGTGGCACTCCCATCGTTCCGATATGAGTTCTGTTTTTATTTTCTTAAGTTGGTAAATCTGTTGCTGATATTCCCTATAAATCTGAGCGTCGTAGCTTGACATTTGCGAAAGTTTTTACAATTTTAGAATTGGATTTAAATTTGCAACAACGAACGCTGGAAATTTTAGAAAACTGTTTCGGGAACGATTCTCTAAAGAAAACGGTCGTTTACGAGTTGTGTTTAGCAAATGTGCCGAGGAGGCGATACCTACGGTTTTCATGGATTACAATGGTTTAGTTTATCGTGAATTTTTGACAGAAGGCCAGACAGTAAACAAAGAATATTATTTGGGCCTTATGAGACGTTTGCATGAAGCAATTCGACGGAACTGACCAGAATTGTGGGCAGAAAACTCGTGGATTTTGCACCGTGATAACGCACCGTCGCACAGTCTCATCATAATTCGTAATTTTTTGACGAGTAATCCAACATTTAGCGTCCAACATCCACCGGATTCACCTGATTTGGCTCCCTGTGTCTTCTTTCTATTCAATCGAGTTAAAAAAACTTAAATTAATGTACTCAAAGAAGTTCCGTGGAGGAAGCACTCAAGCATGTTCGAGATTTCATTTATTTGCAAGACCTTTCAGAAGATGATCAACACAAGAGTCACAAAAGAGCTGAACGTCAGCACAGTAAGGAATTTAGCTATTTCTAAACCTATTAGAAAACCTCTGTTACCGAAGAGGAACAGATTTGAAAAGGTTAAAATTTCTTTGGAACCAATCTTGTTTTATTTTATCGGCCCGTTTTGTGTAGTTGTCATTTTGACGCTCTTCCACAATTGGAATTTCCTATTCATTGGAATTTTAAAAAGTTTAAGACAATGTTGTTTGAGTGCCTGACTCCTTTTGCTGTTTGATCCCAACCGTCAATGATTGTGTACAGGAGGAGGCCAGTTGTGAATAGATATTCGGAACGAGTACGGAACAAGCCAATAGTAAGTTTGTGACCTAATAAGACCGAATTCAAACAACGTTTACTGAGTTCATTGGGAACATCCTTTCCTGTAATTTCATTTTGTCGCAGAGCCCAAATGAACACGACGGAATTGGACTTTCTAACTCAATTGAATGCCATCTGACATTCAATAGCCACTCAAGCACTCGTAAAGGGGTTCAGCAAAATGGGCTGCTCGGCTATCACTTCAGAAGCAAATACTTTTAATCTTCCACTTGTAAAGGGTCATCCCATCCATGTTGCAATCACATACGTCATACCGAACTGTCATCCGAGACATTATATGTTAAGGTAAAAGTGAATCTGTAGTAGGTGCGTTGTGTGATTCAACGAGCAGAATATAGTCGACATGATAGTCCACCTAAGCATCGATACTTTAAACAAGTAAAATAGCTAAAGAAGGTCCAAGTCAAACGATACCTCGGCGGCCACCGTTTTAGCCTTATTGTTTGACATTTTTCTTGCAAAATATTCCTCGTTTTGCTGATGCGGACTGGCCACAAAAATTTTTGTTGACACAATCCGTCAACTCTTGAAATTTCGAAAACGAATATTTGTAAAGTAATGAACCGATGTTTCGAAAAGTTGTAAAAAATTACCTTCTCAGAATGGAGTCCTGCCAGAACTCCTCTGAGGTCCTTTCGAATCGAATTGTATTCCCTTCAGAATGACAAGATTCAAGCTTTTGGAACCACAAACTAAGAACCAACCCAACAACAGTCTTCCGTACAGATCTGCGAAATTTTAAATTTATCATAAGCTTCAAATCCAGGAAATAGACTAGACTTCCTTGAACTTGGAGCGAGTAACTCTGTCACGGTCGTAATAGCTTGAAGTCGATTTCAAAAAATCTTTAGAGCACTCAATTAGCTGTCACACATGACAGCAACTTGCGACCGAATGCGGATATTAAACACATTATTAGACTATGTCCAATTTTAAAAGAAATTAGACATGCATTTTATTGCATTGTAAATATTTATTTATACTGTGAATAGTCTTTAAATCACAATTACTACAACACAATTTTGTCTGAAAGTGACTTTACACCCTTGTAAATGTCATGTGTCATTGTTTCTTCAAAAATGGAAACTGCAAATGTTCATTTTTGTTGAATTCTACCATGTATGGAATTTCGAATGAAGTCATAGGAGACGGCATGTATTTTTATTTGCATTTAATGTTCGCGACCGGTTCCATTAATAAAATCTGTCAACTTTATGACAATCCGTTGACAATTAAGGCGAACATGAAAAACTGAATTTAATTAAAGAGCGTGATGATAAATTCGAATTCTCCAAATGACGAAGATCAGTGCTAATTGTTTTCTACACAACACAAAATTTACTAATGACACTGAAAATTTCATAAGCTAAATTAAGAAGGTTGTGTTTATTTAGGGGGTGCAGCAAAAATTCACTTTTTTGGGAGACAAATGCGTCGGCTTTGTTTTTGTTTTAACATTCTGCTTGCTTTCAACAACAAACAGAAATATAAGTGGTAGAAATTAAAGGTTTTTGGTAGTGGTTTGAAACTCCGATATATTTTGTTTTGAATTGCTCCATGGTTGGAGTCCGAATAGGGATGGAGAATTCGATATCGAATTATTTGCATTCGCTCAGTTCGCAGTCTTTAATTCGTCATTGCATATTGTTGACGTGATGATAAATTGACTTCTTTGAGATTCTGCGATCTTAAGGGTAGTTGTACAATGAGGCTGAGTTGGCGATTGAAGTCCCATTCCAGCAACTATTTCTCTATCATCGTATTGCTTTCTCCCTTTGTATATTTTTCAAGTAGGGATATAATGACACAAGCGATGGGTAAGTGAGGTGCACTGTCGCGTCGCAAAATTTTCATGACAGTGGTCCGAGGAAAAAGTGGATCTATGGCAAAACAGATTTCAAAATTCGATTGTGCAAATTGTTGCAAGGCCGTTTTCTCTGCTTTTGCAGTTCAGAAGAAGTTCTTAATAGTAACAGCCTTTTGGTTTTAACCCTCCGGTTATCCAAATAAATTTTTTGAGAGCTTTTCAGCAGTGGATTGCTTCCATCAAAATATTTACTGCATTATGTTAGGTGGCTCGGAAGACACTACAACTTTGTTTCGATAAATGAGGTAGTCAGAGGCAGAATGCACGTCAAGAAAACACATAAAAACTAATCTCCAAAGATCAGGAATCAGAATAGTGATTTCGGCGCAACGGGGCGTTTTTCCCGGCCGTCCTACGTCAAATGGGCAAACACACTAAGTCGTTTAGCCGCTCGGATAGACTGCAACACCACGTGACAAAAGAGGTCCCGGAAGACATCGAAGCGCCGACTGATCAAATACTCAGACGTTAAACTGCCCGCCTCGTAAAGACTGGAACAATGGAAAGGATATGGCCGGATGCTTCATGGATTATCCGTGAGCCATTTCCATTTGAATGGAAATTTTAACAAACACAATGTGAGCTTCTGCAATACTGGGAATTTTCATTGGGTCTTATATTTTAGAGGACGAGAGAACCATGAACAAGTTCTTACTGCCGCAATTTAATGGATTGGGACCGACAACCGACAAAATCGCCCAATAAGCCCGCTCCAGACTTCTTTCTTTGGGGTTTTCTTTGAGTTGCGGGTCTATGAGGAGAAGGCTCTCAATTTCTCCAGAATGAGTAATTATCGCCCCCAAAATTCAATGCATATTAATCATTCAATCGAAAAGTCCGTGAAGCTTAGGATGAGATTCCGATTCACAACTTCAATAAAATTGTACGATTCATGCGCAGATGTAAGAGGAACGAGGTCATTTAAATCGATTGTTTGTTTTGTTCGCGCTCAAACAAAAAATTGTTCGTTTCATAAAACTGACGGACTTGACATCGCTCGTGCAATCTTTTTGTCAGCTGGTTGCCTTGAGTTTATGCAAAGCAATAGAGATTGTATTGTTTATAAAAGGCAACGGCGACAATGAATTTGATAACTCCATGTTGAAAGAAACAGCGCAAGCATTCCAAGCTTTGTTTTTTTTTCACACGCAATAATCTGTTGAAAGCTAAAGTAAATATTTACTCGCTGAACACACCCCTTTAGGATCCAATAAGCGAGTTCATGCATTTGTCATTCAGACTTGTAAAAAGAAGTGTTTTGGGCAGTCTTGGCACCAACGGCTCTTGCTGGTTGAAAATTAGCTACAGTCAAATTCCTTACCGTAAATCGCAAATGATTCAGATATGGCAAGGTCTTAAGTCTTACTTAGACACTGCAGAGGCTGGAGAATTGGATGTCAGCAGAAAGAATACTTGTTAATCGGATAATAATAATAATCACTGTTGCACCAGAATGGAGGCAAGGATGTATTTTTTTTGGGCCCAAGTATGGCAATGAGGCGTTTCTAGTCTTTCGTTTTCTTAAGGCATTAAGAAACGTAAAATTGAGGTTTTTAGGAGGCTCCCCATACGGAATATGAGAAAGAGAGAAAGAGAGAGAGGGAGAGAGACAGAAAGAGAGAAAGATAGACAAACGGACAGAAAGCGAGACAGACGGACAGTAGAGAGAGATAGACGGGCAGAAAGAGAGAGACGGACGGACAGAAAGAAAGAGAGAGACACAAACAGAGAGAGGCAGGAAAAAAAAAGAAACATTTTAAGAAAATTAGATGCGCTTTTTTACATTATATTTTAAACAAGTGTCATTGACAAGAGTAAGTCTACGGAGCGGTGAAATAAAGCAAGTATTACGAACTCCATTTTGACGGTAATAGATATGCAAGAAAGCTTTCATATACGTTCCCAAGAGAGAGCTCAATCAAATCAATGTTTAGAGCCTCAAAGAAGCCAAAGAAAAACGTAAGACGGACCGATAGAGCCTTAGAAGCGAAAAATTAAAAGCAGCATTTCAATCGTGGTAGAAGCGGAATGCAAATGCTAAATTGGTTCAACGAAGAAGAAATGGAGCGCCTGGAGCAAGGAACATGGTTTAAATTGAACAACAAGCAGTTGGGTTGGATGAGATACTCTCGTCCTCAACACACATAAATCAAAGTAGATCCAGGAACTCTTTGATTTAATGAAGCCATCTAAATAAATGAGTGCAACCTGCGCTATTAGCAATGTTATGTGGACATTCATAGGAGAGCTGCAAGAGAGTGCAGAAGTCAACTCTAGTCGCAAGTTTTTCAATACCTGTAAAAAATTTTATTTCTAGACAATCACGTTTAATTAGCACATGCCCAAATTATACTACAAAGAACTAGATAGAATTAGCTGAGGATTATTGACTCACGCATTCATATTTACGTCTTTGGTCTTTATTAGATTAGAATATACCGACTTTGAATTACTATGATGAAAAAAACGGAATTGATTTGCGAATTAATTTAATTTAAACAAAAAAAAACCTATTTAAATTGTTAAATGTTTCACGATGACCAAACAATGAACAATGAACCCAAATACAATAATTATAGATTTGTGCGACTCAATTATATCATAGGATCTAAATATACGAGTACGATGTCTCTAGTGGGTTATTAGGATGCACGATGTTCTGGAGACATATCGAATTGACTCCAATTAGTAAGCAAACAACTCGGAGTCACAAGATGGACAAAATCTATAAAGAAAAGAGTTCGGCAAACGTCTAGTGATGAAATAAATTATGCAGAACACAAAAAAAAAATGTAAAGTAACCAGGTCCGGATCAATTGAATGGTTGTAGAGCAAGGCGGTAAAAATAATATGAAAATAACTGGCTGGGTGGGGCAATTTGTTAAAAGCCGTCTAAGGTTCGAATACTAGAGTGAGTTCTATCCAGTTCGCGAATCTGGTCTAGTTAACAGCAGTGGACGACCAGCGATAGTAACCCGACTAAGTGTATTGCCATGATTTATTGATTAATTTGACGGCTTGTTGTACTTTGTGTAGATGACCTCTCTTTGGATTTGCTGTGAAGGAATAACACTAACAGCAGAGTGAATTCTCCGAAACACTTATAATTGCATTTTCATGCATATAAACCTTTGGCGAATAAAATACTGCGAATCAAACGAATGCAAATAAGAAAATTCTATGTTTGAATGCCATCCTTGGAACAATCGATATCAGAGTGCATCAAAACACTACAAAGTCTTTCAGTTCGTCTCCTTATTCCTGTGCTCGCTTTGGTAATATAAGGGTACTCATAATGTGTGGTTGTGCAAATGAGAGAGACTGATTGTCTTTTCTGGTAAGTTTAGGGAGAGCCATCTTAACGAATGTTTGACTCATGGAGTTCTGTTGTACTCTCGAGTTTTTCTTAAGGTTTTCTTGCATAGCGCTAAAACGTAATTTGTGTCTGATTTCCTAAACTTGTAGAACGTTATTTTCAGTTACAGTTTCGAATTTACTTTGACACTCGGGTTTCTCATTCTCTGAAGATCAACAGACTTAGACTGTTGCTTTCATAAGGCTACTGATACTAGGAAGAAGCTTTTCATTGACCAGTATGGCTACGGCATCGTTATATGCTGCTAGTTTAGTCTGAAGATTATTCAATGGAAGCTGAAGTACAAAAAACATACATGCTGCTTGCTGCTCTCTTAGTTAACTTCTTCGTTTAACGAGTGTTTTTGACCACATTATTACTTGTACTCGGCATTTTTTTATACACATTCGAATTTTGAACTACAAATGTATTTGTGAATTCATAAGTGTTTGTGAGTGTTGTTTGTCTGTCAAGTTAGAAAGTGTAGACAAATGAAGATAAACACGACAATACGCATTTAATGTACATGGAATAAGGATAAAATACAATTTAAACAACGACAGATAAAAATTTAAAATACAGACAAGGCGCAACTTAATCTAAGTCCGCCACTGGACTAAATTTCTTATTCAATCACAAATTACTAGCGCCAAATATTTTGAATTCCCAACAATTCATGCATTAATAATCCCCATGCAAACAAGTATCATAGTTTTTGTTTTCGAATGTCAATTAATTTGACAAGTCTCACATTCCGGTTAAACAGGTGGAGTACGTCTGAAAATTGAGTCATGCATTTGACTTTTTTCTAAATCACATCAGCTTCAATTGACAACACAGAGAAAAGATCAAAGTATGAAAAATGTCCTACTACAATCTGAGCGGGCATCATCGAAAAAATAAACTAAAGAGCAAATAGATACGCGATAATTGTGAAATAGAACAAAATCAAAAACACACATATCCCCCTGGGTACGTACAAATGTATGAATGTTTCGTCGCAAAATGTCACTGATAGTGATTTATTTTTTCTTATCGCAAATGAGGGTATTTTTCGTTAACAACAAACGTCAGCCTCGATGACTTTTGGACTCTGAAACTGACAGTTTCGGTCCATATTAAGATATGACATCATTTAGCACATTTAACGGGGCTCAGCACACCTCCCGATTGCAATGATTTTCTCTTTTAAATTTCTTTACCAATAAATGAGTAAGAAAACTGTTGACAGCGATTTGGGAAAATGAAAACAAAAATATTATAACAAAAAAAAAAAAAAATATATATATATTCATGAATGCCAAATTTGGCACTGACATTTTAATTGTTCCTTTCTTTGAAAACAAAAAATGCGTAGAATTTTATTTATAACAAATTGGTAATAGGATTCAAAAGAATTGAAAATAACAAAAAAGTCTCGACAACAATTAATTGAAGTAAAATTTATGAATCTACTCCAGTCAAAAAAAAATTATGACAAATGTTACGTCAAATATATTTGACACATGTTTCTTGTCTTTCTATGTTGACTATTCAATAATTGATAGTGAAATTTATATTGAAATTTATTGAAAGGAGTTCGCCGAAATAAATTAGACCAAGCGTCTGCGGGGCAATTGCTTACTTGTCAATTCGAAAGACGTTTCTCTTTACCATTTCGAATTTGACAGTTTTATGTGTAGATGACATTAAGCTGTTAAGAATCTACAATGTTATGCAATGGACCCGTGGAGGATGATCTAAGGCTTTAAGTACTTATCAAACGATTTCGAGAATTTCGGGTCATGTAGGAAAAGCGTAGTTAAATATAAAGGATGAAGAACGGTTCTATAAAGCAAATGAGTATTGAAGCTGCTTGATTTTTCAATCATAAAATAAGCTCCAATAAAAAATAAAAAATTAAGAGGAAAAAACAGTGTTTTCGACACCTTAACAAGTTCATCTCTGTCGACCTATAGATCAAAAAACAAATCTTCCAATCATGTTGCCGCACACGGAATATCCTTCAGCTATCTTGGACGTTCTGAACACCCAAAATCGATTTGGACCACTAAAAAGCTGCAGCTGTGGTTCAAATTAAGGATATCCCGGATTCTAAGAAACATGAAAACCATCATGAAGATATTCAACATTCTTTACAATTTCATGCGGAAGAAACTTTCAGAAACATTGTCAAGTAGCACTTCTCATATGATCCTATGCCAAGCTGTATCATTTTAACGCTGTAGTCAAAGATTCCGTTTCAGACGTTCAAAGTTCGCAAGTTATCACTGCAAAGAAGAACGAGATGGACTGACGATCACTGAAAAAAGGAAGATCACAGGCTGTTCTTAAAGTATGCCTAAAATTAATTTACAAAAATTTCGAAATATTTTGTGGGGTAGTTTGGGATTTCTTCTCAGCAGTCTTCCAGGAAACAATCAATGAATGTTGTAAAGGGTCTTCCAATAGGGAAGAACTTTGACAGTTGACCACATTGTTGAAGCCAAATCTGTCAAATTGGCTGTCATTTATTCAGTCTGCTTTGCCAAATCACCACGGACGGATAAAGCGTTCAACAACAAGTGCAAATAATAAAATTACTTAATTTTGATTAAGTATAATGGGTGTTCTATTCGCGGACTATTCACAGTCTGATGGATAAAATCGACACACGTAAGTCGACGAAACGCAAGATCTGACGAAAATATCACGCTGTCGTGCACAGTAACGACAATCCGAGGCAGTCGATTTCGCGTAGCTCACACCGGCCTTTCGCAGACGACAACTTAACGAATTTTGCGTCGTGATTTGGGCCTGTACCCGTAAAAAATTCAACTGACCCAGGAGCTGAAGGTAAACGACCATACATAATGACGTGCCATATTTGACCATAATTTTCATCAAAAAATCATCAGCAGCGATGAGGCATATTTCTGGTTGAATGAGTATAAAAAATAAAATAAAATTGGGGACGATACCAATCCGTATGAGATCCAATAGCGTCCAATGCATCTCGAAAAAGTCACTGTTTGATATGGATTTTGGGCTGGCGGCGTCAACGGTCCATATTTCCTTGAGAACGACGTTGGCCAGGCCATCACCATCAACGGCGAGCGCTATAGGTCGATGATTACCAAATTCTTTTGACCTAAATTGGATCATATGGACACCAACGACATGTGGTTTCAACAGGATGCCGCTACGTGCCGCATAGCTTACGCCACATTGGAAATTCTGCTTCAGCGATTCGAGGGCATGATCATCAGTGAACTGATGTGAACTGGCCACCGACATCGTGGAATATAACCCAGCTAGACCCTGTTCTTGTGTGGTTTTCTAAAGTCTCAGGTCTATGCGATTAAGCCACAAACCAGAGCGGCCCTGAAAGCCAACATAACTTATGATTTATGCGCCAGAGTCATGGAAAACTTGATATTTCGGATGAGCGCCACCCAAAGAAGCCGCGGCGGACATTTGAATGATGTTATATTTGATATATATTGTCATCGATAGGCCTTTCAAACGAATATAAAATTTCGATTATATTCACGGTAATAAATGCTTTTCTTTTCGCTGTCAACTTTTATTCAACTGGCCTAACTATACTCTAACATAGCCGCTTAGTAGTTGGATCAATTGTCGAAGTGATTTTGGCGAACTTACCGGGGAAGAAATCAAGAAATGGTATCGAGTCTTTCTATCGAAGCAGATACTTAGTTCTGTTCAGCTTTTGTCCATTCACCAGTCTCTGATTATTTTCGAATCAAGTCTTTGACTATTTGAAAAGTGCACAACATTCTTTAACTATCTTGGTCAACCAATCAGTTTCCATGAATGAGTTCATCACCAATCAGTTTCCATGAATGAGTTTTCACCAAGCCCTCCTTGGCTTGACGTTTTTTTTGCATCAAAACTTGGTGAGTCGCTTTCAGATTTTGCTTCGCAGAATTTTCGTTGCATTCAAAACATAGTATAAGTCTATGAAGATTAAGCGGTAGCTTGAGATAAGTTCCGATTTTACTGAAAAGGATTCCAGTGCTTCGATTGCAACATTTAGAATAGTTTTAAACTCTACGCCAACCTCTTTCCTTTGAATTAAAGTTCTGTGTACAGAATAATTCTTAGACACGGGACAAATCAATCCAGTTCCATTTGGGGAGGCTTATAGATTGGTGAAGAGCGCAAGCTCGATAGTTCTTATTCTGCTAAGGGTTCTCGACATAAATTAGCTTGATTTGCTGTAAGCTTTTATCAAACATTATGATCTGATGCAAGACAATTTTTTTTTCATTCAAACAAAGTCCAACCTCGCTGCAAGAACACGACCACCATGTCCGGTGAGGGTCGGATGCTATGAGCCATTTGTTTACATTTGTTAAACCTTCTTTCAAATGGCACTTTAGTTTTGAAATGAATGACGGAAGAACTTGGACTTGGAGAACTGGGTCTTGCTCCCAACAAATCTTGAGCAAAGATCGTCCTTACTGACGCACCAGTCAGATTATCCTTGCTGAAAATAATTTCCATCTAGCAGATCATTGGGAGCTTGTTTTTCTTCCTTTCCGAAAATGTCCTTTCCCTATTAACGTCCTGAAAAGGTCCTTCAACACACGCGAGCCTAGACCTTTTTTGGTACCCGTCGTAATTTTCCCAGTGTAGATCTGAAACTTCCATTCGTCAGCTCTGATCCAATGTTCGTATCACGGTTTTATAGGCTTCAGGTCGAAAACGGCTTCGTCATTTGAATTTTAATATTGGTTCATCTATAGATTGAAATTTAGATGGCTTCAATGACGATAAAAATGTTTCCAATAGCTTCGTAATAAGGGGTCGCAACTTATAAAGCTAACCAAAATCTTGAGATGTTTGATTCTGGCTGTCGCAAACTGTCATTCATGCACAAAATGTCCAAGAAGCCAGGCAAAACGATCTCTTGGCAAATGTTATCATCTCTGAGTTGAGGCATACATGACAAATGACCGCAATAACTTGGCACCTTTTTAACGCCTATCAATAAATTTATTGCCAGGAATACCCTGATTTCTTCTTCATAATTGTTTGGAAGGCAATATGGACAGTTTCAGGTGTTTCAAAGTCTTCAGGTATAGTGGGACCTGTTTCTTATTCAAACTCTTTTTTCGTACCTTGCAAATAATTTGTTGAAGTTGTCCAGATGGTTCGCTTAGACCTGTCTTTTTATTGAAGAACAGACGGAGGAATATCACCTTCGCTAATCCATCCCTCGTTGTGCTCTTTTGACGCTCGTAAAAAAAAACGATTTCTATCGTATTTATGTCGTATAGAACTTCAACATTTGCTACAGGATCTGGATCTCTGGTTCCAACGCTTCCAGATTCGATAGCCGATGAAATTCCGTAAAAAAAAAACTTTAATTCTTCCGAATTCATCGCCTCTACGTCAAATGTTTATTCCCTACTGCTTTCACAGCGAAGCCACTAGGAAGCTAAGGGTTAACTTCTCGGGGGCTTCATGGAGAACTGTTTTTACGGATAATTGTGCATGTCGCGAAAATTGTATTTTCCCTCGATAGGAAAATCTGTAAGCCTCCAAAGGGTCTTAATTAGGAACTCATTTGTCTGAAGTCCTTCGCCATAGTATGACATTGTTTTATGTTGAACGTTTTCCCTTCGGGGCTCTGTGCGAAGATATCGCAAGCTTTCTGCATGCCCCATCAAAAACTCTCACAGCTAAGGATTCGAATTTGCTGCCGAGTTATTGTAGCCATTGGCCAAGACTGCCCACAGGCGTCTGAAACCATGGTTTTAGCCAAAGAGTCATCGGTGTAACTCCCTACCTATTTTCCGGTTAAAATATATTATGGCGATTAGGCAGTTCATCCAGTGCCATACCATTAAAAAAAACATTTTTCATAACACTATTCCAGTGATAGGGAAGTTGCCCATCACTTCTAGTTCATGAAAGCCTTCAATAAACTAGTAACTGGGCCAAAAAAATCAATACCTAAGTCGTCTAGCTATTGCGAAATACCCAAGAAACACGGAACAGACAAGGCTGACGACGCAAATGTCAAGCACACATGCAACGCACATTTGCATAATTACTAGGCTACAAAATGCGTAGGTAGACCTCTCATTAGACGGCAATACAAAATTGCATAAATATGTTTATTATGCCCGAAGGCAAGCCAACATATTAAATGACTCTCCACTACGACGATGACGATTGCAATGAAAATATTTATCGGCCAGTTCGATCCACATCACACAAACATTGAAGGAAAGTTCCTAAGCAACAACAGATAGTGACGGGCTTTAATTAGCGGCAAGTTATTGACATGTCTACGATCCTCATTCGAGGTTCAAACTTTTCCACAATTTGATACTAATTCCCACATAATTTGATAGTCCCGTCTCGCCTGACGAACATTCTGAATTCACTGCTCCATACCCCTAAGATAAGGCCAGCCAATTAGCCTAGTTTCGCCAAACAAAGAAAAAAAAATAACACGCGAAATCATACTCGTAATCAAAATCAACACTGACATGTCTTGACCTTTCACAAGCGTGTAGTTTGCCCATGGAAGACGTCTTGGCTGACACCTGCTGGCTGTCACGTATGATTAGATACGAGTATGTATTCTAAGCCGCAACTCGTTTGGGAAATTATGGAATATTCAAATTGAGTCGAACTTACAAACTGTTCCCGCTTCCGCATTAGCATACACTCCTGCACTTGCACCAGTGACGCACGTGGTGAGGAATTACGCTGATTCAGACGCGAATACCGGGTAACCCCCAAGGTGTTTCCCAAACTGTGATTAATTCTGTTTCTTTCATGAACTTCATCCTGCTTGAAGGGCTCCCCATTTGGGGATGAATCTTTTTTCCGATATACCGGCGACGTGTGCAACGAACGCGACTTCCTCTGCGGCGGCGTCACCTCTGACAGGGGAACATGATTGATAAAAATTTCCGGTGCAGGCGGTGCTGCCACTGGACTTTTTGTGTTAAGGGTTTTTGACAGCACTGACAGTTTCGATGATGGCGGTGACGGATCTATCAAGGAATACCGACGGAACATATTTTTTTTTTTTTTAATTTTTTTGGACAAATAAGTAACGACGTCAAAATTATTTAAAACAAAGAAACACACAATTGATTCGCACGAGATACGGATACATGGGAGACACGTCTTATCTTTAGCGAAATTCAAATGAAACTGGTTTCGTTTCGGTTTAAGTCACATTGAGAGCGCCTGCTGGGAGTTTCACCGAGGGTTCTCTTTTGTTTTTGCGCTTCAAAATGGCAAAAGAATTGCCACAAGTAAGCCCGAATGTCAGCGCAAAAAGGAACAACGAAAACAAGACATCTATCCGAAGCTAGGCAAACAGCAAGCAAGTCGTTAAGACATGGCGAAATAAAATTGTGTGGTCATTGTGCGTTTACCGCAGCGGAGCCGGAGACCCTCGCAAGCTAGGCGACTATGTGCAACTAGTTGACAGCAGCGGAAAAGAGTTCACTGGACTGTATGTAAATGGAATGGAGGAAAACCAGTTGGAATCAAAATCGAAAGGAAAACTTTTCATATTCGCGTGAGATTAAAAGTGCAGTCAAATTGCATGGTGCCGTCTCTAGTCTGAACTTGTGGTTGTCATTTGAAGAAGACAGCAAACTGTGACAGTTCTTGTCGAGAAGGTCAAGGTGTTTATTGCCATAAATAAACTTAAAAACTATTTCGCTGTATAAAATTATATGATTGTCTAGGTGTTAAGCTGTTAATTTATTGAATAATTTTCGAATATTATGCCGCAGAATGTTTTAACTGTAAACATTTTGCGGTTTTTTTTGCGAAAGGTTGGATTATGTGTCAGGGAAATGATATGTAAATGATTTGAATGAGGTAAGCAATTAATGAAATGAAAACAACAGTCAGCTGTTAAATGATGATTCTGGCAATTTATGAGTGTCTCATTCGAGTGATAGATCAACATAAAGAAATTTGAGGGTTTCGGGTTTCTTATGATGAGTGATGCTCACAAACATTAACAAAAATCTTAACGAGAAAAAAAAGTTAGAAATCGTGGAAAACTACTGATTGGGGAAATTGTTTGCTTTCCGCAATAGCTTCGGTAAAGTTTCCCACAGAAGTAAACATAAAATTTGTAACATTTTGGCATGGCATGATTCAATTTCAATTCAATTAAATAAGTCGTTTGTACATTAAGATCGTGTCTTTTATAGTACTAGAAAATATTTGAATAAATAAATTATAATAAATTATATTTTCAAATTTCCATTTAAATTTAAATTAAATTTAAATTTGAAGTATAAGTTTATATAATTCAATAATTTATTTTAACCCTTTTATTTATTTTTAATTCCATTTTTAAATTTAACTCTTATATTAATTCTATTTAATTTTAATTTCATTTTAATTTTGATTTCAATTCTGCTGCTAGGAAAAATGATGTAAGATAGAAGTTTTTAAGCTTGCGGCGTTTGATATATGTATGTACATTTGATGCGTACGGGAAGTGAATACTATAGTCTTGTTGCATTAACGAAGAAGAGCCGGTAAGAACTTAAGTATGTGAAACGATAAATTATCAAATTTAAGTTCGTAAAGTGCGACCGAATTGCAGTTTAATAGACAAGTAAGCTGGAGATTTATTTTCTTTTTTATTTTCCTACAAAGAACACACAGTTTCTTGCGTTCATATGTTGTTGAAGGGTTTAGCCTAGACCACTTCTAGAGGATTCAGTTAAACGAGCATCCCTGCGAAGACCATTTATATTACGAGCTGAGTCATTTTAAGCAGCTTGCAGTTTGAACTGTGATAGCGCGTCAAGTTTACTGTATACTACCTCGGCACACGATATGATGGGAAAAACAAGGGTAAGTACTAATTTACGTCGCGTTTCAGTAGGGGTTCAATCAGCAGTTATCCATAGCTTATTCAGGAGCCATATAAACGACCTACAACATTATTTATATACCTGTCAAAGATAAACTTCGCGTGATTTTAAAACCATGGTTGGTCACTTAATCAGCTAGCCAAATATCCGGGACAAAATTCAAGTCAAATATTGTATTGGAAATTGGGATAACCTGACATTTTGCAAGGCTTACGACTTAACCATTGACAGTTGACCAGTATTGTATTTCATTCAAATCCTCATTTATTTTCTAGGTTAGGTCAAGGAGATTACTTATAGGACCAGACAGATAGAGTTGGAAATCATCAGCATATAAATGGAGGGAAACATACTTGCACAGGGTCGTTTATAAAGATACAAAATAAGATTCGACCTAATTTCGATCCTTGAGGTACTCTCTGTAAAAGGGAATTGAGTGTGGTTTGCCTATCACCAACGGTAAATTTTTGAGTTTGATCAAAAAAAGTATGTAGTTTCCAGCACAGAATTTTGGTTTCCACCCTGTAAAAAGACTTTTAAAAGTCATATAAACTAAGGAGAGTAACAAGTCGTTTGTCAAAGGCCTCCCTGTCGTAAGAAAGTTTTCCATATGAATGATGGCATTTATAAAATTTGGATTTTTCGAAAAATGGCGGATGTTTAAATTTAATGTTGTTGTTTATTCGACCAAACTTTAATTTACAATTTCGGCTATAAGAAAAAATTAAATCGTCCAAAACAAAAATATCTTTCTTTCATCCTAATCTTATCGTGTAAGCCGTTCCGAAGTAACAGTGATCACGGGCTTGGAAAACAAGGTTTCGAGAAAAACGCATTTAACGTTTTAAGTACGACTTGCAAGCAGATAAAAAAAAATATTTTGGAACTTGCAATGAATCGCCTATTCCCTTACTCAGTTAATGTAGCTGTAGTACAATTTAAATTGTGAAATATATTATAAAAAAACTTACTGGCTTACTATTCATCATGTGGCTCAATGCACAGCTGCCGCTACCTGCCTACTTTTAAGCATTAAAGTCGGCTCCATTCGAAGTTATCTCAGATTTTTCAAGGATTTTCAGAAAATATTCTACTTTAAGAAATCAAAACAAAAGAAATCGATTTTTCAAATTCTAACTTAGATCTGCCCCCTTTGACCCAAAACCGATCCTCAATTTCAACCTTGACCCAATTTAGAAAGATTTTATTTCAACCAATCACCCCGAATATGTTTTGCTAGTCCTTCTTCTTCTTTTATTAATGGGATACGGCTAGATGGCGCTATTCAAAAAAGCTTGCTTATTATATGCTTAAGTAGAAGCCAGTGGGCTTGTTAAAAATATGTAAGAAATCCCTTTGATTTAAAAAAAACTTGCCAATGTATTTTTCAAACATAAGTGACCGTTGTACCAATTTGAGAACACATCTTTTAATTTTTTAAAAATAAATAAAATATTCTTTTTTTATACTTTTTCTTTCCGTAAATGTGCAAATAAAAATAAATTATTTAATGCGAATTTTTAAATGTGTCCGAACGATTCTTTTTGCAGATTTATTTCGTTTTTAATATTTTTTATGGCACCGGTATTTTTGTTTTAAACATTCACTTTCACATGTTTTCTTTTTCCAAACAAAGATCGCAAAAAAAAGCGAAAAGCAAAGAAAACACAGATAATCAAAAGTCTCTAAGGTTGTTTCTGTTGTGATTCATAACGAATCAAGTAGAAAAAAAATAAGAGACTAAAATACGAAAAAACAAATCAATATAAATGTCTCCATAGGGGTGTAGAGTCAGAGCTTTCGAGAGAACTTTGGGTTTAGATCCAAGTTGCGTTTATTTCAATGAAAACCAAAGATTGAAACCATCTAGAAAAAGCTTCGTTCCCATGAAATTGGACAGATGACAAAAATTTAGCTTGGAATTGTTTTTCAACTTTAAAAAGCTTTTTGTTTTATTGGAAAGCGAAAGTCAATGAAGAGATTTTTGTCTTCAAAAACATTTTTGGAACACGAGCTGATGTTTTTTGCGAGGAAAGTTGCTTAATGATTCGTTAAGGTTTGGAGACGATTTCAGCGTCTTTCGAAAAGCAGACTTATACGCACGTTGGAATGCGACTATCAAGGCTGTAAGAAATCAAAGCTTGTCAAAACGTGCACACAAAAGGGTGACCATATTAAGGGTGCAAGACATACTACTGTGACGAACTTTCAAAATTGTATTGAAATCCAACCACTTTCTCGTTGGACAATCTGACTTTATAATTTGAAAACAAAATCAGGAAGACCCCACATATTCTTCAATTGCAGTTTTGAAATGCTTCCATTTACTGAAACACATTTAGCCTAGCGCTTAATCAGAACTCTCTTCCGTGGGTGGAGCCCGAAACGGGACGGAGAATTTTTAAATCGACCTTATTAGCTTTCGCCTAGTTCGCAGGATTTTATTTAATATTTGTTTGACTTACGTACTTTGATAGATTTAGCTAATCAACTCCGCTGTCAGTGTTATGACTTCACAGCAGAGCCATCTGCACACTATCTACACAAACTATTTTGACAACGCGAACTAGGAATTGAGCCGATACAAAAACCACTACAACAATGCCACCCATTTAGTCAGAAAACTATCGCTGGTCGACAAATCCAGTGATAGTGCCATTTACTTTATCCCAATGGCCAATGGAGGCTGGACAAGATTCGAAAAACTAGACCAATCTATGAATCGGATCTGGGACCTATCAGTTGAATCAATGGAAAGACAAGCGCTCTACAATCTCCGCCACCCAGCTTGAACATTGAAATTGCAAGGAGCCGTATCAAGTGAATTTCGATGGCTGTTGATAGTTATTCGAAAAGTTCCTGGTTTAAAGTTCACTTCACGCAAACAGTGGAATGGTCCTACCTAATAAATTTGCTTGCCTGATCTAATGTAGCAATTTACAAAAAACCATGACTATCGTCTTTCTTTTTTGACTAAAAACGACGATTTTCTCTGTCTTGGCTCAATCGGTTTCTGATGCCTTGAATGCGTTTCGTAAATGTTGGCTTGGAGGCAGCCGCTAAAGCCATGTCTTTTTGGATCTCAGTGCGGATCCTTTTCTGAATGAATTATATGTCTTTAGGTTCTTGCATTGCAGCGACACGACCGAAGCGCTATTCTTTAACGTATCCATAAGCAATGTTGAAAAAGTTCTCTGACAGCTCCGAAAAACATGGTTTTCGAAAAACACCTCATTGCAAAGTTGACCTGCTTTCCATTCTTCACGTTCCCGATTGTTTGGGAATCTGCGAAGAGTGTCTTCGAAATCAAGCACCGGGTTTTTGAAAAAAGGAATGACCAAGCCTCCGATTCAAAGATCCACACGAAGGCGGACGACAGGATGCTTATTCAAACCAACTGGAAGCACGGTCAGCAGCTTAAGCTTAGGCTCAGATTCAGCGGCGATCGGAATGTTAGTAAAAATCAATCGTAACCACAGCCACAACAATTTTGCTTACTGTGTGCTTGAGATTTTGGAAAAAACATATGCCAAAGGTTGGACCTATAATCATAAACATTTATTAATCGCTCATCGCTTTGGTTTTTTATTATTTTTAAAACTATCCATCAACTTAAACCAGTGACTCCACAGAACGATATGCCAATACAGAGTTGCTTTGCGGGTAGGCAAAGAATTGTGACATAAATGTGCTCACAACGATAAACAAACTCGTAAACCAAACCGCTTTTTAATTCCGATGAATTTTTGGCTTTTTATTGGTGGCCATAAAATTTGCCACCATGGCTGACTTCATGTTACCATTGGTCAAGGATGTTGGTTCTCCCAACCGAAGGGTAAACATCCTCTTAAGGCTGTGCTTATGGCTAGAATATCTTCAAAAACAAGTGTGAGAAAATTTTCCTTCAACGATACTCTTGATACCTTCATATCAAGAACTACATAATTTATTATGTAAATAGGTCAAGTCGATAAATACCGACAGACAGCGAACAATTTCCAATTGAATGAGATTAATAGCTCTCGTTTGGGCGCCAGTTTTCTTAAAGCTTGTTTTCGGAAAAACTCAAGCGGATAAGTCCTCTTCTTCAATATTAAATGAAATTCTAAGAACAACCTTAATGTGACCAATAAAAGCTTTATTTCCACCAGTTAATTGACATTTTCCTTGCGCAGCGTAGCGAAACAAGAGGAAGGACACACAATTTCATGAAAGGAAGTGATTAGAGGACGGTGACGAAAAGATTTCTACGGATTACAAAAAAAAAAACAAAAGAAAAGAAAAAGATTAATATTTTTAAATAGTGTTTATGACAAACAAACAAGACACTGAAGAAAGAGAGTCCAAATATGAGTTTTGAATGAATCTTGGAAAGTACGTAATTTTCAAAAGTTATGAAAACGACGTGAACGTTCTTTTTTGGATACCATGGCTTCAGCATCTCAAGAATATTTTGGCTGGATTTCTGTTTTGACTATCGAAAAATTCACGAAAAGGGTTTGATTGATTATACTCGTACTCTTTATACATTTCCAACTCAAAGAACATGGAAGATTGATTTATGGTTTCTTCATATCGAAAAAGGTTAAGACCACACGAAATAGTGGAAAACTAACTCAACTTCAACTAATAAGCTGGCTTTGTCCCTTTGTTTCTCTTATGCACTTGAGCACTCGGAACTTTCAAGCAAGTCCCACATCGCTCAAGAGCCTTTTCATCTCTCCTCTAAGCCCATATCTCCATTATCTCTTATAAAGAATTAAAAAAACGCACAAAAAGTGTTTCTCTCCGAAATTGTTCGTCCATTTTGATAAGGTCATTTTTTCTGCGGAGGGTTAACTGGTTCCCTAGCTGATGTCAAATTTATTCTTAGTAGACGAACTACTTATCTACTTCGAGGATATACTTTTATTTGTTGTCGACATACGAAAACAAATTTTTGAGACCTTGTACCTCACGTGTTTTCAACACATAGTAACCGATTCACGAGAAATTTTCTTGATGATTTTGAAAAGACGGATAGTTTTGGTAGTGATGTTTTAACTTTAAATGGTTAAATGCAGTTCATGTCTACAAAATTCAAATCGTCATGTGTAGCCCTCTCGTGGTGCCCTTTGATATCCATCTCCACCGCTATGGTCCAGATGGTGGTTGTGCCTAGGGTTAGTTCCTTAACCTCTTTTGAGAGGGTAAGCCACAAGATGACACGGAACAAAAAATGAAAACGATATTCGGGTATGATGTTGAATTGTAAAATCACTACACGCTAGGTTAAGTTGGTTATTACTCTTGAAAGTACCAGGAACAGTAGAGAGTGGTACCTACATATATTACTGCTGTCACAATTTTAAAGACGTTAGACGATCGTCTGTGTGTGATTGGTATCCAAGAAAATTTCCACGATATCACAAGCCCACCGGGCTGAAGCTGACACAGGAGCTTGTGAACTACGATTTCAAAATTCTTCTAGGCGACTTTAATGCTTAAATCGGTAAGGAAAATATCTTTGGTGGAGTGGTCGGTTGGTTCAGCATCCACGAAACAGATAATGACTTTAGTAATGAGAGGCACATAATTACTTCGCAAAAAGATTCACACAGCAACCTGGCTATTCCCAGATGGTAAAACTGATAATCAAGTTGACTGATAATCATTGCAACAAAACCCTACCAAAATTCTGGGTTTACAAATGGGCTTATGACGATCTGAAAACTTTTTAGTATAAACTCGACTGCCCAGTGCTAGAAAGCTACACCAGCCATGAGCTGCAATGAGGAGCTCCACAAATATTCGCTTAACGGCTCAGAGGTTTGGTAGCAGTTTTTAACGATTATCAATCGTTTTTCCTTCATCGAGTTCACGATGATAAAAATTTTAACCTTAACCTATAAAAGATAACCTTTGTATTAAAATACAAATTTTTGTGTCCCTAATGAAAAGGAACCTTGGGAGTGCTTCAATCAAGTCGATAACAATAGAGTGAATTTTGCCTGGATACCAAGTCATGGCGGTTATCAAAGCCAAGAATAAGCGTACAGGCAGAATAGATGCCTGTCTCCCGCTTTCCGTTGAACACAAAATATTACAAAAAATGCAAAGATTACTCTTGCCGAATCGTAGATTGTCTCAAAAGCCCAGAGACATAGAAAAGGAGCTACTCGATCGAATTTGCGAATTGTGATTGCCCGTTTTGATATAGAGAAGATGGATCCATATGGATGGAATCAGGACTCAGGAAACACCAGAAGGTGCCGCTTACGCTTAACTTTTCTGGCAGCAAAATCACATGATTTTTATCCTCTGTGAATATTTAGTTCCATTCTTAAAGTGTTGGAAGTGTAAAACGCATAAAATCACGCGTAAGATTTTATCAAGCTTTTTTTTGGATCTAGTTTTTCAGCTCAGTTTTTTTCAGTGTCGGCGACGGAAAACAGTAATTGTTTAAAAAGTGTTTTGGTCAATGTGATCAATGTGATTCCAAAAAAATTGTTCATGATATTAAGACTAGACTGTCTGGATATGCTAAATGAAAGGGCCCATCTATGCGATCAATTTTGTAACTTAAAGTCGATGAAAAACGATCGAGCGATTTCGTTTGCACCCAACACCGCCTTAACGGTTAAGAGATATTTAATTGTTTTTTTTTTTTTTAAGTTGTAGAAATCACAACGGTGTTAAATAGTCCGGGATGACATATCTTTATATGTGTTTACAAACAACAAAATATTTATTTAAAATTAATTTCCATCTGTCAGGGGTAATTTGAATAGGTAAGGTTTTATCGTGTTTTCCAATAGGGACATGATTTGTTTTTGATTTAATTTGTGAACTCACCCATTCACTAATCATCGAGCTGTCATTGTCAATTTATTCAGACGAACGAGCAAAAAAAAATTATAAAAAATTTTCAATCGGAACTCGGAGTCGGTGACCGTAACTTTAAAAGCGTTAACTTAAATTTTCGGTCGTAATTCTCGCCCTGGTAGACAGGCAATAACAAGTATAGTGCAAAAATTTGAGTCTACATATTCATTTTGTGGTGTTGCCGTGCCAGTTTGACAACGGGTTGGTCGAAGTGTCAAAAGCAAAATCATCCTCAGTTACGTAGCTCAATGGGTACGTCGTGAATCATCACGTCATCCACAAAAAATAACTGTTTGGTTTGGTTTGCATGCCGCCGGCGTTATTAGGCCATATTTTTTCGTCGACGATGTCGATCGTCACGTTACTGTGAAAGTCATGCGCCATGATTGCCGATTATTTTTGGCCCGAAATGGACGATATAGACTTGGACAACATGTGAAACCACACAGCACACTTTACAACCGATTTATTGAAGAGTAAGTTTGATGAGCGTGTTACGTTAAGTCATAGGTTTATGCCAACAAGCCGACGATGTTCGAAGTGCTCAGAGCCAACATCGAGCGCGAAATAGCGGCCGTTCAGGCCGAAATGTGTGGACCAGTCATTGAAAATTGGATCCAACGAATCGACCGCTGTAAACGTACCCGCGGTGGACATATGAACGAAGTCGAGATTCATTGATAACTGTTTTGGATCGGTATCTTAGAGGCAATATGTCAAGTCGTCTCAAGAGAGAATGCACGGAACTGGTTAATAAGGGTATAGAGATGATTTAAGAGGAGTCGCTGCAGGATAATTATTTTGCGAGTTAAGTTAAAGAATCAATATCATGGACTTTCCAGAAACCCCGTGATAACTCACCTTCTAAGGAGCGTATCCACGTTAACGTCACTTATTTAGAGTTTAAATAAATAAAAACGGTCGTTTTGTGTCAACTCCGGTAAAAAAGTTGCACCTTACGGTGAAGAAAAGATGAACCGAATCTTTGCTGAGGTTCGTTACAAGGCGGTCATTCACGTAGGAATACCTGAGTAGCTACCCATAACAACAAATCGATCAAATATAGCCACAATCTGCGGTGGAGGCATCCTGTTCCCTGGTTCCATAACATGACCAGATACATATTGACACTTGAGCAGGTACTCAAGCCTGCGAGGGATACTAATTGGTTTCAGTGCGGATAGTTCTATACGATTTAATCTCTGATCTTAAGGTCACAGCACCCTCTTGACAACAGCTACTCAGAATGTAGGAAGTAGACACGCAAACAAAAAAATTGATTCTATTGTAATTCAAGGTAATCCCCGTCTGTCACTCTGTAGAAGCTTGTTTTTTAATTTCAAATCGAAGCTAAGTTTAATTTTATTACAAACAATTTGTAAAGCTCGTACACTTTTTTTACAACCTTCATTTACTACCCAATTCATCGGCATCGCCGATAACTCAAACTCTTATCGTCCGCCTACCCGCAAGGCCATCGGTACCTATAGCCTATACCTTTTTTTAACATGTTTACATTTTAACAAAAGCTAATCAGCTTCCTACACGATCCCAAGGTCTTCGTAAACAATTTATCATCCACTACGATAAGTATAACAAAAATTCAAAAGCACTCACCCCTCTTGAATCTCTAAACAATATAGCCGCATGATATGGATCCAGTGTGCCGTCACCTCTTAGGCCTCGACTAGCTCCAAGTGACGCACGCCGTTTCTCCAAGTCGGCAGAGGCACGTCGCATATGTGCACCTATGAGAGAGTAAAAAAAAAACACCAAATTTCAATTTCAATTTCGATTGAGTGTGTAAATTTTTTTTTGTTTAGTTTATTTGAACCCAAACAAAAGCAAGTACCAAGAAAACAAAAAAAAAATAAATAATTGTCTTCCTATGACGTCAATGAAAATGCATGCGTGCGGCGTCCAAGCTAAAGCCCGACGCCGCCGCCACCGCATTGTTTACCTTCTTTTACGATCCTCTCGTAAATCTTGTACGTCGCCTCGCAATCGTTTAGAATCTTATTTCGATTCATACTACTGGGATCAAGACTTTTGGATCGCGTCCGGAAGTTATCCTGCGGATCGTTCATCGGTGACGTACACGCGCTGGTCGTGTCATGGGACTTCCTTGGCCAGATGTGCACCTTTTTGCCAAAATGCTTGAGTAGCTCCTGGATTGAGTGGTGAGTATGTTGATGGTGCTTGTGTGACTTTGGCGACGAGGAGTTCTCGTCGCTGCTGATGCTTTTGGCAAAGCTACTATTGTCGAAGCGATGCCGGTAGCCTGGACCACTGCCGCCATCTATCGTTGACACTTTGTAATCGTCCAAGGAGTAGGCGGCGCCGACACGATGAAATATGGAATTGATGGAGGGACGTTCGTCGCGACGCGCCTGACATGCTCCTGTATGGGTGAAATATTGATGATCACCATGGTTCTCGTAAATGTCATCGAGATCATGTGGAAAGAAACCGGCTTGAATCGGTGGGGACCCGTATTCTCCGCCCAATGATCGGCGGAAGCTCTGAAAATAAAGAAGAGGCGCAAAATTTTACAGAGAGGCTTAGTTAAAAATTGGATGATTCCCGCTTACGTTGTAGATACCAGGGCTGTGACTTCTTTCGAATAAGTTTCGGCGTGACGAGGGCGTTCGGCGGAGACTGCTTGCGTAGCTGTCATAGGATCCGCGGCAGTATGATGGGTTTGTTGATGGCGAGTTTCGAAAATGACTGGTGCCGTAGTCAGGCACTGGTTGTGGCGGTGATGAGAGCTTTTCATTACATTTATCTAGAAATGGATGGACAGTTAGACAGGGTGACTGAAAATTTTATAGAATCTGCAGTGGAACCTTTATGGAAATATCAAAGGAGCGTCGTTAAATGGCTTCTTATGATAATTCATCATAAAAATCGACTACAAGGACATGCGTCCGACAAATAAGCCTGCAGATAAGCTTCAGGCGAAATGGTGCAGGATGAAGTTTAAGTTTCGATCTCTGACTATGTCTGTTTGTTCGCTTATAAGTAGAGAGCCACATAAGAGCTTCCTGTGCCGTTTTTACTGTTAACTTCACACCTTTTCGGGATAAGTTTTGACTAAAAGAAAATTAAAAAAAAACTTTTTGTTTCCCTGTCTGAACGAGAAATATGTCTCAAAACATCTTCAGCTGTTCTAGCAACAATTACACTTTAAGTGCTAATTTGAAAAATGAAGGATCAATTTGGAAGCAAGTGGTACGAGCACTTTTGGAAAACTCGATTGAAGAAACTTCGAAAATATCACTATGTCACGTGGAAGACTTGTGAAGTAGCTGCCACGGACATGTGATTAATTTTGACGCTAGTATTCGACAGTTTGCAGTCGGCATTCAGCCACATAAGCTGACAGTATATGTAAGTGTTAACAAAGGTTACAAAAAGACATCTAACTGCGTTGTCGAAGCGTACTAAAATATACGTTTGTGTTATTTCGTCAAAATCGTACCTGGAAATGTAAAAAAGTCGCTGACAATGAAATAAACGTATACTGACAGTTGATGGATGTCAAAAATGTATGTAGCCGTGGTCTAAAAATTGTATGTGGACACATCTGACACAATCCAAGGCAAAAGTATGTTTTTACATCACGAAGAATATGTTACCTGTCAAAATTATGTCACCTGTCAAATATTTAAATGTCATCCGAAGCCCCAACACATGATATACAAGCACTTCCACAGTACTAACAATGAAAACAAATAGTTTTGCGGTTAAAAGTTTCTACTTATTTTGACAGCTTCGACATTCCGTCATTACTGTCATGTACATACAACTCCCCTTGCAGATTTTTTTTATTTGTGTACATTTCTCCATTTTAACTTACCTTGTAACCAATTTGGAGATTTTGAAGATTTCGATGATGACGACGATGAGCCAGAGCCCAAACTGTTCAGTCTTAATGAGCCTTCAATTGAATCACTTCGGTGCATACTGCTGCTGCCGTAGCTATTATTACTTGACGTAGACCTTTGTTGCCAGCTATCCGTGCTAAGTTGTTTCTCGACAGCGTGCTGCCGATACAGGTGTGTTATACCGTGCATATTCCCCCTTCGATGTATCCGTTTGTCTCCACTTTTGACACACGAATAAAAAAAATTGTTAAAACTTTCTTATTTCAATTAAAAAACACTTGTCAAACTTTGCACTGACAGAAGAGTCACATTTTTTCACAATTTATATTTATCACTTCTATTTCTATTTTGATTCAAAATGTAAACAATTAACGAGTGCAACCATCAAATGTTAAATGCATGCGAGTCTGTAATCGTTGCGTGTATGAAGCGGCAAACGAGCGATATCGACAATGACAGCGAATACGCGCACTGACACTTGATGTGATGTGCGGAGAGCTGAGAGCTGCAGCAATAGGTTGAATGGCCTGAAAGTAAGTCAAAGTTGTATAAAGGCGGGACTGAAAATAATAAAAGTCAAATTAAATCATGTTTCTTTTTTTCTGTTGTGCTCTTGCTCTTGCTCCTCTTGGTTTTGCTTAGTGCAGGCGGACCTTAATTTTCTTAGGAGCACATGAAATACTTTTAATCACATTTTTTTTGCTGGTCGCGAGGCAATTATGAATAGATTCGTGAATTGTCGTGAGTTACTAAGATACTTGTATCTGGCAAGCAGTGCCAATGACAGTTGCTGTAATTCGATGAATACACTGTCGTCCATCAGTTTTCGGACATAAATGGAATTTGTAGGATATAAATGAACGAAATTCTTTCACATCCTATTGGAAGTAAAGAACATCCCAAAGAAATTGAAGAGTTTGTAGAAAAATAAGCGGAATTAAAACATAAATTGATGTAGAAGAAACAAAAAAAAGCTGCAAAAATTTGCATCTTAAAATGAGGTCCAGATACGCACGAAATGGCATACCCAGTCACATTGCCCCAATTATATTATATGATAGAATGGTCCAAAACTTAAGGAGCTCCTTCAAGTCGCCTGAAGATCAAAAAAATTTAAAACTATCAAGAAGTTGATGTTTCTAATGTCTTAACTGACGGCCCGAGTGGGGCAAGCACGACGTAGAAAAAGCAGTCTAAATATTCATAAGGTACAAAAAGTGAAACTGGACGCCATACAAAATATTGATGAGACTACGAATGTTTACAATTAATTTCGATTAATAAAATAAAGATAAAGAATTGTATGTGACAGAAAATGCTGTAACGTAACTTGTAGACGACAGTGTACCTGTCAATATGTTTCCGGTGACAGTAGGAATGGCGATGAAATTCTGAGATTCTTTCGATTAAATTGAGAACTTCTACCGACAGACTTTGAAGGACAGGCGAACGATAATAATTAATAAATAAACTTCCCGCAGTGTTGACATTTAATTATAAATAAAGTTCTGATTAGTTTATTCATTTTATCTTGGGGTATGTGCCCAGTTGTAAAGAAAACACAAGTGCGTTGATAGTATTGGGGTCGCGCCATAGATAAAATTATTTTAATTTTCCTTGGTATTAAAAGGGAGCCTCCGCAAATGTGATGTGAATTACTGTTATTTCTACCGACTTATTTGAATGTCATTGGATGGTTTGTACATAGTAAATGTGTACTAGGATGTTCTAAAGCTGAAAATTTAAGGCTAAAAACACGCTTTTATTCGAAATGAAGATATTCCTTTTATTATTTTTTTAATTTGAAATCTAAAAGGACTGCTGCAATCTACTTATTTGTCTTCTTTATATTTCTGAATAATAATTTGACTGGTGCTTGTAATTCCAACAAAGTCTGAACTGGGACCATTGATTTAAGTAAAGTCCAGACATTTCCGAACAAAATTTGCCCAAAAAGGCAGAATGTTAAAGAAATGTTCATTCAAAAATTATTAAATTTTGCATGTTTCCAGTTATTGAAACGACCAAAAAGTTTCAGAACAGAATGCGAAATAAATTATGAAAAGAAGTTTGGAGCAGACCCTTTGAAGCGCTGACGGAATGGGAAATTTTGAAGCTAAGTTTTGAGCCTAGTTTAAGGCGAGATTTTCAGATCAAAAATCAGTCAAAAATTAGCGTCAACAGAAGAACAGAAGAAACTCATTTAGATGAACTACGTCCTTTAGAAAAATACTGGGCCTTCGTGAAAAGTGTGGCAGCCTTTTAAAAAACATTAAAACTCTTGAGGTTTTTAAGAGAATGATAGAGAGGATATTTAGAAAATAAAATATCAATTTATTTATATAAAAGATAAATTTTTATTCTATTTTTCAAAATTAAGGTCGATCGATTTATAAGTCGAATAACTACCCTGTTCCTCATTCAGCATAAAAAAATTCAAGAATCGGTGCTTAGCTTAGGCATTCAAATAGGAATGGTATGACATACTCAAGACTCAAATCAGATACTCATTAATTTCCATTAAATGAGATTCATAAGAAAACAATTTTTGCTCAGGATATAAAACGCATTTCAAGAAATGATGAAAAACCAGGATTTACAGCCAACTCCGTGTTTGAAAGTGCGATAAGTATGGACTCTTGGAAAATGAAATTTGAAGTTTTTGTGCTCAGGGTGAACGATTTTAGTTTGCTTCACTCTTCGTACAGATACAGAAGGATTAAAAAATGCATTTGAGTTCAAGTCCTCACCCTCAGCAGAATACGCACTTATCACTGAATCAATCGAGTACATACTCGAAAATTTGTCCATATCGGTGTGGATGCTGGAGCGAGCAAAAGAATTAGGAGAATGAAAGATTATGAAGTGGTTTGATAAACTCAGGTTCCACCTAATTGGCAGGATTTTATTTAACAATAATTTGATATACCATATTAACTTTAAAAGTTTGGAAGATAAGCTAAACACCTCGCTGTCAGTGTTATACCCTCACAGCAGAGTCATCTGCACATATTCTACACAAACCATTATTTTTGACAGCACGAAGTAGGAATTAAGCCGATACAACAACCACTACAACAATGCCACCCATAAGTCAAACTACTATCACTGGTCGACCAACCTAGTGATAGTGCCATTAATTTGATCCCAATGGCAAATGGTGACTGGACGGGATTTGAAAAACTAGACACTATAGATCTCTATCAAGTGAAAGGCAGGCGCTCTACCAACGCCGCAACCTTGCTTGCTTCAAAATTCGGTTACACGATTATTCAATTTTATCACTTGTGTAAACTGTAGTCATTTCCAAGCGAATAGTTAAATACTTCACAGCCCCATAGTTATTTAAAAAAAACATTCAACTTAAGGATAAAATTACTTTTTTGGTTGTAAAAGCAAATTGCGATCTGAAGTTAGCGACTTAGTTTGACTTGAATATCAGTGCACTTGCAGATTGCAAAATGTAATGATTTTAAATCAAGTTGTAAACGAGTACTTGAGCACTTAAGCATGAGCGTATATTCAAAAAATCGTTCTCTCTTTAAATACTCAGATTTTTAAAAACATGGACACAAGCGATCAAGATAGAGATATTCAAAAAACTCCAGTCTCAATTCGAGTACCCATAAAATTATTTCAAAACCGGATCATCAATTAAAAATGCTTAAAAGTTGTGTATTTAGATCGCTTCCCAGATTATTCATTCGAAAATTTAATAAGTTTTTCAAGCACATTTAAAAACACTCAAGTTTGACGGTTTAAAAATATCTGGTTCCCTTAAAAAGGCAAAAAGAAATAAGCAAATTGAGTAAGTACTGCTCGTCTTACAATAAGTACTTAAGTACTTGAGCAGGTAGAGCTTTATTTAAATACATAAATCCAATCAGTACTATGCCAAGGCATTCCAAGAAGAAAATTCAAGAAAGTGCAAATTTTGAGCTATTGATTAAAGACAAACATATTTTCAACTTAATGTCTTCTCTCTCTATTGGTTGAAGGGATCATCGGAAAGGAATAGCATCCAGATCCAAACTGAGTGCAGGAAAAAATCGTAGAGTATAAAGTGCTCAACTAACCGCTGCACATGTTCACTATCGGCATTAAAGCAGCATTTTTTACACAATTTGACAGTAAAATCGTCAAATCGTAAAAAGCTTTAAATAAAGGGCGTTAGCGACAAAACAGGACACAACACCGCTAACAGATTTTAGATAATTGGGATGCCTTGAACTTCCTGCTATTCTTAATATTTTCAGATCTGACATCCTTTGTCAAGCTTGTGTTACATAACTCAATAAAATGAAGTTAAAAAAAGTACTCGAGTATTATGAGAATGTACTCCAGTCTTAATGATTCCTCGTTGAGTTTGATGAAGGATAGTTTGAAATCATATTTTATTCGCCCTGCAGTTTTCTGTGTTACATTATTTCAAGAAGTCTGTACTATTAAAAAGTTCAGAATTAGGGGTATCAAGCTAGTGAGTACGCATGCTGCTTGATATATTTCTGGTCTAGGCAACACTAAGTGTGTGTAAGAGTGCATTGATGAACTGAAATCTTTGTATGGCGATGAAGCACCATCCTAAAGCTCTATGAAAAACTGGCTTAATGAATTCAGTCATGGCCGACGCTCGCTCAAAGACGAATTCCGTGAAGGTCGTCCAAAAACGGCCGTTGTGCCAGAGAACATTGATGCCGTGCGTGAACTGATAATACAAGATGCAAGGCATCCTTCGGCATTTCTCCCACCAGCATACATTCGATATTGCATGAACACCTGGCCGTTAAAAAGGTTTGTTCTCGTTGGATCCCTCACAATTTGACAATCGCTCAAAAAAAGGCCTCGTATCGATTGGTGCAAAGAAATGTCAAAAAAATACGATCGCGGTGCTTCAAAAGACGAATCATGGATCTATGCGTATGTGCCCGAAAAAAAAAAACAATCGACCGTGTGGGTCTTCGAAGACGAGCCAAATCCAACAAAAGTTGTTCGTGGAAGAAGCATTTCGAAGCAAATGGTCGTCTGTTTCTTCGGCAAAACTGGTCATGTGGTGACTATTCCGCTTGAGCAACGTAGTACGGTCAATTCTGAGTGGTACACCACAATTTGTTTGCCTTAAGTCTTCGGAGAAATTCGAAAAACGAACAAGAGAAGACGAATCATTGTTCACCATGACAATGCGAGCTCTCAGATATCAGCTCAAACCAGCACCTTTTTGACCTGCCAAAACGTCGAATTGATGAGTCATCCGCCGTACAGCCCTGTGACTTCTTTTTTTTCCCGCTTATCAAGAAAAAAATCCGTGGTCAACGACTTTCATCGTTCAACAAAACATGCTGTTGAAGCGTTCAAAAACCAGGTTTTGGAGGTGTGTCAATCGGAGTGGAGAAAGTGTTTCGACAATTGGTTTAAGCGCATGCAAAAGTGTATAAATCATGCTGCAGAATAATAATTTACCACTTTTGATGATAAATATTCGCATTTTCATTATTAGGCCAGAAATATATCTAGCAGCCTACGTATTTACTTCCCTTCCAAATTACATACAGTACATTACATATGAGCCAGTTTTGGACGATTAAGTTTATCTCGAAATATGGCTTAACAACTTGAAACAATCGAGTCAAGTCCAACAAAACTACTGAAGTATTTCCAAAGAGATCTTCCACTGAGTCAAGTTTGATGATAAATTTTTGTGTCTACCTAATGCCGCGCAAATGCTTCTAAATCTCCGTTTAAATCATCTAAGCCAGCGAAGCCTCGAGCAAACCAATAAAACGTTTCGGTTTCATTAAACAGAAAAACATCTCAACTCTTTTGTAATTTCAAGTTCGAAAAGTTACCCAAAAGCAATATCCTTTCTCACCAAAACAGCCCAGAATAACAATAATAATAATAATTCATCTGAGTTGATCCTTGTTTCCTGCTGAGAACTCAATCAATATTTGCTTTTGAAAGTTTTCAGTTACAAGGAGAGCACTGTTCTCCCTGAACAGAATAAAAATTATGAAACCATTGAACGTGCGGCTCGCCGGTCTGTGCCAGGAATTAATGAATAATATTCATAATAACATCAGAGAAAATGATAAGTCCTGTTCAAGGACACCAGTATACAATGAACAAAACCACATTGTATACAAAGGCAAAAAAAAACTTTCAGAGTTACACTGCTGATGGTGTTCGAATGACACCAGATACCCTCACGTCCTTGCATACGCCCAAGGTAATTGGCATCCTTTTACAGCTTCTGTTTGGGTGAGTTTTTATTTTGTGCTGTGAAATAACTTGAATCCCACCTCGTAGTGAGTACTTTTTTTATTTTAATTTTTTATTGAACTTAAGAACAAAAGCGAATATCTAATCCTCCATTGTTTGTTGTAAGGATATTTCTCAAGCTTGACAGAGAGATGGAAAAAAGACCAACGAGGACGCTGTCGACAACGACGATGGCATAAAGAGACAGTTTTTTTGGCTTAAGGACATACGATCAATAGATGTTTGCCACTTAATTGTTCGATGTGCGATAAAAGGATGTCCTTTGGAGAAGATTGAGTGTAAAGTTAAGGATTTAACGAGAGCAACGTTTGGCGGATATGAGGCGACGCGCATGAAACAGTTGTTGATTTCAAATTTATGATAATTAAAGTGGATGTGAGTTTAGATGGTGAATAAATCTTGTTTTAATTATTAAGAGCACGCATAGCACACATGACCGCGTTTGTTGACGAAGGATAATCGCCAGATGAGTCATCATGAGAAGGCATGAGTTTGTTAGATAATGAGAAGAGTATGGCCTTTTGTTGAATATTTTAACTTCTTGTGCCTTCATTGGCAAAGAATCTAAAGGAATTTAAACGAGAGTAGCTATGTGAAGGAGTCAGTCAGCATCTGGTAGACAGACAGCAAATGACTCCTTGGCGCCGCAATTTCATTATACTCGTAACAGCGGTTTGTCTGTAGACATGAGACACAAATGCTCATTCAGCTCAGTTTTCTTAGACGATTGTGAGTGCTTAAATTTCATCAAGACGAAAAATTTAAGAAGCTAAGGACATTTATATTTTTTTGGGCGAACCTGCGTCCTCTTTGGCTTTTTTCTTTTAAATTAAGCAAATAAAAATTCGTGGCCACTTTTGTCAAACGAATTTGGTTGCCACTAGGGGAGTGTCCTCAGACCTTTGCTATTTTGTATATGTCCTTGATAATCTGGTTGAAGGAAAAGACGATGGCGGCGTTTTAAAAGGACTCTGGTGGACGTTTAAAAACATCAAACAAAAGCAGTTGAATAAAATGGTTGGGCAACCTAGCTCCCTTTTGTGACCCGAAAATTCTCAGCAGAAATGAAAATTGCATTGAATTCAAAACTCAAAGATTCGTCCACGTTGGAAAACCTATTCCAAGTGGCGTCCATTTAATTTTCATGTGAGAGATCCCAAGATTCTTGTCAGAAAGGTCAGTCAACGTTGCAATGCGAACGTGGTAAAGAGGCTCGCTCAAAAATTAAGTGGTCTAAATTATGAACTGGTCCGGAGCCGCGGTCTAAAAGTATTTGTGAGGGTTAAGGTGACAGGACGAGGAATGTGATACCGTAAATATGGGCCATAACTCCATCAGAATAGAGGAAGATGAACATCGTATAAAGCCCTCTGCATAGCTGAAATATGCTCGCATAAAATGGTTCAGGAGTAAACGCATTAGCTATCAATTTCATGGACGGTTAAAGCCGCAGACCGAATTTTCACACTGCGCTAGATCGGAGATTGCTTGAAAACTGATTCGGTTTTGTCGCGCATCGCTCAAAAACTGCGTAAAACTGTGCAGTTGAGACCAAGATGTTCTGATTCTGTCACATCATGTATGTATGATGCCAGCCAGACCAGGTCCAAGATATTGGGACACAGACAATTTTGATGTCATCGCTCTCATCTAACGAAGCTTTCATGGCGATTGAGGCTGACAATCATAACATAACAAATCGGCTTTAATATTGAGAAAAGGAATTTCGGGACACAATAGTAATATCGGGACTAAAAAAACTTCACAAAAGACCGAGACTCATCCTAGGCCAGAACCCTCATCTTAGCAGTTCTTCTCTATGGAGCCGAATGTAAGGCGATAAGCAAGAAAGTAGAGCGGATCTTAGGGACCATCAAAAGAAGTATTCTCCATAGGATATTACTCCTACGATGTACGCCCGAATTGTGAGTATGGCTTATAGCGGAGGACGTTGTGAAAGGCAGAAAGGTAGATATCCGTTCAACAATGACTCCAGACCAACATAAAATTAAAGCCTTTATAAGCAGCTCCTTTCGATTCAAGACACTTGTCCTTTAGGAACTAGAAAAAGGTATGCTAAGGCATAACACACAAAGTCAAAACAAGGAAACAGAGCATGAAATCGAAACTTTTCCAATCGAAATGTCCAAGAACACATGCCATGGGATTGTTGCGATGAATCAACATCTAAGAAAACCCGATAACAATTAAAAAAGTTGAGAGTTTTAGGTTGAAACATGTTCACCTCATTAAACTCTTCTTAATGATTCTGTATCTCTACTTCCCTAAAACAAACTTTGTGCCTCTCAATTCATTTCATCACGAATTAAAAGAATTTCGATACAAAAGAGAATAGGTCTTCAGAAGGAAGCAAAAAGGTTTAAGACTTAAGAGCCACCAGTCCTTTTTGCACACGTGCCACTCTGGTCGAGAAACATATGGCATACGAATTCACTTGATTGCGTTCGGTGATGTCTCAAATTTCTGGAAAATTTATCAATGCCCACAGGACGATTCAAGGAATTTGGTACTTGTGTCACCCCCCGACGATTGAACTATTTCCATTAAATGATTCTTGACATCCCACAGCGATATACTTACAGTTCAATCGTACCAATTTGACATGTAATGAGAGTAATGAAAACCTTTTTAGCTCATCAGACTGCAAGGGATTTGGTTTACACATGATTAAGGGTCATTTGGGCATGGCGCAGTGGAGGAGTTTTATTTAACATAGTTTAAGTGCAATTGAAGTAATGAAGTGAATTTAAGAAAGAGGTCCTTGAAGAAGCCATTAAGGAGCGTTGTACTGGAATACATTCATAAGAATAAAAGGCTTGGTTAAAGCAAAAGGTTCATTAGAGGATATACGAGAACTTCTTTGAAGCTTTGTTTGTTACTCAACTGGTGAGCTCACGTCAACTTTCATGTTACAACAATTCCGCGTGGAGCTCAAAAATTTGTGTTTTATCTCCAACAGAGAGGGCATTGGTCGAAAGTAATGTGAAAAAAAATATTAGAAAAACGGATGTCCTCGAAATTTTTAGGTTAATATTGAGCCTTAAAATTCCAGTTGTCTTATGATTTATTCACAGGATTTCAATAACAAAAACATGATTTAACAGATTTGCGAAAACAACTCAAAAAACAGACGAAAACGCATTGAAATTGAAAAATATTTGCATTCACTCAGTTCGCAGTATTTTTTTATGCACTTGAGAGATAGCTATTTCATGAGGAACTCGATCACGTTGGTAATTTCGCAAAATTTCGTATTGATCCCGAGCTCCTCGTATACTGATGTCCGGCTGATTTTCAAGATAACATGGTTGCACAACTTTGATGAAGAGAAATAAGCTCTTGAGTATGTTTGATATTGAAAGGTCTTAATGCAAAATTCGAAGCCTATAATACGACACAGAATTTTTTTAATGGGGCTAAGTAGGTTGGACAGTTGAGCTTAAGACCTCAATTTTAATCAATCGATGATGAACTGTAAATCCAGTTTCGTTCATGCTTTTTAAGGCGTTGGTTTTTCAAAAGCGGCCAACATCATTGAAATTTAACCCGATTTGGTATTTGAAGACCGAGGTTAACACTGATAAGGAATATGGACAAAACAACATGAACGC
This sequence comes from Orthonevra nobilis, assembly GCA_963555765.1. NCBI lineage: Eukaryota > Metazoa > Arthropoda > Insecta > Diptera > Syrphidae > Orthonevra > Orthonevra nobilis. The sequence continues at coordinate 70,304,384 of OY743227.1, read as the reverse complement.
GCTCAAATTAAGTGACTGAAGTTTCGTTAGGTCAAAATAAAGATGCTGCGAGAAATCATGTCAATATTTAATCTTTTTGCAATTTTTTTTACAGAAAAAAGCCGGAAATATTGAAGAGACTTTTAACAGAAGATATGTCGGCTATCCAGTCTCCAGTATTATGAGACAATAAGAGTTTTTGAGTTTCTATTCTTATCTCAAAGTCGTGTTGCTTAAAAGTCTTCAAGACTAATTACCTTGCATCCGTTTTAATAATCTCTATTAACTTTTGACATTATACAATTTGAAAGGGTTCACTTAAGTCAAATGAATACAAACAAACAACAGACATTCACAACCAAACTCTTAAAAAAGCCACCTTTACAACAACAAAAGGTCCACCATCTAAACAAACAATAAGCTCACATATTGTAAGCCTACATTTGCTGTGGAAAGAGAATGCATTACAAGCATATTTATCTCATTTGACGTCAGAGATACCAGAGGTGCTGTACCCCTATTGTCTGCATTTTTAGCATAGCTATTTAATGACTGCAAATAACCGATAAGAAACCAGAAAACAGTCACAACAATAATAAATCCCGACGCCATCCCCAAGATAACAACTCGAACGCCAAACATCCAGTACTCTCACTTTCATTCGGTCTCCAAGCCATCGACCTCGGTATGCCTGCATGGGCGGCTTGCTCTCTACCATTATCTCAAAACTGCATGCGCAAAAGGTCACTCGCGTCAGAAATACATAAGCAAATTAACTGCACAAATTATCTGTCTTGAAACTCCACCATCGAGTCTATTTACATATAACCAAAGCAGCGTTCAGTTCATGAAAGCAACACCAAATGATTTTTTAGTTTGCTCTGATCATTGCCGAGCTGCCGAGTAGTGCTTTGAAAAATTCGAAACCACCTTGGGATTCAATCAATGAGTATGGAACTAACCAGAGGAACCGCTATCGTTACACATGTAATTAAGTGTCTCACTAATTAGGTATTTAAATGGAAAAATGACCAGCAAGGAGAAGGCGAACACACAATCCCCGCCGAAAATACACACCCTTTGTTGTTTTCTGTACGTTGATTAAGGTCGCCTCTTGATTCCGTTGTTTACGTGCTGAACCGCAGAGTAGAATTTGCTGTTCGACGTCACGTAGGCACAGGTTTCAGCTATGAGTATCTGTGTAATTTTTTTCACTTGCACTCGAAAACACAATGAGTATAGGTCGAAAACGGTTGTTTTCGAATTTTTTTTTTTTTTTTTTTTTTTTAAATTTTCGGATGTATCTTTTAGCCTGACGGGATTAATGGCCTTGGTGACCTAGTTTAGGCTCCTTTAAGTCTTATACATACACTTTTGGAGGGTAATCATAAAAAAAGCTTTTTTTCACATTGACTTTTGCCAAACAAGGTTAAAAAATGAATTTGTTTATTTAAAAAAAACACGTTTTTCAACTAACGAAAATTATTAAAAGTTTTTTCTTGTCTTTTTCTGAGTTTTGTTAGACCGCTTTCCCGATAAACACTTTAGCATCCGACATGGTGTGGCAATCACGAGAGACTATCACGTGCTTTTCCAATGAAAAAGTCTACTAGTGAATCCAAGGAGTGGGTCTCACGAGTTTTCCGATTAGAAAATCACGCGCATTAGGAAAAAGCTCATCTATGCCCGCTCAACGAGAGACAATATTGTTTTTTGGCAACACAAAAAAAATCCCTCTCAATTCCTAGCCACAATTCGGTAGCCAACCACGTTTTGACATGTGATAATTTTTTTTTTTTTTTTGAGGTTACTTTTAAAAATGAAATCACTTTTTGTTCAGCATTTTCTTGCGTGTATGTGTGGGCGGGAAAATTTATAGTCAAATTTGACGCATTTTCATTTGGAAAATAATCATGTGAGGGGATAACATTAATTTCAGCCTTTTGAATTTTCATTATTTGATAATTTTGTATCAAATATTCTTTAGTGAATTTAACTGCGTCATTTGGCTTACCATTCGAAAGGTGTGACGACCCGTGGAATGGAATTTTCCTCAATTGAAAATTTGGAAAAGCATTATGTGTGGTTACATTTTAATGTAAACATGAGAGCAAACACATGAGGTTTATAAATGATGCGCGGAGTTTTCGAAAACGATAGCTGGAACGATTTGAAAACAAATGATGTGTGATGTGTGACGGTGATTTATGAGGATTTCTGGAAGAAATGGCAATGCTCCTTTTTTATTTCATGGGAACCAAAAGGGGTGTGCTAGTAAATTAAATGTTGAGGAAGAACGATAGTGACAGGTTCAATTTTGTAACAAAATAAATGATCAGTCATAGAGCAGTAAGGAACCACAGTTCCTAACAAAACCCTCAACAAATAGTTTTAAGGATTCTCTACTTGCAAGGCTTAAAAATGAACCAACAAAATGCTCTTAATGTCCTTAAATTCCGTATTCCTAAAATGTCCCCACTGGAAAGAGCAGGAAGATGAAAATTATTTTTGAATTTTTGATAAATTAATCCACAGAGATTTGGAAAGAGACGCAAAATATTCTTTGGTGTGACAAATCCATTGCAGCTACACTTATTTGTCGCAGAGGTCTTCCTTATTCCATTGAGGCAGAAGCTTTTTCTTAATAACGGCCATTCTTTTGGGGTGTTGGACGTAGAGCCCGATAGCCACAGAATTCGTTAAAGTGAGGGCCGTTTAGTCAGAACAATAGCTTTTGGGGCTTGTCAGCATAAGAACTGCCAAGTCAATCAAGTCGGTAAGGTCACTGGCTATGGAACCAGTCAGTCAATCGGGAACTGACTAAAAACCAAGCCAGTCAGTCAATCAGGAAACTGGCTACAAAACCAGTCGGTCAGACGCTGGCTTTAGAGCCAGTCAGTCAATCGGGAACCGATTAAAAATCTAGTGGGTCAAGTCACTGGCTAAAGAACCTGTCAGTTGTTCAAAAAACGGACTATAAAGCTGGTCGGTCAGGTCACTTGTTATTGAACCAGAAATCTGGCTAAAAAGGAAGTCAGTATGTAACTGGCTATAAAGTTAGACGGTCAGTGCACGGGCAATAGGACCAGTCAGTAACACAGAAAACTGGCTACAACCGATCAGAAAACTGACTTTAAAGCTAGTCGGTCAAGTCACTGGCTGTGGAACCAGTCAGTCAATCAGAAAGCTGGCTAAAAAGCAAATCAGTCAGGTCACTGGTTATGGAACCAGTCTGTCAATCGGGAACTGACTAAGAAGCAAGTCGGTCAAGTCAGGCGATCGGATAACTGGCAAAAAACCAAGTCAGTCGATCAGAAAACTGGTCAAGTCACAGGCTACAGATCAGTCAGTCGATCAGAAAGCTTGCTATAAAGCAAGGCGGTCAGGTCACTGGCTATGGAACCATTCAGTCAATCACGAAACTGTCTAGAAAGCTAGCCGGTTAGGGTACTGGCTATAGAACCAAACTGAGTAGGTCTCCAGTAAAAGTTGAACACGAAAACTTAGTAGCTGATAAACAAGCCAGAAATGGAGCTCAGTACAGAAATAACGTCATTGTCAGCGAAAGAGGAGTCTTGGATCCATACCCGATAGCCTACGTGTCAGACTCACAAAAAAACTTTATCGACATTTCTTGGAATAACGCGCCATATGGTATGTTGGATTTCAGGTCGTCAACTGTAGCACATACGCGACCAACTGACAGGTTCATTTTTTGATTCTCCATCGTCGGATTTGGAAAACAATGGGCCATTTATGACTTCGACATTCAAACAGTCTCGTGAGGATTATCCTCTTTTCAAAAGCTTTAATACTGAAGCTGATTTGACAGTAAAAAGTCGGTTCAACTTCCATTGCCTTTAGTTGCTGCATTTAATTCGCTCAAAATCTTCCGGACAGAGACAGAGTTGCTGAAAGCAGCATAAAGTCGATAAGTGTTGATCCTTGTGAATACATCTCAACAGAGTCGGTGCCTTCTTGGACAAGCAGAGCATGAACTAGCGTTGGTGTTATGATTTCTCAACTTTGTTCGGGCGTAAATCAAAGGCATATAGAATGTCTAGTCTCAGAAAAAGTTTGAAAAACAACCATATCGGAATTTGAATTCCTCTAAAAAAAAACACACACTGCTTAGAATACTTTCCCTTTCCTATTAACCATATTACGAAATAGCCCCGAATTGTTTCAAACAAAATTTCAACCCACCATACCTTTTTATATTTATACGTCTAGGTGGCGCCGATTGGATTCTAATTTCGAGTCGCAATACTTGATACGGTTGTTGTGCGTCGTGTGAAACGACAAACAGATAACTCAAGCAATATGATTTATATCAAAGTAAAAGAAACAACGCAAAAATTGTTACGTTTTCAAGGTTTCGACAAAAGAAGTCCAATCGGAACGCATACCAAAGATTGTATCGCTGTCAAACTTACGTTTATCAGGACTGAAGTGGTTTCTGATTTTCAAAGGCGATAGCCTACACTGATATGAATCGAATTACTTTTTAAAGGTCATAAAATGCTAAAGTTTTTTGAGATATTAGAAGCATAAAGAAAAGTTGATTACTTGTTTGTCAGAAAGCTAGTTGTAGTGGCCGTGGCCAAATCAGTAGTAACCCCAAGATATTGGGTCGGGAAAGGATATAAAATTTGTGTTGAATCCAATGAATGTTTGGAATATGAGGCTTTAGAGATGGCCCCTGCAGTATGGAAATAAGCCACCTTCAGGAACGGCCATAATTGCTTTAAGATTTAAAAGGTGCAAGTTTTTCACTGACAGTAGAAAGTATTTGTTAACGAACGTCTGGAACTGTTCTCCATTTGATTGTTTTTTAATTTGAAATCAAGTCGTAAACGGAATATCATTGGAAGACACATTTAAACTCGTTCTTAGCTTGCTTGAGCCCCCTTGAAGAATCACCATTCATTTGGATCCAAAACACAAACCCTCCCCAACAAACAACCTTCATTTGACTTTATAACTTGCGTATTTTTGAGAACGCTGATAAAATTAAAATGTACATGTCAAGCAGCTTGCTTTTTCAGTTAACGTTTAAACATTTCTAGCAGCTTGCTTTTTCAGTTAACTATTAAGAACATTTTGCCAGACACCTCGAACCTTAAAATATTCGATGACATACAAGAGCAACAGGTTTTCCACCCTTTTTTCAAAGGCTTTCTTCTGTGATGGATTTAAAAACTCATGTAATGTGAATCTTGGCTTTTCTCGCACTCCAACACCAAACAAAAGTAGTTTAAAACTATTTTTTTTTTTCATTGTGATTTTTTCATATAAGAACCGTTCCAAGAGGGGTGCGAAACTTTGCTTAAAGAGATATTTTTTTTTTGCATTGGCTTAGTTCGCAGTATTTTATTCGCCAATCGTCGGCATACTTGCAACTTCATTTATATTTATTTTTGTGTCCAAACAGCAGAGGAAATAAGTTTACCAAACATTGGAAACTCGAGCATTACAAGTCGTGTCTGGACCGAATTCTTTTGGAAGGTAAAAGTTTAAGGCATTCACTGGGATGGGAGCGTGTGCACCTTTCTATGGATCTTGCTAAAGCCCACTTTACTAACTGTGCTATTCGGACTTATTTTCATCAAGGACCTGGGTTCGTTTAATAGTTATATGAGGCAAGAGTATCAATTGTTTCGTACTCGTCATAAAAGGGATAGGTCCATATCTTTCGGGGTTGGAAATAGGGTTATTACTTTCACTGCCAAAGTTAAGAATAACACTGCGTTGTCTCAGAAAGTTGATTAAAGTCCTGTGCAGGAGACTAGATTTACCATGATGTGCATACACATTTTTAGGATAGCCAGAATCCGTCGAGATCATACTTGATAACAACCTGGCAGTTAAGGGGCGAAATACTCAAACCCCATCTCTGAAATTCGCATCTTTTTTGGAACAGTGACCGAATATGACATTACGCCTCGGAAAATAATCGTTTCTGTCCACTCTACACATTGCAACCGTCATTGGCCTCAGCAGCCACTTAACGAACCAAAAAACTTCCATATTACGATCATGATTGTATTTATTTTTCTGTCCAACATCCATTAATTTGCCATTTGAATATGATAATCGCTTTTTTATGGCTTCTACATCCCAGTTTGACTTCATCCCGCCAATTTGATAAAAAGAGACTTTTCCTTTCAAGGACACACCCAAATGTTGGCGGCATCTCAAAGGAAATTTTCTTCAACCACTAAGCAGCTTAAAGGATGCAGAAGTTGACGCAGGCTATTTTTTTTTTTAATTGAATTCCTATTTCATTTTCACTCTGGCGTATGAGTGTTTTATTGGCATGCTGTATCGATTTACAATTCGAATGGAACAGGAGTAAGTTAGGTTACGCAGATATTCTTACGTTTTTTGTATGTACCCTTTCTACCAAGTCGAGATTCCTCCAGTGCGCATGACACCGGAATTACGTGCTAATCATGGCAGGAACTTCGTACGCTGGTGTGTGTGTATGGGTGAAGGATTTTATTGTTCCCCGACTGAATGAGTGAAAGGAATGCTAACGTAAAAGTTTCCGCTTTTTTTGTGAATGATCCACCACTGGTATGGAATTCTTGAAGGACGAATTTCGAGAGGTATTTTTTTTTTGTTTTTGGGATTTCCTTACTTATACGATGTTTTCTTTTTTATGTGATGGAGATGAAGTAGTTCTGGAATTGCTTTGGTTTTGAAATCGCATGTGGGCGATGGGACAAGCCGTCAATCAAAAAGATCCTTTGGCCATCTTGTGGTTGAAGAAAAAAAATTAGAGCTGCGACTGAAGGATTTAGATGATTTCAAATTTAAAATATAACAGCGGCGATTTGTAAGAAGGAATACAAAACATAAATACATGTATAGAGGGTGTTTGACACATGATTTTAAGAATTATGGCCGATTTGTTGGAAATGTGTTAAATTTACGAGGCGATTCATTTTTATTTTATTTTAGATTTGAGCGTGTTTTGAAATTTTTTTTCGGTTTCGTTGGTTCTCAATGCTCTGCTTATATTTTATTTTTACCCGGATTAGTAGAAAGATTAAAAATTGTGTAGTTGAAACTCAAATGTATTTCGGCTCCACTGCACCTTAAAAGTAGACGCCGAATATGAACGGAAAATTGTGCTATAAATTTATTTCCATTCACACAATTCGCAGTATTTTATTCGCCTAGTCATTTTTTACTCTCCTGAAAAATTGCGTCATGCTTTTTTTTTTTAAGGTATAAAACCACGTGCCTGGGAATAAAAAATTGCTTTCACTGATGGAGACTTAATCGCCTGATTGTAAAATCATTGTTTTTCTAACGTTAAGGGCGACATAATGATTAAGTGGTGTGGGCAGTTTATTTCCATCAGGATGGATTTCACAAGGAATGCTTTAAGATTTAGATTTGAATGTTCTCAGATTACATACTTAAAACAATAACGTGTCGAAAAAGGGTTTTAACAGTCCAATAACACCGCCGCATTAAGAATGACTGCTATCCTATTTGGAAAGAAAATGGTTTCCAGATTTGGCTCCATTTGAATCCTTTTTGTTTAAAACCTTAAAGTAGAACTCGGCGGAAAGTTATGCGGGTCAAACGGTGGGAAAGTCTTCGTCTTGAAGGCCTTTTTTGAAGAGTTCGATAAATCGGGTTTTGAGTAAGGGTAAAGAAAAAACTGAAGGAGGACTACGAATAAAAATAAATCGAAAAATTATGTTTTCTTCTTTATGCGAAATAAGTCAGACTTTTGTTGGGCGCCAAATTCAATAAAGATCTCACTCGTATCTAAAATCAATTCATATATGATGATAGATTAAACTAGATTCCGATTTAAGACTGTTTTTCGAAATATTATGAGATTTTTATAAACTTACGAAAGTTTGACCAAACTTCTGGAAACACAGATAATGTTTTGCACATTACTTCTACAAAGTATTTGGAATTCAACATTCTCAAGTCGAACCTTCGAAAAGATTGGTAAAAACTCAAACCGCATTATAATTTTCTTGTTACTTGAAACTCGATATTTTTTGCGTGGTTTGGTTGGCGTCCTTCAATGGCATTGTTTAAAGATCAAAAAATCTTCTTAATAGAAACTATTGCTGAGCGTGGAATGGCCTCGCTTTGCTGGGATTACGTCTTGTTTTTGAACCCTGAAAATTATTGCAAATGCAATTATAAAAAAAACGCAAAAGAATTGGAAATACACATCAGCAAATAAGGGAAAATAGTTTTGGGGCAAAAATTGCACACAATGCATTTGTTTTGGACAATAAATAACATTCTTGATTGATTTCGTTGGAGCTCTCCGGGCACCAATATAGTAAGAGATAATGAAACTTTCGTTGACTTGAAATCCCCTCTTCAAACAGCTACTGTAGTTTTTTCTCCCCGTTGACTGAGTAGATTGAGAAGTACCCGAACTAGTTTTGATCAAGCATAATACACGTTCAGGATAAGGAGCTTGGCATTTTGAAGACATCGGCTACAATTATCCAATTGGGATACATGCAGTCAGCACAACATGCTTGAATCTCCCCAAAAATAATTTGGAATTTCGGAGAAAAAAACTTGAATGTTTTCGAGTATCTTCAAAAATGTGTCATCTTGAAACTATTTGAAGATTTCTAGATGTCCATCAGATTAACTATTTCAAGTTCGGTTATATTTGGAGGCCAAAAAAGAACTGAGACTGATCTTTACTATGGAAATGAATCTTACTCGATTCAGGTAGAATTTGAGTCACAGATCTTGAAACACTACTTACTATGAGCGTCCTTAATAATCCTAATCTCATATTGAAGCCTGACTCTTAAAATATCTCAACCGAAAACGCAACGTGGCTCCTGATCAGTAATTTATCGCGATTGGTGAATCCGAAAATCACATAATTCGAACACAAACTTGAAAACTTTCCACTGGACAACCTTGTTTTCGTGAGGAATGCATTACGCATATTTATTCCATTCCCGGCTATCTAGAAGGCAATCAAAACGCCATCACTTGTTTTGCCAAAATATATCTGAATGATCTGGTTCGTTAACTGAATAATCGGTTTTATTAAAACAAAAAAAAAAATCTAAGCTGTCTGGATGCCTAACCAGTTTTCGTAAACGCAAATGTAATAATTGCCAAACGTGGCTATATAAATTTGACTTTCAATTTTTTTCGCTTCACCAATTAAAATCATTCATGAGAAAAGAAGAACAAGCCCCCCAAATTTATTCAAAAGAAACACACTTGAAAGTGTATCTATTCTTTACCGCGTGCCATTAATTGTCTAGATAAATGCGTTAAATGTTTCTCGTTCTCTTGGTATAAGTATCTCAAGCAACTCGTGTTGTATCTATCCAAAGATGGGAGAAAACAAATTTTGAACTTTTGTACCCCTTGGGACGACAACTCAACTCAAGTGACATCATCTGACTCTGTTTGGAGCCAAATTCGGTCAGATACTCAAGCGTTCTTGTATCTTTGAAATCGAATTAAGATCCGGTAAAATTAATTAGATTTCTTTGGCGATTATATCCAAGTGTGGTCATCATGTTTGTTGATTTATGTCGTTGTTTGTTTTGGTTTTGCTTGGCGCAGAAGTTTTTCGTTACATTGTAGCCGAGTCGAGTTCGAGTAATTGGGTTGATCGTTGCCGGTTCGGATTTCGCTACATTGATGGAATTCGAATGTGTTTACGTTTGGGAATGATGTGTAAGCAGCACTTGTGTTTTTGTTTTGGAATAGAAATAATCACCTGACAACGTAATGGACTTCACGTTCAAGGTTAGTGCTGGTTGTAGACCCTGGTCTGGCTGTTTGAAACACAGTAACCCGACGACACCTTAAGTGAACTTGTTGCCGCCGTGCCACCGTCCTTTGCCATTCGATCAGATACTTGTAGATAATATTCGCTGATGAGTGTTTATGGAGTTTATTGTAAAACAAAAAAATTTATTATTGCGTTGTGCTGTGTCCGAGCTGTTTACATTGGAATTTAAATAGGTCGAGAGAACGAAAGAACATTAAATGGAATGGCGCAATTAAAATGGAAAACATACATGGGGACACGCTCTGAATATTTTCAAAAAAAAAGTGCTAGTTCTACATGATTTTTGCGTATCTGTTTTCTTAACATTTCAATCGTGACCGGCCTTTGACATTCAAAAACATTAAAATAGAAAAAACAAGCTTTGTTTGACAACCAAGTACCACTCAAATTGAATGTATGAATCTAGTGTCTATTTATAGTTGTAGAGCCTACTCCTTAACATTTCATCTTACTTTGACACTTTAACTCGTCCTTAAACATCATCCTTCCCCGATGTCTGGAAATTTGTCATTCCTATTTTTTTTTGCTGGTAAAAGGATCAACTTATCGAGCTGTAGAGCTTTTGTAAGGGATCCACCTCATAACATGGCTTTTTCAAGCCTTAAAGTGCTCATCTAAAACATCTTCGGGGTCTTAAAACTGACGTCATTTATATGCACATACGGACATCTTTGTTCAACGTTTAAACGTCTCTCATACAAAATTATGATTTTTCCATCTGGAGTTCCCCAAGGAAGTCATATGGGACCAATACTTTTTTAATATAAATTATCAACGCATTATCTTTGAAAATAAAATTCTTCTGTACGTGTGTTTGTCACTAAACTCCTCTTAAACGCCTGCACCAATTTTGATGAACTTCTTTGTGTGTGCTTGAGTGGGTATCTGGACGGTTTTGTTTTGCAAACCAATGTTTATCAGGGATAATTTACCGATATACCGGCCAAAAAAAAAAAAATGAGAAAAATATCATAATTCTGCTCAAAATTGACGCTTTATTTTTTTTTTATTAGTTTTTGAGTTTTTGTGCACTTTGTCAAGAAATAAGTTGGGATTTTTGTGATTCGATGAATCGTCCTGATAACAGAGCCAGCGAAAGCTTATGTTTTTTAATTTGCATAGAAAAGAGAGCAACGATGCTGAATTTCGAGGCGGTATTTCGGCAATATTTCTAAAAAATGGTATTAATGTCTATTAAAAATCTGTAAATTAGAAAAAAGTAGCACCAGAAATGCGATAAGAAGGCGAAAGATAAACGTAGAACAGTTCGGAGAAGTAAGTGTAAAAAGGCTACGTTCATTACCAGCCAAAATTTTAAACATTTTCATTTCTATAAAATAATTGAAATATTCAGATGTACGAATAATGCTTACCAACAAAATATTAAATCAGTTATATTTTCTTGTATTGACTTTTTGTGTTGTCTTGCTTTACTTAAATCCATTTTATACGAGAATTGTATTATTAATTTTTGTTTTTAATTTTTGAATTAGTTTATTACTATTGCCTTAAGTGAACTCAATAAAAAAAAAGTCTTGTAATGAAGTACAAAGCAGATGACCAAACGGGACACTTGAGAATAATCAATTTCGTCACGGATCAAGACATGTTTTGCTCGATCCCAGAAAGTATGAAGGCAACATACTGCTTTGGGCGTCTTTTTGAGGTAGACCTTCCTAACCGTGATGAATGGTCGAGCAACACACCTGACCCCAACCGAAGAAACTTAATCTGGAATTCTGACGGCTCAAAAATGTAAAATGGAGGAGGTGCCGGTCCATAGCCAACACAGAAATCTCAATAACCATAGGAAAGTATCCAAGTGTTTTCCAGGCTGAACTACAAGCCATCGAATCCTGCGCCATAGAAAACCTTGCAAGAGGCCAAAAAGGGGCCATAATTCTAATACATTCAGACAGCCATGCAGCGCTCAAGACCCGGTTATCTAATCTAATGGAATCCAAATGTGTCAAAAGCTGCTATGACGCCTTACAATGAGTTCCAGGTCATTAGGGAATCGAAAGGCAATGAAGTTGCGGACGAACTAGCCAGGGCTGGTTTTTAAAACAGCCTTCACTGGTCCGGAACCTTTCTGAGGCGAAAGCTGGACTACGACCGTAGGCCTGACCAATAAGTGGGAAAACAAGCTATGCATTGCCGACTGGAAAAATCAACCGGGACTCAGACAATCTAAATTACTAATCAATCCCTTCTCGTACAGAGAAATCCTTAAACTCAACAAGAACATAAGAAAGCTCGTGAGCTTTCTCTCAGGGCATTGCCGCTTAAGTCAATGACTGCATAGCTTATCGAAAAAGACGTTTGCTTAATTTATGCCAACTTTCAAATAGGATAACGTTTGTCGAGACCACTGGTTTGTGATGAACAAAAAAATTTCTTGAAATTTGTCTCTATTTTGGAATAAGCCTTGCAAGTCTGGTGCCCTTATAGTTAGTTATATAGTTATATAGTAAGTTAGTTCAGAAACAATTATTTCTAACAGCGGTTCGCGTCTTAGCCGAAAATCGTAAGTCCAAATACTCTTGTCGATAGAATAATATCGAACAAAGCTACCCTCTTGTTTGAGTCAAAAACTTGATTCTGCTCCTTGGGCACAAAATGCAATTGCTGAAAGGCAAAATCTAACCTACGACGGAATGCAATATGGAAAGGAAACCGACCAAAAGTATAAGTAAGATGGAAACATGTCAAGCACTTGGAAGTATGCCAAAGAATAAGCCGGTGTCTGTTACCTTACAGGAGCGCCCGATTTACTTCATTTCGGTTGCTAGTTTCATAACGTCCAGGATTAAAGATTGCAAAGTAATCGCGCGAAGGTGAACACCAGCAAGACCGTCGCTTCCTGACAGAGCTTTTCATGGAGAGGCTGAAGAAAAAAAAAATCAAGATGGATAAGAAAGTCAATCGGTAAAATTCGGCCAAAGAAGATAGGCTTCCAAAATGAAGTTAATGATGAAGCTGCTAAAAATTTTAAGAAACGTGGTCAGAGACAACAGAAGCTGACGCAATTATAGTTAGATTTTCAAGGCAGTGTTAAACTGACCCTTTATAAAAAATAATAAAAATCCGCTTTGGGAAAATTCGGGAGTTTGGAGGAAATATCTCCTTCGTTGTAGGGCACAGCAACTAGAAAAGACAGATCCCCTTCGAATGTAGTGAAGGTTGATTAGTGAAAACACAGACAGATTCACTTAAAAACTCTTGTTTTTTAACTCTTAATCATTGCAGTTTTCAACGGACAGCAAAAAACTGAATGGCGAAAATAAGAGTTCGCGACGTCTTTTGTTAAAGCGTACGTTTGATTCATTATCGATCGATGGCCGTCGATTGTAGTGACGTCTTATAGTCTATATAACGTCACTTAAAACAAAACTGTCATTCGGTCGAAAGTAAAGTACTTTAGGCTTTGACACACTTCCCTCATCTACTGCAATACAAAAGTAGTAGTAGTAGAAGAAAGAAAAGAATTCAGGCCGCCTTTATTCGTTACCATCGCAGGAAAAACCTGTACGTGCCAAATTCTCTCAAGATTGGCTTGATTGAACATCAAACTATTCTCAGGCACAGTATTCATAAGCTTTTCTTCAGAGAGTGTTAAATGCCAGGCTTCTATTGTATTTTCTTCACTCCTGTTAAAAGGCTTACTTGGACAAGCTCACATAAATTCCAGGAGAACTTACGTTCTTTAAGCTCTTTTGGATGCAGTTTCCGCGTGACTCAATTCGATCAATTCAATATCGTGGCAAATAAGAAAGCATTTACAATCCCCGGCTGTTGCACAATAAATACACTTACAACAGTCCACAAGTCTTCCAATTTTATATTTTTTTGGATATTTTGGGAAAATGCCGTTAACAAGAAAGAATTCAACGCAAAAGGAGCGTATGAAAACACTTAAGGAAAAATGAGATTACGGAAAGCCTCATTTGCCAACCAGGATGCAAGTCATATTTAAAAATAAATAATTACACAAAAAAATACTAATTTAAGTTTATTTTTATTTCTTCTCTTTTGGGGATCTGATTTTGTGCCTCAGTTACAAGAGGCGAATGCTTTTTTCGGTACTTTAATCATACTTAAATTTACTGCATTTATTTTTGCTTGAAAAGAAAAGTAAAATTAATTATTGCATTTTTATTTTTATGTGAAAAAAGCGGTTTTACTTGTTTTCGCAATTCGAGGCATTCTTCTTTTCAAAGTTCAAAATAATGAGTGATGAAATTCCCAAAATGACGAACAAATTTCGTCTGCCGCAAAAAAAAAACTCAAGTGATGTCAAACATTTTTTATGAGTAAAAACCTTGAACTAGTTTTTAGCTCAAGTACAACCTGTTCAAAAACAGAAAGCTATCGAATTGCTAAAAAAAAAAAAATATAAAAAAACAAGTCAATATTATGGCAGCTTTCCAGAGTGACGAAACACCAAAGATCAATTTTCTCAAATCATATTTGAAAAACACTGATGTTGGGGATGACAACTTAGTAAGTTGAACAGTGATGTTGAAAGAATGTTGGTCAAACTTTCTCTTATTCGTTTGAAGGTCAATTCTTTAGGATAAACATGATGAGGGGAATCATGTCTCCTTAGACAGAAAGATGAAAACTCAAAAAAGTCAGTTTCAAAAGTTCACATTCGAGCCGGTCGAAGAAGTTTTAAGACTCTTTGAAAGCGACAGACGGATTTCAATGCTGAAATCGGAAAGGAAGACATTTTAGCGGATTGGTCAAAAAGAACAACAACCAAGGAATGACAACAAATATGGCTTCCGACTCAAAGACTGCGGCAGCTTATAACTTGGTTCTTTGCATATCAGGCCATCACTTCAAGATGGCTTTCGTAAGACCGTCATTGGTGATTGACACCTGACATTCTGAAGCTGTAAACGTTTGTAGGGCCTTAAATGATTAAAATAAGGAGGAATAACATTGGAAACATCAAAATATCGAAAAAAGCAGGCGCCTACAGAGAGCATCTAAGCGAAAGACACGCCGGTCATACGTAAAACTTCCATCCTTCCTTGTCAAGTGGTATGTTGACAAATGCAGGTCCAAAAAAATTGTAATCCTTGTGAATTGAAGACTACTCTCAAAAGCGTGAATCATCGACGACATTTTCTGGGGGCTCCATTGACAGCAGAAAGAAATGGTCACGGCTCGCCATCGTGACACAACAAGGGAGGCCACTGGCTGATTGATTATCTATTTTTTAACAAACATAAAGACGCGGCTCATCACAGAGTCAAAACACCTTTTGCCATGATAAAGAGACTGTTTAAGTGGGGAAATCACAGAAGCACACAAAAAATAGACATATTTTCGGGAATTAATTTTGGCTGAATAAAAGTATCAATCGAAAGTCTGTTTTTATAACAATACTAAAAAAGTACAAAATGTGATTTTTTCAATAAAAAATATTCAAAAATGGCGGCTGCGCAGCATATGCCCCAAGGCGCCTATTTTTGAAAGCGTGTCGATGGCCGAAGACGTAAACTCCTTAATTTTTGACCTGGAAGAAAACACCAAAATTTTTTGGTTTTCATATAACAAGAGCTAGCGAGCTATGTAAGATTTTTTCGATATATTGATTTTTTACAAAATGGTGCATGTTTGAAAATAAAGTTACATTTTTAACAACAAAAAAAAAGCCATAAAATTGTCGAAAAAAAAAATTAAGCCATATAAAAAAAAAATCCTACGTAGCTTCTTGGAGAAAGATATTTCGAAGCTACTGTCAAAATTTCAAGTCGATCGGTAAACATTTGCTCGAGTTATGTCTTCGGGAGCTCAAAAAAAGGTGGTTTTGAGAAAAACGCGTTTAAAGTTTTAAGCACTGAGAAACCATATGAAAATATTTGATACCGGAGAGGCGATTCCGCAGAGTGAAAACTTTGGTCACTCGAACACGTTTGCCGTATTCCATCAGTTATTATTTTTAAGACCCTAAAGCGCCTTTTAAACAATATTATTTCGAAAAATTGAAAATTTTACTGTGTTTTCCCCCTTAAAAGCAGCCAACTCAATGCAAGGGCAATTGTGATCTGCTATGGAGAAAATAATTTAGATTGTCGAGAAACGATACCTGAGAGCTGGCTCTGGAAGCCAACATAATCCGAGTGGATAGCTTTCTTAGTGAACCTTATAGTACCACAAAATCTGCACGACGCGTATTTCTCGCGTCTCTATTTCGACTGAAAATGTTTTGTCTGAAACATGTTGATTTGGGATACCAATAATCCTAAACACCGCCCGCAAAAGCTGGGCGACACAACTACAATCGGGACGTCGCGCATAGCTCAGTCGAGAATCATCGGTTTGTTAGAACGGTTTTTCGAATCGCGATATGTTTAATGTGGAGCAACATCACCAGAACAAGGCGTCGTTAATTTAAATACAAGACAGTTTTTGAATAGTTTGGCTTCAAAAATCAGGGTCGGACTTGGGCCTCAACCAACAAGTCGCTCCAGACAACCCGTTCCTCGACTCAGAAGATAAGGGCTTGCATTATCGTCGCTTTGAAACAAGGTGTTGACGTATATTCTTATATCCACTCAAGAAGATTTAGCCAACGGAGTCATTTGGAACCTAGACGGATCTATATATAAATACATATACAGTGGTGGAAAACTAATTAGAAACAAAAAAAAATAAAAAATTAGAAACATAGTAAAAGAAAATTAAAACCAAATCAAATACTGGTTATTTTATAACTAGAAAAGCTAGTACTTGGTGGGGTATCCTTTATTTTGTAAGCCAGCGTTTCGGTAAACTGGCTACCAAGACCTGGCACCTTTTCAGAGGAATGCTCATCCACACTTCCTCTATATTTTTGAAGAGTACGGCAGAGTTAGTCAACCTTTTTTATCCCAAACCTCTCTCCACATCAGCCCACAGGTTCTCAATAGGATTGTAGTCAGGACTTGTTCCAGTATGTCCTTGTATACATGCTGATCCATGCGCCCATTTATTCTCACAACTGGATCAACACCATACCAGAAGAACGCTCCTTAAACCATGACATTTCCACCACCATGTTTTATCGTCTTGATGGTGTACTTGGGATCGAGTGCTTTGTTCATTGGCCGCCTCATATAATGCCATCTAACGTTATTTTTTTTTCAACTAGTGCTTATTTCGTGAATGGTAACACTTAGCTCATGTCTGATTTGACAGATAATTAGTTTTATCCTTCCGCTGAGAATATGGTTGTGTATTCGCTTGAACAGCGCTGGGAAATATTGCGACATTACTTTGAAAATCATGGTAATGTTGCAGAATGTGTGCGAAAATTGCGTACGGATTTTGGAAGAAGAGAAGCACCGTCAGCTCCGTATGTTCGTTATCTTGTGAAAAAAGTGAAAGAAAATGGCATCCTCATCGATAAACCAAAGCGTGAAAAGCAGTGCGTATACCCGAGAATATTGCTGCTGTGGCAGAAAAGGGGCGTGAAGAGCCATCAACATCAATTCACCGTCGTTCTCAACAATTGAACATTTCGGAGACATCATTGAGACGAATTTTGCATAAAGACCTTGGTATGACGCCATACAAAGTCCACTTGGTTCAGGAATTGAAGCCAACTGACCATCCAATGCGTTTTCGCTTCGCTAAGTAGGCCTGCGATCGATTTACAGAAGATGCCGATTATGCCAAAAAAAATCATCTTTTCAGATGAAGCTCATTTTGATCTTGGCGGGTATGTAAACAAGCAAAATTATCGCATTTGGGGCACAGAAAACCCGCACGCATACATTGAAAAGCCGATGCACCCAAAATGAGTCACTGTTTGGTGCGGATTTTGGTCCAGAGGCATAATTGGGCCATTTTTCTTCGAAAATGAGCAAGGAGTGGCCATTATAGTCAATGGCGATCGTTATTGGGCCATGTTGAACGAAAAATTGAAGAGGAGGATATTGGCAACATTCGGTTTCAACAGGACGGCGCTACGTGCCACACAGCCGAAGCTACACTCGATGTTTTGCGCCCTGTTTTTGAAGATCGCATTATCAGCCGCACAGCTGATGTCGTTTGGCCACCTCGGAGCTGCGATTTGACACCGTTGGACTATTATTTGTGGGGTGCCAGAGACAATTGACGCTTTAAAGGACAATATTCGTGAACGCATTGGTGAAATACAGCTGCACACAATCGAAAATGTTCTTAAAAATTGGACCGATCGTGTAGGCTACTGCATGGCCAGCCGAGGCAGCCATTTGAATGAAATTATTTTCCATTATTAACCGGAAGGATTGTACTTTCAAATAAAAAAAGAAATTTGAGAAAATATTCAGCTGTTTTTTTTATAGCATTTTCAAAAAAAAGTGATTTGGCGGACCCTTTATTTTTTGTGAATCCGAACATATTGAACTTTAACTCATCCCTCTAGAAGATTCTTTTCCTAAATGATTGAAGTCTTTGTGCATGATCTCTTGCAAATTTTAAACGACATTTTAAATTTTTTTTCGAAACCTTTGGTTTTTCACGAGCAATGCAAACCCGTAAACCTGCTTCCATATGTTGGTTCATCATGCACTAAAATGTGACGATACAGCAGAGTGAATATCTTTGCTGGTGAAATACGTTTGTCCTCTTTGGCAGTTGTTTTTCTCTCCCGTTGTTTATTTTTGGGGTTTTCTATTCTATGACGCTTTTTTCAGTGTACACCTTAATTGCGTCGTAGACCATGTTTTTGGAGCACAGCAGATCCTTTGCAATGGAATCTATTGAGGTGTTTTCCTGACAGTATTTCTGCACGATAAGCTTCCTCATCTCTGGTGTACGACTCTTATTCTTCCCATTTTTTAATCTAAATAATGAGGTTCAGATAAACTAATTAACAGGAAAATGTGAAGCTGCAATGAATTAGTTGCCTACATATATTTTGTTTGTTTTGTTTCTAATTTGTTTTCCACCACTGTATAGGTTTTTGTTCCACCTTACTTGTACCGAGAATCAATCGCTCGATCCTCATCGGTAGTTTATTTATTTTATAAAACAATAAAAAACTGACCGACATTTATTGAACAATACTGTACCACGAGAGGTGTGCCGGCTTGTCTAATATGGCATGCTGACAGGTTTTCAAAAAAAAAATAAAAAATAAAAAAAAAATATTTCTCGCTACAATGTCAACAGTTTGCCTTACGAAATGTCACTGTCATATTATACCACCGGTTATTCTAATATTTTTATTTTTTTATAAAAAATGCTATAACCATGATCAATAATTTATCAGTCGGATTCATCATAGTAAACAACACCCGGCAAAATCGCTACGCAACTTTCTGATTTATTTCAAAGCGACAAATAGTTATGACCTCGTTTGTCTCGCGTGACTCAAGTCTTACCAGTAATCTTTGACATTATCTTTTAGAGTTTCCCCATTCAAATTGTTCGCCTACTCAAACTCAAGCTTGTGCCGTAAAACTAGGTCAAGCCGGCAGAGTCTTTATCTTGTTTGTTTCAAACACTTTAACACAAACCCAGGGACACAAATTTTAGTTTAATTAACTTCCGCATTAGATTTCAAGCTCCACAACTGTCATGTCATACCTCTGCGATAAAAAAAAAATATCTTTATTTTTTTGTTTATCCTAAAAATTCAATAAAAAAAAGAGTATAAATAAAACAAAAAAACGAAAAAAAAGAGGACCGGTTTAAATGACTTGAAATTCCAAAATTACACTTGGAACGCAGCCAAATCGCGTTAATTCGTCGTGCTGCCAAATAAACAAAAAAAACAAAAAAAAAAAACGCAACGATTCGAGAGATGCCAAGAGATGGACAAACTTATAAAAACGAGCCACATTCGTTCAAGCTTTATTTGTTTTGCTAAAAACAACTCGCACACATCTGTCCGAGGGAGTATCTCAAACAACAAATGAATAAATTTATCTGTGCAGTTTATTTTCTTTCTTGTTTTTCAGATCTAGAGGTATTTCGAAGAGGAAGTGGCAAGTTTTTGAACTTGAATTTTATTTTAAGATGCAATGTGAAACGGTTTGGATTTACGATCGAAAAAGATTGTAAAATTGTTTGTGGAAAGGTCCGTAAGTCGGTTTATAGAATGGTCAATTCCAAAATGCTAAAGTTTGAAGAGGAGTAACCGAGTGCAAAAATAGAAAAAATTTAGATTATCCTACGGAGTGCCACAAGGATGTAAGTTTGGCCCAATTTAATTCTTTTTGTACATAAAAGAAGTAACAGGGTTGCACTGTTAGCTACGTGCCTTTAGTCATTTCGATAAATTGAAAGCTTCTAAGCCTTCAACTGAGTCCGGTCCTGTCACAATTTGGTTACCCAGCGATAGTAGTGTAACTAATCATTTGCTACTTGTATCGACCTGTCCTGCAGCATCTTAATAGTGTAAAAGTGTTTGTGAGGGTGATGCCATTTGCTCTGTTGATGATGCAGTCTTCCAAAGATACCAAAATAATATTTCTTTTACAGCAACAAGGGGCGAATTAATTACTGCGAATTGAGAGAATGCAAAAATGATGGCTGATAAATTCTCAGTTCTTCCACCAGCGAGAGTGAAGTATTTTGTTTATCTCGATACAAATATCAAATCAACAAAAGACACGACGACGAGTTATCCTAGGTTATCCATGCTACCTTCTTATGTCCAAACATCTAGGATCGAAACGCCTGACTCAAAGGACAGATCAAACTCCATAAAACACTCATCTTGTTAATAATTCTTTTAAATGGAGCTGAATGTTGGACGAGAAGACAAGTAAGACAGCAAAAGGGATTCTAGGAACCTTCGAAGAAAGATCCTTGATATAAATGTCTGCGAGGAGGAGAATTTAGACCGCGAACTCTTCAAGCTGTACCATGATGTGGATCTAGTCCCGAAGGCAAAATACTGTTTACTGCAATGGCTTCACTATATTGAGCGAATGGACAATAGTGCTACTACTTAAAGTGTTTTTGAATCCCAGCCACAAGGTTCACTTAAAAAGAGGAGACCGAACCACCGGTACATTGATAAGTGCCAGGTAATTGGAGCGTCAACGCATGCTCACTTCCTTAGAAGATAGATGGCCAGATCAAACACATCTGAGTTACAAACCATTTGTCATTCTGTGCAAATGCATGATTAGGGTAGTCAAACCCCCTTAAGAGGCAGCAAATTATGAACAAAAAAAAAACAATGAAATTGTGTCCAGGTACCACTTGGAAGGTCTGTAGAATCTAGAATTCTCGTCGCTCTAACTGAAACAATATTTCCAAAGCCGTGAGAGCACACCGCCAGAATAGAACGGCAGATTTCTTGGAAAAGGAAGCCATTAAAACAGGCTCTTGCATCCAAAAGTACAGCTCAGGGGAAAGAAATTAAGCGACAATAGTTATTTTATCGACGCGGTACAAGTGTTTTGGTTTTTGTTTTTCAAAGGGAGAAACGAGGTGCGTCAGAAGATGAATGAAGCTTATTTCTTTTTAACAAAGCTTTTTTTTTTTAAACATAAATATTATCCCAAAGTAGTTCCCTTGTGCAGCTACACACCGCTAGAGACGTTGTTAGCTGAAAGTCTTCAACCTGTGCGGTCTTCTCTAACACTCTTTTGGACGTTTTCTTAAGTTTCGAAATGACGTTCTTTGAGGACGTTTTTCAGTGAAGGAGAAGGAAAAAGTCACAGGGACTGAGGTCAGGTGAACGACTTAGGAAATCTTGCTCATTAGCGATTTTGCCAAGAAGATCAAGACACTTGTTTTTTCGAATGTCCTTCTGGCACCGAGCTCTCGCATGTTTAAATATTCTGTCAAAATGTGATGTAAGGTAAATCTGTTCAAATTTAATTGTTCATGCGACATTCTTAATGCTAAACGACGGTCTGATGTCACAAGAGTGTTCACAAGTTCGATGTTAACATCGGTTTTCGAAAATGAAGGTGTTCATCTGTAACGTATTTTCTTCCTTCCAGAAATGATTTGTGCGAAAGAAAAACTTAAGCTCGGGATGAAGAACGTACCCCTAAAGGCCTGTTTCAACTTTTCAAACGTGACGAAAGCTTCACACAAAATTTATTGGTGTCAAAGAATCATTGGTTAAAGCATTAATTCGCGAATTCAAGGAAAAAAACACGACACAAAAAATCCTTTTAAAGAAGCAGTCAAAAGAAATAAATAAACTCCAAAAATGTGGAAAGAAATAAAAAGGTCATTTTTCGACATTTGCATTCCCCAAGAAATACGAACAATGCCTTACAGATCAGTTTTCTAAAAACAAAAACACTTTCTTTTATAGTTTTCTTCACAAGACCAGCTTCTAGCTTTTATCCTTTATAGAGATTCTATAACATAGCTTGCATTAGTGAAGGTAAATTTGATATCGCGCTTAACCATGACCATATTACCGGTCACGGAATACGTTAAGCCCTCTTTCGACCACTTTGAAGTCAGTAACTAACTCTTCCTGTAACTCTCCGTCAACGAAGCACACTACTTTGTTCGACAGAGCACCCGTGCCAGTTGAAGCTAAAATAAAATTTATTACATTACCACAATGAAACAAAGCGTGCTTGTGGAACAACGTCAATGTCAGTTATCCTGTCACAACGACGCAGCCTAGCTCGACGGATGTTAGACCAGAGAGAAAATCCCATTTCCTCTTCCATTGTGATAATTGGAACAAATTCAATTGAGACACGTTCGTGAACGTTGTACGGGACAGGAAGAACACATTGCAGGAAAATGTAATCATCTTTTCAAGGACATGCTGTTAATAAAATCACGTACGTGTATTGTTCAGAATAGAAACTATAAAAGGAAGCACTTCGCTGCTATCCACTATCCATTAAAACTTGCATCCACGGTAAGTACTATACGAGGATGCATCCTGATTCTATGATTGTATCCAGTGAATTTTTGTTGCCCTTGACAAGTAGATTCGTCGCAACATCCTTTTGATGATTTAATTAATTTTAAGAACCTCCAAAGTGTGTTTGCTTCTAAATTTTATTGCAGCTATAAAGACGTAATTATTTATAGTAATAAGCTTTTACGATGTGCACTTGTCCTTCACATGAGCATTATGATTGGGTGGAGGTGCGGTACTAAAACTCACGCACCTTACCCATCTGGGAAGATAGAAATTGGTACAGCCAGACAGTATGGCCTGGAAGATATCGAATAGCTGGGATTTAAGTTGATTCAGCAGGATAGAAAAGGGAAGCAGAACTGCTGCATTTCGGGCCTCATCAAGTATCAATCAACGCCCCAAAATGCAATCGAGGAAGGAAGGCAGCTGGAAATCTTTAAATCGGGATTAAAAAAGGAGTATAACGAGAAATGTTCTTGTGCTTACTTAAAGTGCGCCTAGTCCTAGGATTCTCAGACCTTTTAGGGAATGCAGAAAATTCAGGGAAGATCTTAGGAACGATATTCCATTGTCAAGTTCTTCCATTAGCTCGTTAATCAGTCACAATAAGTAAACGTTGCTGATAATATTTTTTTTTACAGGGTGGGCCATCCATTGGTTCCTTTTTGAAGCATGTAACTTTGACAGTGATAGTTCTTATGTGCTTTACAGAAATTCCTTGGTACGAAATGGATTCACGTTTGAAAACCGAAAATATTTCCGTGTTTGTCGTGTGCTATTAAAGGAGAGTAGTGCAGGAATTGCCAAAAGCCCGAGAACCTCAACACGCAAAAGATCTTAGCAATTGAGTCTCATTCCGAAATTTGTATAAAGATGTCGAATAATTTGTTTCCAACATAAAAACGACTTACGAATGGAAGCCATCCCCTGTCAATCGGCTTCGGTAAAGCTTCTCTGTTTGGGTCTTAAAGAAGCTCGACAGTTTTACTAAAAAAATCGTCTTTTCAGATGAGGTGCGTTTCCTTCCCGGCGGCTGGAAAACCCGCACGTTGTCAATGAGAAGCCAATGCGTCTTAAGCGTGTGCCATTTGGTTTTGAATTTTGGAGTGACGGAACTATTGGTCAATTTTGGAATGAACGTCTCATTCGAAGAAGCGCACTTCCAAGGCATGATAAACGATTTGTTAATGACAAAAAATTGAGGATTTGGACATGTTTTTTTTTTTTAATAAAATAGGACTACACACAAGCCAACCTTAAATCGTAATAATGCCTGGTGGAGTAGTACAACGACTTGACGCTTTAGGCTATGGTTTTGTTGGGTTCTGATCAAGATCGGTCGTCAAAATTCAATTTATCAAAGATCGATACGATAGTTCAGGAACTCAAAAAAAAACATTGATCAAGCAATTCCTAAAAAAAGGCTTTGACTTTCAAAATTTTAACCCAATTTATTTAGCGCAACTAAATCAAAGAACAGTTGGATACCCCCTGTTATGTCAGAGCTCCTTCGAAGAAAATGAAGATGATGACGAAATTTGGTTTAAAAAATTTTTAAAAACCATCTGCGACCCTCAAAAAAAAATGGTCGAAACTGCGTTAAACATGAACAAAGTACTCCAAAACATTTGGAATTGCTTCACACACCGGAGCGAAGTGTTCTATACAGGGAGTTTCACCAGGCACACTTGCCTCGAACGCCGCGAAGTTCATTCCATACTTTGGAAAGTTGAAAATCACCGTTTCTTGGGTGATTCTGGAAATTAGATCACCCGGCTTTTCTATGCTGAATTTTAAAATATCCGCAGTCGTCACTGCCAAACTGCCTGAATTGAGCAACGATTTTCTGTCCCATTTTAAGCTAGCGACTTCTTTTGGTGGTAGACTACCAGATAGGCTAGATTCTCTTCAGTCGTCACTCGTATCTCGCTGCAGTATCTGTAAATATTTGTGTCCGTCTGTTCGAACCTAATTGCATTCTCCATCTTAAATTCAATACAAAGGTCTGTTAGGCTCAAAACACTTATCTTTCAGGATGATGAGGGCTTTTAACCATTTTTAAAGCATACAAAACAGTCGTCTTTGCAAAGACTCAATGTTTCTTTGGTTTGTCTAAGAAGCTGAATCTTACAAGCTTTTTTCTAAAGGCCCGAACGAGGGACGATTAGGAAGAGCATAAACCGTTTTAGAGACCTTTGAAAGAAAAATTATCGAACTGAGCGAGCCGCAATCGTGCAAGATGGCTTTAACTGAGCCCGTTATCCTCCAAAGACCAATGGACTGATAACACTGTAAGTAAATAAACTGGCAACTCTATGAACTCTCGACTTGAGGCACTATATCGACGTAATAAATCAAGCGAGCATACTCAAACGTTAACTTCTTAAAAATTGATTTAAGATGCAAACTTTTTAATCACACTGTTTACGAGCCTGCCTAAGTGCATTTTAAATGCCGTCTCAAGGCCTCTTACACCCTCTATTCGACTGTTGTTGTTTCTGTGTTTTTTATGACAGTGCTTTTCACGCCACCCAACCAACGTGACTACTAATTTTTCTGTTTGTGCGACCCCGTGCGAGTGTTCGAAGTGCAACGAGATTTGTTGTGACCAAAAAACCATAAAAGAATGCAGCCTTTGACGTGCACAAACGTTGTAAACAAACAGATAAGTTTAGCATTCGTGTAAACAGAAACAACAACAATAAACATTTCAATTTGCATTTGTTTTTAACCAAAAAGGTTTGCTTGTCGTTCGTTCATGTGAGCCGGATAGAAATAGGCGTTCAACACGCCGGCACATTTCTAGTATCGATGGTGACAAGACAGCCCTGACTACTGACAGCTTGCAGCACAAGTGAGCGAGCCCCTTTTTTCTATTTTCGTTTTAATTATCGTGTTTTTAGCAATTTGAATTTAATTATTAATTCAAAATGTGAATCATTAGCTAGAGTACGTGAATGTGTTGACAAAATAAAGCTGTAACTTGATATTGTGACAATCGAGCTGTCAGTTGTGTGTTTTTTATTTTTTTCAATTTGACATTGAATACGGCGGCTGGAGTTGACAAAAGTCATTGGTTTATGAACTGAGTCGCCTTTTGGCATTTATACCAAGTTCGTAAGTAAACGTCACGACCTGATTTACACGAACTTGGTGTGACGTCATTGATTTAAACTTGTGCGAAAGCATAGCATGTGTTATTGAAATTATTTACAAAATGAAAATGGCTCACATTATCGAAGGTATAATTTTGGAAAAGCATAAATTAAGCTACAAAAAGAATGAAAACACACAATTTGCGTCCTTTTGGGGACCTACAAACCCCTAAAAGTGAAGATAATCGGACAAGGGACTCGTCTTTATTCTACAGTTAAACACTGGTTGAACAAATCAAGAAACGGCTTGACATTTAAAGAGCAAATCTTGGCAAACTTTTGAGGTTATTTATAACCATAGACGAAACATCACTCTATAGTCTTAAAAAGACCGTCTTCACTACAAGGATTGCAGTGCCAAATTACCAGGAAAAAGGAGCCACTATTCCAGGTACTAACTTCGTAGAGCAAATCAAAAGAAAATGCCGAAGCTTTCAAGCTGCTAAGCTTATTTAAATTTTTTTAAAAACCAACTTTTTTCTTCAAATCAGACTCGCAGCATATTTATAGCATGATTGAAAAAGAATCAAATCGTTTGGGAAGATTATTCCATTGAATTCATTACGAATGATTTGAAGTCATTCTGATGAAAGACTGGAATTTAAAAAACCACAGTCTTTTGAAGTCAGTAACTTGAGCATTTTATTTTAACAAGTAATTGAATTAAGTCGAATGATTGCATTCATTTTGAATCAACTGAAGTCACTGAATTCAATAGAAACAATTTGAATTCTTTAGAACAGTGATGCGAATGATGTAACGCAATACTTGGGTTATCAAGTGCCAAATGACTTCAGTTCGGATTTGCGGAGATGAACTTTTTGGGAAGACGAGCCAATTGAATTTGAAATGTTTGGGAAAAAGTTTTCGGGTGGAAAGTTAGGAATTCGACTTTTTACGGGAATGTACCTGTTTCTGAATATCTTACCTTGAAAATGTATTTATCGGATATTTGAACAAGTTCGCATCCGATCTTCATAAATGGCGGAAAGTTTACGGTATGACGATTTATGGACTTGTTGTATACCAATTCAGTTCAGTTCATTCAGAAGTCACTTTATGGCTAGACCCCGTGTGCAATATCAAATTGTGTTTAAAAAAAAAAAACACATTCTTAAATGGAGAACGAAAAGTTCCACCTTCGCCATGTAATACTATACGAGTTTCGAGAAGGTGTGAGTGTTGGAACTGAAAAAAAAAACATTGGAAGGATTTATTCTGCTCTTAGGATCTTGAAATGACCTTAGACGATAAGCCCCGTTCTGGACGGCCTTCCGAAATTGACGACATTGTTCGAAATGGGGAAAAAAAATAGCCCGAAGATTTTAACCGTGGAGATTGCTGAGAGGTTGAATATTGTATTGATCATTCGTCAGAATTTCGTGACTTAAAGAAGCTTGGATCCACTTCCAAGCTCGATACGTGGGTGTCGCATTGTTTGACGGAAATGGCCATAACTCTGGGAACATTCTTCGATCGAGTCGTAACGATGAAGAAGAAGAAGAAGCTATTTACAAGCTTATTAAGGTGCAGAGCCCGTTGGAAAATCAGGCTTACATCCAATAAAGGTATTGTTATCTTTTTAGTGCGATTTTTTTCGAGCTTCTTGCACCTGGCGAAACAACCGTGGCGAATAAGCATTGCGAGCAACTTTTTAAGCTTAATGAGGACGTTGAAAAAAATCGTCTGGTTTTGGGAAATCGAAAAGGCATCATCCTTCATCATGAAAACGCTGCAAAAACTAAACTGTTAAAATGGGAAATCCTTCAGCACCCACCGTATTCCTCAGGCCTTGTTTTTTCAGATTTTCACCTATTTCAGTCTCTTCAGAACGGTTTGAAAGGGAAGAAATTTAGTTCACGATATTTTTTGAAGTTAAACCGCGCAGTTTTTATGAAATCGGCATCCGCAAGCCAGTAAAACGTTGGCAGACTAAATAAAACTGTTTTCTTTAAACTATAATCGCTTTTGTTTCATTATCAAATCGGGCACGAATCTTTGCAGTGATCCAATACTTCGATCAGTTAGTCTGATGAAATTATGTGAATTCAAATGATTTCCAAAAAATGATTTCAATTCTATGATTGCTAAAAATTTAAAGCACCAGTCATTAGTAAATTGCTGATTTAAATTTGTTTTAATTCGCAGTCTTTTTTTACTTTGATTGCGACAATCAACAATTTGAATTCTTTGACTTTAAGTGAAAAAGAATGGTCGAGCGTCTGCAAAAATACTCTGGAGATGATTAAACGAATAGTAGCAGGGATTTACTTAAATCTAAGGCTAAATGAAACCACGAGCACAATAAGGTTAACCAAAAGTTTTGACGGGCAGCTTAAAGCTCACCACATCATAAAAAATTTAAGCAAAACCCAAAGATTCGGAGTTGGAAGTATGAAAAACGGAACTGGAAGAAAAAATGAACGCGTGTGTGTTCAAGAAAACTATGTAGACTGTGATGAAAGACTAGGAGAATTCTTGCATGTCATATGATCACATGATCATTAACAGCAACTGGGAAGGATATCCCCAAGTTACACCGTCTTCTCTTGACAGAAGGACCTCCAAGCCTCATGATTGCAATAAGAGAAAGAAATATTTTTCTTTACAAAAAACAAAATGGGCAACAAGAAACTGTTAGCGTTCTGTTAAGCTGATGTCAAACACAATGAAACTCTTTAGAAAACAATAAGTTCTAGGAAGCCCTTAAATAAGATGCAGGTGCCCCCAAGTTGAAGAAGTAGGAAATTGAATGCAATCTTTTAAACCATTTATGATTGCACATATTTTTTTTTTAAGTCTCCAACACTGAATGAATTCATTGAATTTTTTTGAAGAATGAATTCCAAAACGGACGCAATAGATGACGTGCTATAACTTTTCTTTCTTTCTGCATTTTATCGAAATAATTTTTGCTTTCCGACATAAAAATATTCTCAAGAAAAGTGAGACAAGCTTTGACAAACAAATGCGAGACAGTCGGGAGCTTAAAAAACTAATTGTTTAAAACTTCATCGAACACAACCGCGCGCAGTAAGGTCGAATTCGTATCACAATGGAACCCTGCTTGAACTCACTTGGCAAAAAGGGGCTATACTACTGTGTCCAAAAAAAAGGTGACTTTTGAATTTAAACTGCGCGCGTCGAAGGATTTGGAAATTTTTCTTTCTTTTAAGGTTGGTAGTACTGTCAGTGACATCAATGTGAAATTTCATGTCAAAATATATTCAGAGTGTTTGAGATACGCGTCGTTATGTGAGCTGCTAAAAGTGAGTTTTTCGTTTTTTGCGATGTCGAAATTTATTGAGCAAAGAATTTGCATTAAATTTTGTTTGCGGAATCAATTTTCTGCTGCGGATACGTTGAGGATGGTGCAGAACGCCTTTGATGATGAGGCTATGTCTAAAAAAAATGTTTACAAGTGGTATAGTGATTTCCAAGCCGGCCGTGAACGTGTCGAAGACGAAGAGCGTTCTGGGCGACCATCAACCTCAACCGATGAAGCTCACGTCCAACCAATCAAAGATTTGGTGTTGAAAAACCATCGATTAACGATTAGAGACCTTGCTGATGAAGTTGGCTTATCGAAAGGCTCAGTCAATACCATTTTGAAGGATGCTTTGGGCCTCAAGCGCGTCAAATCTCGACTGGTACCGAAAACATTGAATTTTTTGGAAAAAAGGCGTCGCGTTGAAGTGTGTGAAACAATGCTTTCCGACTACCAGGATGTCATGAAACGCATTATAACTGGCGATGAGACTTGGATCTATGCTTACGACCCCGAAACAACCGAGACCAAAAAAACCGCGCCAAAGACGCTCATTTTTGAGCCATGTTCACTGTTTTCTTCGATTATCGTCGTGTTGTGCTTTATGAATTCCTTCCAACCGGCCAAACAGTCAACAAGGAATATTATTTGAACGTTATGCGTCGTTTGCGTAACGCTATCCGCCTAAAAAGGCCGGAATTGTGGAAAGACAATTCTTGGTTTTTACACCACGATAATGCACCATTCCATACCGCACTCGTAATTCGTGATCATTTCGCCAAAAACTCAACCCATATCGTTCCGCAACCACCGTATTCACCTGATCTGGTGCCGGGCGACTTCTGGCTGTTCAACAAGCTCAAAAGACAGCTCCGGGGACACCGTTTTGATACGATAGAGGAGATTCAAGCCGCAGCGAAGACGGAACTGAAGGCCATCCCGGAAAGTGACTACAACCAGTGTTTCAAAGATTGGAAAATCCGTTGGCATAAGTGCATTGCATCGGGAGGGGATTACTTTGAAGGGGATGAAAATGATTTGGAAGAATAAATAAAGAATTTTCAAAATAAATACAATGTCACCTTATTTTTTGGACACAGTAGTATTTCCAAGCTGACAAAGGACAATATTTTCAAGCATCAAGAATCAGTTTAGCCAAACTCCTTGTGCCAATTGAGACTCAGAAAAAGACCGAATTACTTACCCACGTTTAGAAAACTTTTACAATAACTCATAAAGCTCACATGACAAGTGGGTTTTATTCAAAGTCATTTCGAACTGCAACTAATTGCTTACGTTTTGAGACTTAAAACACGAGACTTACACCCGTTTTCCCATAAAAAGTCAATATCCGTGAACGACTCGAAATTTAAGATGAAAAGATAAAAGGTAATAACGTTCCACAAACTGAATAAACAACTCGGAGATAGTTAGTTACATCAGTCATTTTGTCGTTGCAAACAAAATAAACTCCGAGCAGTTAGAATAAATATTTTGACATAAAACGCGCTACAAAAGCCCTCCTGCAGCGATAAGTATTTTTGTGTAATTTATTTTATTATTGTTTAATCAGAAATAATAAAACGAATGCGAGCCAAGTAACCACAGAGTCACTTTAAGCTAAAGTTAATTAATCTCAATTGAAGAGCTTGTGCCCAACTCAAATAAATTTGTTTATTTAGTAGAATAATTGAACTTTTTTTTTCTATTTGTTGATAAATCTTTTAGCACCGACAGGAAGCCAGAACGTGACTTTACTCGGTAGTAGACGTAGCCTTATTTTGAAAACTTTAACCTCGATACATGCGATCATAAAAGGTCTGATTGTCGTCGTTTGATTTTAATTTCATTTAATTGTTCTAATTAAAACTACCAAGGAGGTGGACAACTGCACCAGTTTCACGAGACTAGACCTCTTTGGGGTGTCAGAAGTAGGGGAGAACAATTTTGATTACAGAACGTCCATACTGAGTTAATGTTGACCTTTAAGTGAGCTCCAACTGAGTTTACACTCAGACTCCAAGGACATACTCAAAAGAAATTGTAATCCAGGCAGAAGCATGTTGGGCTTTTTTTTCTCCTCACCCATTGTTTGGTCACTTTGTTGTGGGGATACAAAAATTTGGTTTCGTTATTTTTTTTTTCAAGGATAATTAATCGCTGTCGTGATATTTGACTTTTGCGAGGAACAACAACAATGAAAAAAAAAATATTGAATTTCACTGACCAAGGAGCACAATGGATGTTTGATGGACGACGATGATATTTGACTTTTCCTGCGCACAATTAAAATTAATGGATTAATGGACAATTTTTTTTCCCCCTATCAAGCTTCTTCATAAGCATGTATTTTGGTTCGAGGCACGTTATTAGGGGAGCAGCTGGGACAACCTTGTACGTGTCAGAAGTGTAATTAATTTGTATCTGGCTTGTGTTTTGGTTGGCATCTGGTGGACACATGGAGCTGAAAAAATACACTCGAGCTGGTGTGAATCTCCATCTAATCATCGAATTTGAAAGAAAACAGTGGTCCAGTGTGACCATATCTTTCAATTCATTCATTTTTTTAACATTCAAAAGTGGCATTTTCAAGAACTAGGTTTGCTGGGCATATCAGGAAATCAGAAGTGAGTCGAAAAATTTAAACTAAAAAAAAAAATGAAGGGCTCCGTGCCAAAAGGGTGCCAACGGTCAAGTACGAGACCCGCGCAACAAAGGTTCCTTACAAACTAGTATGCATAAAAATTATTCTTGCATCACGGGAATCGAGTTTCGAAGGTAATTCCCACTTCTGATTGTAGACTTTGATTCCTCAAAATATGTGGTATTAACAGCAGCATCTTTTGACTGAGTCGACTAAGAAGCTTAAAATTTTTTACAGCCTTTAGGGTCCGCTGTATAAGAATTTGGTTTTAATTTAAACTTGTTTCCTTCACGCGTACTTGAGAAAAAAAGCTGGTAACAGACAATGGGACAACGAAATGATCCAAAATGGATTCCGTTTTTTCTTTTGAAGTACGGAACCTTAAAAATTATATAGATTTAAAAACATATGGGGTTCGAAACACAATTTGGCGGTAGTAGGAAAAGTAGGTTTTGTACTTATTTTATTTTTATGGACCTTCACTTTTAAGGAAAAATACAAAAATTCTTGCTTTTTATGCTGCATTTTTGTGGGATTGCATATTCAATCATTTCAACGAGATCGGAAACAAAATAAGTTCACGGTCGATTCTTGTGTTCGGTGGGCTACTTGTAGGTTTATTATTAAAGCTAATTATTTTGCACTGACAGTTCTTAAGCTCTTGAAGAATTATAGTTTTATAATGGGTATTAATTATTTTTTCTGCTTGGTGTTTCAGAGTTCCATTTTTGAGAGCTCATGCGTCTTGTGCGACATGTGTTAAAGTCAAGCAGAAGTAAGTTTTACACCGATCGCACTCTGTAGAAGTACTTTTCGAGTTTTTCGACAATTTTACGGTCGTTGAGTCGACCTATTGATCAAGCAATTCAAGGCATAGTGATAATTTTTCAAAGTATTTGACATTAAGTCAACTACCTGCGTACAGAGGAAAATATTGCTACAGTGTTCTCCAGTTGACGATCGCAGCAATCATTCGAGCTCTGTGGTAGGTTTAACGCAAGGATCCTGTCTTAAACCTTTAAAAATGCTGGCTCAACAATTTTTTTTTTAAACAAACCTGCCATAATTACTCATATGAGCACCTGAGACACGGAAGAGCTACCAGCATGAGCTGAACCTGCGACATGTCACCAAGCACGCGAATAGAACAACGAAACGAAAAATGAGTTCGCTGAGAAATTTGTCTCTCGTTTTGGTCCGGTTTATTGGCCGATTAGATTTTGCGATTTGACGCCTTTTAGACTATTTTTTTTATCACTCGTCTATGCGAAGTAGCAAGCATCAATTGCAGCCTTGGAAGACAATATAAGATCCCAACCAATATTCTCGAAAACGCGACTTGAAATTATCTTTGTGTTCTTGACTTCAGTCTTTGGTTCCTTGCCAGGAATCCGCTGTTTAATTAAACGTATTGTATTTGAATATCCTCGACGTTTTAAAAATCGCTTAAAAAATTGTATACCAAAATCAAAGTACAGCTGGGCATGGAGTGAAATTCTCCGAATGTTTCACACCACTGAGTGTGAAAAAAGGAGCTTAATGCTGTTCGTATTCTCTCAAAATGACAAGCGTTAATTTACTGAAGAAGGACTTCACGTAGGTAACATCAATGTTTGACTACTGAAATAGGCCGATGATTAGCTCGAAGTTATATCCGTCCAAGATGCAGAAACGATAGTTGCTAGATTGCGGCCTGAAGAAATTAGAAGTTGGCCTTGACAAGTCAAGAAATTCACAAAAATTCAAATGGTGGAGTATTTCAAATATCTTAGGAATGAGGTTCACCACAAGGTTGGCTTTTTATAGAAATAACACGTTGGAACAATTTCATACTTAATGCAAGACTAAAATCAGGAAATTTGGCGACACTCGATTTTTTTTTAAATAAGAAACAACAACGTTTTTGGAAAAAACAAATATTAAATTTAACAAATTTGAGGTCAATCCCCTCGACCATTCTTGAATAACCAAAACATAGTCTTTCGAATCAGCAAACATCAACTGAAGTCGCAACAATTTAAATCGAAGCGTTTGGAATTTGCACATTATGGGAATTATGTTGGAAAGGACTAAAAATTATACCAATGAAAGCATAAAACGAAGTCCTTACAAGAATTTTAAGCACAACGTCTGAACATCTTTCGACAGCGACAGATATGAGTTGGCTACCAGGACACAATGGATATCCTTATTGATTGAGTGCATTCAATAACATGTCAGAAACGAAATATTGGAAGGTTTTGAAAAAATCTGTCCAAAGTTTCGGGTAAAATGTCAAAATTGTGACGAAAAAACGAGAAATAAGTTTTTTTTTTTAGCTCAGTGGCAGATCCATAATTTTTTGTGAAAGATCAATCTCCTGAAGATCGGCATGGATCATACACTAACGACAGAAATGTGAATACTTAAATTGACGAAGACGACAAGATATGACAGCAGACCTGACTATGTCTGTCAAACTAAACTATATCAGCTCAATGGGATTCAAACATTCTGAATGTAGTGTTAATTTTGCTCAATATTTTTCCGAAAAAGATGAAAATGGCAAGTCAAACTGGTTTAATTTTATCGTGATAAGCGACGCATCTTGGTTTTAATAAAAATGAGTTGGAAACCAAGCAGCAGTGTTTTGAGTAGGACTCGAAATAAACAAAATTAAGGTCAGCGACAAACGTCAAAATACTTATTTTACAAAGTTAAAAATGGTTGCTGAAAACTGGCCAGACAGCTGCTTATTAAAATATATCTATAATGAATTTTGCTGTCTACGATTTTTCCAAAAATCGTAAGGACACCGATATTAATAAGAATTTTGTCGCTAAGGTTTGATTCACTGCAATGCGCCTCCGCATACTGCTGCAAAATTCAAGAACTGGGCTCCCGGGCTTAAATGAAACTTGTCCAGAACGTAGTTGTCTGGATTTAAGGCTGCTTCCGAAAATAAAAAATTAGGGGAAAGACCTTCACACTCAATGAGAAGAAAATGACGCCTGTCAATGTAAGAATCCGCAAACCTCTGTTGGATCTCTCAAATCTTAATGTCACCCACTCACACTCCAAGCACGATGCATTGAAACTCCACGAAGACAAATGAACTCAACCTTAAACGACATGTAAATGATTTCGAGCCTCTGTCGAAGACATCAAAGTAATCAATAAAATGAAATGGGGAGACAGCACATAACCTTTCTAATCTGGTTAATGTGATAAAAAAAACGATACAAATTTTAGATTTAATTGTATATTATTTTGTGGAAATAGCACAATCATCATCACATAGACACACTTGGAATATGTTTTTTTTTTTCGAAACCAAATTCCTTTATAAACAACATTACTGCGTATATCAAATGAAAACGAATTCTCATCAACCTGACTGATGGTTTCCTAATTCTGCTACGGCGCCACATTGATCATTACTTATAATCCTCGAACACACACACACCCATTCACTGTCGGTCATTACAGTCGATAACAGCGGCTAATGCGAAGTTATAATTTTTAGACAAAAAAAAAAATATATACGAGGAGCTTCGCCGTCCAAAGATTAAAGATACATCTTCGTCTTGTCAGATAACGTAGGTGAGAGTTGAGAAGGAATCACTTCATCCTTGCTTGTAATCCTGTTCATTGTATAAGAAAGACAACATAAGGAAAATAATAAAAATATCCTGCTTATTTGAATCATTTTTTTTCTAAGATTTTCTTTTACTGTGGGTCCCCGCAGACTACAAGTTAAAAAGATCCATCAAATGAGACCAACAAAACTGGACCCAGAACATTCAAAAAATTCAACATCTGCTGAGAAAGTGAAAGAATTCGCAGAGTATTTCGAAGACAAATAAAAGCAACATTGACCACTGCAACAGTTGTCAACGAATTGAATAACTCAGTTGCTAAGACCGCAGACAAAGCTTTCATTACTGTCTTCGACTAGGATAACCCAAGCGACAGCTCAACTCGAAAACCGGTCAGATCAATGTGGCACGCTTTTTGGATATCGATAAAGCATTCCACATCGTCTCGATCTTCTTACTCAACTACGTTTTTCTTATTAAAATGGTGGCCAAATGCGAATTGAATACGCACAGGAAGGGTTCCATACGACCATACAATATGCAAATCAGTTGCGATTTTTAAGAGACCCGTTTTTGTATGGGCCCTCTTTATATTTAAATTTATAAAATATTCTTTATTTGATCTTAAAGAAGTATGCATTTGGTGGAAGTTTCAAGTGTCTACCTATTTCCGTTCAGAAGATACAGCCTTGTGACGGACAGATGACACCTTTTGGGTACGGAACCCTTGAAATTCTGGTTTTTTTTTCTAGTTTTAAGAAATTTTACTTGCAGACAAACTTGAAGATTTTGGAAGTGAGCACCAACAAGATTTTTAACATTTTGATGAGTGAAGAAATAGGTCTAGGATTTATCACTAATTCCTGCTTTCACGTCAAAGACTCGTTCGTATACGCCAGCTTTTTGCCATCGCGTATTGTTGCACAGACAGTAGAGGGGCACTTCCGTCGGATGTGCCAATATAAGCAGTAGATAACCCAAAACATCTGGACGAATGAAAAATCGAATTAGATGTCAAATAGCACATAGAATTAGTTCATGAAAGGCACTCAAATTTAACACATTTTATCGAAGAGCTCACCCTCCTCTGTTTGGGGCAACAGGGTGCTGCTGATTAGTGATAATAAAAAATCTACAAAGTGGCAAACAAAGCGTCACTTAGCCAGTACCGAGTGGCCCAAAATGAATCATCCAATATGAATGGATGTCATAAATTTTCAAATGGCGGGAAGTGTCATTTTGTTTTCATATTTATGAAAAAAATAAATCTAGAAAACAAATAATGGAGCGCTTTAGTCCTATACTCAAAGCATTGGGACAACACGTAGCAGAATAGGCATCGGAAGGCTTTTTAGTGCTCGCTCCGACAAGTCTTCCGCCGTCGTTGATGATTTACAAGTATCGGATAGTTGAGGCTTCGCAGGAGTATTTTTTAAAAAGAGTTGAAGATGTTCGCTTACAATTTGCTTAAAGTCTGTCCATCAGTTACTGTCTGCTGGCCAATTAACGCTCCTTTACTTCGTTGGAGCTCTCCAAAACCTCAACTGCAAAGTGTATAATATTTCGGTTCATCTGAATGGAAACGAAAACAATGAAAATTTTGCTCTTCTGTAGAGCTGAAAATAAACGTATCGTCCACTCAGACTCAATTTTTTTCGGGGACGTGCGTCGTTGTTATCACAGACACAGAAACACGCTCAACGAGTTTCTAGTGCCTCAAACGGATGCATTGAAATGAGGGATATGTGGCTCAAACAAAAACTGACAACTCAGGCGATAACATAAATCAACCGATATGATCACTTCAGACATCAATTGAATTTGTTTGTCTCCAAAAAGTTCTATCGTTCAATTTTGAGCCCTATCGAGCAGATACGGGATGGTCGGATGGTTGGATGGTCGAGGTCAAAACATCTAGACCAGGCGGGTTGAAGTAGTTGAAG
The DNA here is from genome assembly GCA_963555765.1 of Orthonevra nobilis. Classification (NCBI taxonomy): domain Eukaryota; kingdom Metazoa; phylum Arthropoda; class Insecta; order Diptera; family Syrphidae; genus Orthonevra; species Orthonevra nobilis. Next base: position 70,267,150 of record OY743227.1, on the reverse strand, counting down.
TATTTCGAGTTTTTACCTAATGTGGCTTCATTTATATGCCTATAGAAAAGGAACGAGAAATTTGGGAAATAATATGAAAAAGCGGTCAATTGTGAGTCGGACACGCGCACGAAGGGTTCCGTTAGACCGTAGAATGACATTATTTGTCATTTTTGACACTTACCGCTGAGGTTCCGCTAAGGGAATATTTATCTGCAACGCATTTAATGATTTACGCCTGAAAGACTGACGTTATATTCGACAATCAAAAACAAGTTTTTTGTATGGGAGCGGACGGATGGACGGGCGGACAGAGAAGCCCTTTTCAAAGGGTCCTTAAAACGACAGAGTGGATTGGTGTTGCAAACAGACAAAAAAAAAATCTGTTATGAAAATAAAAAAGAGAGTCGGCGATAAATCGGTGCCCTGAGGTATGCCAATATTAATATAGTGAATTACATGTAATGCCACAATCGATGTAGAAACTGATGCCAAACTATCGTCTTAAGCCTCTTTTATGGACGAATTTAAACCAATAAAAACCATTTGAAAATAAATAGACTCCATAATCGCGTGGAAAGTGATTATTTCGCATAACAAGTCCACTTATTGGGCCTTAAATTAGCTCTCAATAAATTCTCTTTGTTTATTTTCCTATCTCCAGTTGTAAAGTGATTTGGTATAAAATAACCTTAGGGCACTGTGCCTTTACCAATCAATAGGGCAAAGCACCCAAGTATCTCGTCGTTAGCCCAAAGGCAACGGAAACAATAAAAAACAATTAGCCTCGAAAAGTCAGTAGAAAAAAAAAATCATTCCTAATCGATCGAAAGAAATTAATGAAAAGAAAAAAGCCTCTTCGACTTGCAAACGGAGAAAGTTTTATTCAGAAACAAAAAAAAAGTATCTACAACTCTCGGCGGGAATTCTACTCGTCTGCCATTCAAATGATGTTTGATGATTTGAAGCTGTTGCCTTGAATTTGTTTTAAATCCTTCGAACAGCGTCGAGATTCATAACGCAATTCGCTGCTGTGTTTATTTATCTCATTTCAAACTGTCAGCCTTCCCATCCGATGAGATAATAAATCAAATTGAGCAACAATAATGCAAACCAAACAAACTGGCCATTGATGAAAGACAGGAAAACTACGTCCAGTGCGAATATACAAACAAACTACGCAAGGACATTGAGATCATTTTTATATGATTTACGACGCCGCCACAATTTATTTCCTCCTTCCTTGCATCCTCACGTGACGTTACTCGTAAAAAAGAACAACACAATTTCCGAATCAAAAAGTATCTTAAAAAAAATTCATAAAATAAATTTAATTATCGGAAAATTATGAACGCACATTTGCGGCTGTTATCGGGATGTCACGAATAAGCGTACGGCGGCAACGGACACAGAGGGGCGCCCCTACTCTGATTGATTTTTATTTTCCAATAAACACACGTGGTACAATTTTATTTTGGTGTCCAGATACTTGTGTGGAGTTGCTGTCAGTTTGATTGTGCGGTGCGTAATAAATGGACCAATTAACAGGTTGACACATTTTGACACAAAACAGACACATTTACTGAAATACATTATTTTTTTTATTGTTGATTTTATTAATCAATGTTTCCGATTGTGTCTTTAAGTTGTTACGTGAAAATGTAACTTAACGGAGGAAATAAAATAACAAGTTTGTCACTTAATAAATTATATAGCGTTTAACGTTTTCTGTAATTTGATGAGGATTGCAGAACTTATTTAATCCTAAATATTTTTTAAGGTTCCGCGCCTCGAAAGGAAAAGCAAAATTTTTGAAGGATTACTTTGTTGTCCGTTTGTCTGTTGGCAGCCTATTTACTCATAATGGAAAAGCGAGGAAACTCTTTGAGACCCGATTCCCGTGATGCAGGAACTACTGACATATCTACAAATTTTTGCGGAACCTTCGTTGCGCGAGTCCGACGCACACTGGGCTGTTTTTTTTTATTATTTTTATCTTAGTGCCGCCACGTTGAACGAATTTCTGACATAACACGATCCAAATTTAATTATTTTTAAGCAATAATTTGCTTATTTTTTTTAGTATACGCGACAGACTTGGAAACATTTTAAAGCTAGTGAGGATGAGTCGGGCTTTTAATTCATCAATAAATTGTTTGCTCCTTGTCGAAAGTCAAACGGCCATTCAATATTGAAAGCAAAGTACGGTTTGGCGATTGCATTCCTGGTAAATGGAACCAAAGCATCCATTGTTCTATCCTTAAAAAAGAACCTCCTACACTGCCTTCCGAACTAAGCCACCAGTGTGGGTTTAGGCTGGGAAAGTCAACTCGGTCAAACTTCATACTAAGAATGATCTAGAGCAAATTGAGTGAGTACCAAATCGATACTGATTGATTTTAAGACCTCGTTGACAGCATTTATAGAGATGGGCTTTTTCGACCATTGACAATAGGTATGCCATTTTTTCCGAAACGATATCACCTTCGAAAAAAATTATGTAGACCATGCGATTGTTGAAACCATTTCAAGAACACAGTCACGGGTGCTGTAAAGATATGACTCAAGGTAAATGTGGGAAAAACATCGAGACAATCAAGGACTTAGCCTAAGATGGATCCAAAGTAAACACGAGTAAAGATGCCAGGACAGAAATCAAACGACCAAGACAGCATTTCTCAAGACTCTGTGCTTCACAACAAAGCAGCATGAAACTCATCAAAGACAATTTCTTGGAAGTTTTGAGAGAATCCTTTGGATGATTTTCGGCCAAAGAAAAGCTGTTCGAGCCCTAGACTTATATAAATCTAACCAGAAAATCGGTGGCACAATGGCTCAGGTTGGGGTTGGACATGTAGTGTGGATGGACATCAACGCATTAGCCCAAGGAGCCTTAAAAGCTACAATGCAGGTACAGGGAGGTAAGGCAAGAGCTAATTTTCGGGAGCGAACACATATAGACAGGAACCTTAACGAACGCAGTATTTCCAAACGGAAGCCACCAGCTGAGGATCGAGCTGGTTTGAGGGACTTGTTGAACGTGCCTAGGTTCAAAACGATTCATTCTTTTTTGACACTTCCGATAATGTGGGGTCCAAAACGGTGCAAAATTTATTTGAATTCGCTCAATTCGCAGTATTTTATTCACCATTAGTTGATATTCACCAGCAAGTGTAGATTTTCGAATATTTCGTCACGACTCTTCTGAGAGTGATATACTTTCACATCATGCCTTAAAAACCATCATATTGATGGGACAAACTGCGAATTCCAACATAGTAAGTCCATCGAGTAGCAACTACAACATGAAACGCCTTTCCTTTACGAATTTAAAAAACTCGTTTCCGACTGCGGACGCTGAATTCGTCGTTGCTTTTGGACAAAAATGAGATACCAAAAACGATAATTGTTCATTGAACCGAACGAGTCGCTAAATCTATGCATCGCAAAAATGAACCGTTCTTGCCCGTGTTAGCAGCAGTTGGACGACGACGAAAACCCAAACGCGATCTGCATTCCAAATCAAGTTATTGCGACAGTCGAGTGGACTGAAAGGATTCTTCAACTTTTAATTTCTTGAACCAGATTTTGGTACCTCAATTTTAAAAACCAAAACAACAACGGTGCATATTTTGAGTAAATGAAAATATATTAAAAAAAAAAAGACTTTCAAATTTTTACTACAAATTCGAATCGTTCTTAAAAAGCAAACCTTCAACGAATTCAGCTCACACGATTCTTAAGCAATATTCTCGTAATGAAAAAGCCTCTGTAGCCGCTAAGTGCTAGCGGTAAACCATTGCTCCAACGCACTTTAAAATAGGATTCATTCACAAGAATTTGTGTCCGGATTTTCTTTTGTCCCAACTTTAGGTAAGACTTAAGAGACATTTTCGTGAAGCGGAACGAAAAAGAAAGAAAGAAGTCAAAAAGTTACTTGCCTTCGTCAGAACCAGAAACAAAACAAAATATTAAGAAAATAATTCTGTTTTTCAAAATTCAAAGTTTGTTTTTTTCCCCACCGGCTTAGTGTCAATGCCCCGAATTCTTCCCTTCGGTCTTCGGTATAGGTATTCAACGAAAGCTGAATAATGTCTTCCTTTTGTCAGAAAATCTATTCAAAAGTCTTTTCTTTTGAAAATACTTTTCAAGCGTGATATTGGCTTATTTTAACTTCTATTTTCGGAGAATTCAGTATAAAAAGCTATCCCGTTGAGGACGCACACAAAAGACCTATTTCAACTTACTCCGCTTATATTTATGCAAATTTAATTCCAGTCTGAATACACCCACCATCTCAATGGCAACATGATTCCTCTTAGTTAACATCATCAGTTCTATGACTTTGAAGTTCCTATTTATTTATTTATTTATTTATTTTTTCATTTTCGCGTGTTCTAAATAAAAAAAAAAACTGTTTGCCTATTCCACAGAGAGCAGTAGCCTTTGACAAAATAACACGAGCACGTATTTGACACAGAAGTACATTTGAACCATTGTCGTGGATGACGCAATATCACTTTCAAACATCAACACACATGTCCTTCAACTTCATCCTTCGCTCTCACTGATTCGCAATATCAGTCATTTTCTGGCGCCCAACACCGAACCCAAAATCGAATTGAATTCCCTCGGTGACAAGACGCAGATGTGTGTTGAGATTCATTTCACACATATGGATAAATGAAATTTATTTTTCTCTTAAATTTTAAATTCATTTCCATATAGAGTGGCTCAAAATGAAACCCTCATACAATAGATCCCCAAAGAGACTGATAAAATAAAAATAAATAATAACCGCATCCCTCCCACACATTTTCCAGCGTTGTGCATTGAGTTTCGTATTTTTTTTTTTAAATAGAAAAAAAATGCGACACAAAAGAATCAAAAGAACCGCATTCATTTTTGTCAACGTGCCAAAAAGGACAAAGAATCGAGGTTCTTATATTTTTCATCGCTCATTAGCATATGCAAATCAAGTTTGTCGGAGGCTCTTTTTAGAAAGTACCTCCGCAGCGTTGCCTTTTTAAAGAATGACAATAACGAGGAGCTTTTTTTCTGCTTGAATACATCTTAGCTCAAGGAGAAGGCATCTATCTCACAGTAGACCATATAAAGAATGAATGTCATTGAGTCTTCAGCACATCTAGTGGAGACTGAGGAACTTATTTGCGTTCGAGAAACTAAAGTTCAATGTGAAGCTGATGCGCGAAAATTCCTTAAAGTTTGTTTGAACAAATGAAAAAAAATTTACAAAGACCGCCAACTGAACAAATCGCGTCTTCAGTTTTGCCTTTGTTTATTAACAAATAAAAATAAATATAGGAATGTTTCCAAGCGAAACGATTGGATTGTTTTTTTCTCTAAACTTTTTGAAGGCCCCCAAAAACGATGTTTCTTCTTTCTGACAGATTGAACAATCCAAGTTGCGATACATTCAATTTAACTTTTACGTTTAAGAAGTTGTATCAATTTTAAAAGGGGTTCATGCGCGGTTCTTGGGTACAGTAGACCAGCGCGCTATTACCATGGCAATTTGCTTTATGATTCCCCATAATTTAAGCGGACGGAATGAGCTTTGAAGTCCTTTTGGAGTGGTTTTCAATTTCATTAATCGACTTGGTTTCTCGGCGAAGCATTCTTTATCAGTTTGTGCTTAGTCCTTCAGAAGTGTGTTTTTTTTATGTAGAAATATACAGAACAAAATAACTTTAACAAAAGGACGAAAGCAGAGCCGCGGCAATAAATTTTTTATGAAGTACTAGAAACATAAAAATGGCTACTCTAACCGAAATGGTTTGAAGTAAGGCGTGACAGGCTTCTCACTTCTTTTTGTAGTATACTTGTTTTTGTGGTACTGAGTTATTAAATTATTCGTGTAGTTGTTGTTTCTTTCATTGCCAAACTTTGTATACTGCTTGTTCCAGCCGATAAAGCTTCGAAAATACTTCGTTAACGAAAAACAGGACCTTTTTCCAAGCCTTGCCATACTAAACATATCAGAGAAAATATTAAAGAAGAAAATTAACTTAATACTAAATGATCATACAAAGTCTATTTTATACTCCACAACTTCGGTAATGTACTCGTTTATTTTATAGAAGCTTTACAGAACCTATTTTTGCTTTTTCTTGTCTTCAATTTTGCAAATGATGTTCATGAAAGACCAGCAATTCTTTGAAAAGCTTGACACCTTTGCGATTCATAAAAAGCGTGCTTATGCGCCTCATTTTCACAACTTTCTTTAAAGCCTTTATAACATTGTCTACAATAAAGTTTTATCGAACTTTTAAAGAAGCTGAAACTATATCTGCTTCGAAAGGTTCATTTAACGAAGCCTTATAGAAGCTTATGACTGTAGTGTTGAAGTAAGTTGAATTGATTTTCCAGAAACTAGAGAAAACTTGAAAAAAAAAATTGTCTAAAGTTGTTAGTCGGGGACCCGGCATTACAAATATCGTCCAATTTTCCCCACTCAGGCTCAGGATAGGGATAAAATCAAGTTAACTCGGAGTTAAGGAAAAAAATTACCCTGAAACAATCGCGTTCACTGTTAAATTGAAACCTACTTTATCAATCCTGGTTACATGATTGTCAGAAATGGCAATGCGCCCAATGCGACAATGCGTATGCTAGATTTGGACCGACAAATACTTGACAATAAGCCAACCGGAGCTGAAATAGTCCGAGAGACGTAGATGTCGCTTTTGTCATAATATTTGTCAGCGCTACAGAGTCAAGACTCAGTCAAAAGGCGTCTCAATAATTGACAAACACGAAAACGAGTATGAGCCCATGAAGGAAACCTTGTAGCACCCCACAAATCAATGCTGTTGCGTGTCTTAAAGTTAGCAGCGAAATTTGTCGCTGCAAATAATAAAAATAACTTGTTTGTCTGTAATTCATTGTGCATCACAAAATGTGTTAAAGCCTTTCGTAAATTAAGCAGTTACTTTGGTTTACTGAATATGGTTCAAAATTGCTACTGTGACATTCTTTCCTCCAAATAAGTCAGCTTGTTAAGAAGTTTAACTGACACATTCCTCCAAAAACAATAGTCGGTAAACATACCAGTAATGCTAAATATTCACATGAGTGCTCCATGTTTATAATGATTTCAAACAATCAAAACCCATAAGAATGCTATTGTTTTTCAACAATGTAACGAAAGATCCATCAACCCACACGGTGACAAGCTTAATATCCAGCGAAACCTTAAAATTTGACACCAGAAACCAAATACGTCGTTTCCATCCAATTGGATGATTTAGAATGAAAATAGAATTCCCAATCTTCGCTAGATTCAATTTCGTATTCCATTACTTCTGATTGAATTGCCGTCAATCTGTCTCTGGTTTACTTCTATTTTAAGGTCTTCTTTAAAATCTATTATCCCCCGAAAACATTATATTTCAATGACATCTTCATCTGTCATTTTACAAATGCAACTTCTGTCAGTTGACTTGTCGCAGTCGTTTAATGTCATAAATATGAATGTTTCTTGTCAATTTTGCTTGAATTTCCAAATTTTGCTGTGCCGCCTTTCTAAACTCAAACTGTCCGTGTCAATACAGAAAAATTGTAATTACATTTTTATGCGAAAAACGAGTTAGGCGCCACCTTGTTTTCATTAAACTGTCACCTGTCACTGATTGATGATGGTTATCTAAATGGGCAGGTAAATTTGACAATCTAAATTTACATATTGCATTTAATTTTCCAATTCGAAATAAAAAATTTAACAATAATTTAAATGAATTAATCTAGGTGTTTATTTTTTTTGACATAAGGAAACTGAGTAACGTCATCGGTTAATATGTCACAAGCAAACAAATTGATTGTCGCTCACTTAAGTGGTCGTTTCATTATTATGAGGAACATGTGATAATTTGTTTCACTTAAACTGTCACCATTGTTTTTTTTCTTCTCTATTGAAATCTTTATGTTAAACGTCCGATAAATTGAGTGTACGACTGTCAGAGAATATGATTTAATAAAATTGACACTTCATAGTGAATAACTTCATTCATTAGAACGTGTTTACATTCCATTTGTTGAGGAAATGAGCATTTTTTTTTTAAACCCAAGAATTCATATAACAGTGTGAAGGCTTCAATGTCAACAGTTTTTGTTGTATTTAAGGTGAGGTTTAAAGCGGTTGTAAAAAGTGACAGCGTGAGTTAAGCGACTGAGTTTATTAGCTGTTAACTAGCGAGTATGTCCCCTAAACGCTAACGATAAAATCAATTAGAAAAACCGTAACCAAAAACCTTTTTTTTGTTGGTCTGTTCACATTAATCGATATATTTTCCCTTCTACTCGGCTTTCCTCAAAGATTGTAACCTAACTCGTTAAATGGAAAAAAGAAATAAGTGTTAAACAAGGCCATCGTTAACGAGTATTTCTGTTTAGGCATTTTTACGAACTGATGTTCAACCCCCGAAGCATGAAACAACCCCCTTTTGCAAATTATCTGATGTCATGTTTACAATTATTAAATGTTAAAAGCTCATATCTTGGACCCAAGATCCCTTTGGCCTGATGTCATAACACTCAATGGCGAGATTATTTGAGTAAAAGTGTTTGCGAAAAAATTGTATAATTCCCTCGAAATTTGGTGGTATTTTGGTTGAAAAACCGCCTACGGTTTATCCTTGCATTTATCACGCGAACGCTGTTCATCTCCTTCCTACTCTCCTTGGAAAAGTATTTCAGTGGAATTTCAATTTCCATTCACAACAACAAGGGCGTGAAAATAAAGTGTAAGAACGCTGCTGTCGTTAATTATTGAGTTTTCTACTGTTGGTACTGCGGCGGTTTTATAGGTTTCTAGGTTTCAATATAAGAGTTTTTAACTAACGCAATTGTGTTGATGTGAAATTAACGCAGATATCGAGGACAAAAAAGGAGTTATACCATCATTAAAAAATATTTTATGAACATTGAAGTGCGTCATTTGTGAGTACGTATTTAACAAAGACAAGTTCTGTCACTCAATGAAGTTTTCAACAGTAAATTAGAGTTCTAAGAAATAAATAAAAACTTTTAAATTATTTTAAGTTTAAGTTTAAAGACTGTTTTTGTAATTAAAATACTGATTATTGAACAAGGCTTCATTCAAAAGCTTCTAAACGTTAAAGGTTTTAAAAAAAAATCCACGATACTTTCCAGCGTGACGTGGAACTTTAAAATTTCTCCTAAATAAGCGCGATACATTTACAAACAGGAAAAAGAGTATGGGCCCATGAAGGAAACCTTGTAGCACCCCACGAATCAATGCTGTTGGGTGTCTTAAAGTTAGCAGCGAAATTTGTCGCTGCAAATAATGAAAAACTAAAGTTTGTCTGTTGTTCTAACGTTTGTTTGTTGTTCATTGTGCATCAGAAAATGTGTCAAAGCCTGAACAGCCTACTAAATTAAGCGGTTACTTTGGTTTACTGAATATGGTTCAAAATTGCTACTGTGCCAATCTTACTTCCAAATAAGTCAGCTTGTTAAGAAGGTTAACTGACACATTCCTCCAAAAACAATAGTCGAAGTAGTTATACCATAATTAAAAAATATTTTATGAACATTGAAGTGCGTCAGTTGAGAGTATGTATTTAACCAAGACAAGTTCTGTCACTAAATGAAGTTTTCAAAAGAAAGTTGATCAGAGTTGTAAGAAATAAATAAAGACTTTTAACTTATTTTAAGTTTAAGGTTAAAGACTGTTTTTGTAGTTAAAATACTGATTATTGAACAAGGCTTCATTAAAAAGGTTATACTGTCCAGTTGAACTAAATGTTAAAGGATTTTTTAAAAAAAAAGTCCACGCGCAAAAAAAATCGTACAAAATTTGCTTTACGGATTCAGAAACTCGAGCAGTTTTCGCAGCCTTTTATTTTAGGCTAGACCCCAAAAAGACTTCATTAAATTCCAGGCTTTGTGATACTTTTGCTTCTATGGTTGTACCTAGATCAAAGAAAACATTTCGAAAACAACAGTGGAATGTTTTTTTAATCGTTTCCGTGATTCTACTCGTTTTTTATAATTTTCGTCTTGCGAATTCTGTGCAACGCAACCTTAACAAAACAGGTCCTTAAAAAATAATGTGTTACACTTGGGAAATATTTCCATGATCCTGAATAATTATCAAACAATGTCTGCCAGAAACTCGTAAAAGAATTAATCTTCAGTTCTTCTTGGCTTTTTTATAAATAAAGAACACTTTAAGGGTAACATTTTTAGAATGACAAATTTTTATCTTGCTCGGTGACAAGCTTGCATGTGTAGACGCTTCTAGATGCCCGTTCTAAGGGCTCTTCTTCAGATGTATATAAGCGGGAATATTTAACCTGATACTGCATGGTTTCGGACTTTTACAAGAGAAGAGTCATGTGAAGGACCGTTCACCACAGACTTCAAACAATTCCTTCATAATCGTTTGCACCCTTTTTTTTTTACTACACAACGATGTAGTAAAATTTTGCTCAGTGATTTAAAAGGAAAATGTGATTTTCTTTTTTTTAATTCCCAATTGGAGATTTTTTTTTTCATTCGCTTAAAATTCGCATTATTTTTTTGCAAGCGTTTTTTTTTTTTTTTTTTTTTATTAGATTACTCTGCTGTCCGTGTGACGCCTCACAGCATTAAAAATGATATTTTCACAAGACAATAAAATAGATCAATTTGGAAAGCCCATACAAGAATGTAGGAGCCTTTCAATTTATCCGATTTGAAGGCCGATACTTAAGCAACTGTGCAACAAGTTGGCTTCGTGCAACTTATTTTGGCTAAGAAAGCATATTCCAATAGCTGTTAAAATTTGAAATAATATATAAATTAATGGTTCTTGCATCCGGAAATTCAGCCAGCAGCCTTGCGTTACTTATGCAATATGCAATGGATTTCGAATAAACGAATTGGGTCGTTCTGGATCAAAAAAGTTCCCTCGCAATCCCTTTAAAATTGAAATGAAAATTTTACTATATTTGCAGATGTAAATGTGGTTTGCTGATGAATATCAACTGCCAATTTGATGAATCATTCATCTGGTTATTAAAAATGTTGCCGCAATTGCCATGGAAAGAAAAAAAGGACATTATTTAGAACATATTAGTTTTTGAACAACTCTTGCTCAAGTTGATCTGTCTCCTCGAAAACGTTTGTATTCCGGAGTTATAGAATGTGATATATCGGACCATTACGCAACATTTTATGGAACAGGAAAAAAAGATAGAAACAACCGCGCACAAAATCAATACACTCCTACTGTTCGATCTACTCTGGTCAATGATCTAATTAAATAATTAAAAGTATAAAAAGTGAACCAGATGTAAACGCTTTATACGACAATTTCACAGAAAAAATGCAGGAATAGATAACAGTAGACATTTTCGAGAAATGTAAAAAACGAGATGAACTCTACCGTCGATGGAAAAACAATCGTCTAAACAAAACATACAAGCTCTTTCGGAACCAGACTAATAAGGAAATATTACTTAAAAAATTAAATTATTACAAAACTAAGTTCACTGAATCGAAATCAGATCCAAGAAAGACATGATTTCCCATAAAGTTATGGGAAGAACGAGGCCATCAGTGGATGAATTCGTTACAAACAAATATGCCAAATATTTTTCAAAACAAGCCACAGAAATTATCCACAATTGTAACGTCATTACTTCAGATCACACATCGGGTACAGTATGCAACTCAATATTTGTTGAGGAAACAAACGAAGTGGAAATACTCGCAATTTTAAAGGGATTAAATGTAAACAAATCACCAGGTCTAGATGGCATAAGAGCTATAGACCTTAAAACAAATGCTAATGTTTTCCGATAATAATGAAGATTATAAACCTAAACTTACGACAGTACCAAGTCCCAAGTCATCTCAAAAGGGCTATTGTAAGACCTATTTTTAAAGGAGGAATAAAAAACCAGATAAGTAATTACAGACCAATCTCCAATTTACCGACAGTCGACAAATGTCTGGAACAAATTATAGTTGAAAAGCTGTGTAACTTCCTCGAGAAAAACAAAATAATCAACCAAAACCAATATGGGTTTCAAACACTTAAAAGTACGAACAAGTTATTTGGCGAATTTTCAAACACAATTAATCAAAGCCTCAACAAAAACCACCATGTACTAGTTCTTTACCTGGATTTCAGTAAAGCATTTGATACGCCAAACCACAATAAGCTAATGGATGTACTGCACCGTGCTGGAATAAGGGGGAGACTAGCTAGCTGGCTTCAGGACTACCTTAGGAATAGAAGATTTAAAGTAAAAGTTGGTGATAAACTAAGCCAGGAACGGTTCGTCAACTTTGGAGTGCCGCAAGGTTCAAAACTGGGACCAATACTATTTATACTATAAACGAATGAACTTCTACATGTGCTGAAAAAGAGTAAACGTGTCTTAAACAAAACTGATGCACATCCGTGGACCAAAACACAAACCACAAAAAATTAACATTACATTCGAAAAAAAAGATGTGTCCAAAAGCAGAGGTGCAAAATATCGAGATCGTAGAGGAATATAAATATCTTGGCATAATCATCGACAGTAAGTTCAGATGGCACAGTCAAATTCAAAAAATTAGATCGGACGTAAAGAAGGAAATCTTTGGAATGGTTTAACTGAGCAGATATTCCAATGCACAAGTGCTGAAACAGGAGTCGTGGTATGGTGTCTTGGCGTGGGGTAACGCTGCCAGGAGTTACATAGAAAATCTGCAAAAGCTACAAAACTCTGCAATACGCATAATAGTACACAAAAGACGACAAAGTGACTACGAATTTAAGGTGTTAAGCGTGGAGAATATCTTTAAATTGACTGCGGCGTTGGAGTATTATTCAGATAACCAAATTCCGATTGAACACTAAATTCAATACAAGAAGAAGAGCTCGAAATCTTTAACAAGTTCCAAGTTTCTACAATGAATATGGTTAAAGAATGTTAGGCTATGTAGTGCCAAAAATAATAAATAATATACCAGCAAACTTAAAAAATATAATGAACCTAAAGTCTAGAAAAAGAAAGTTAAATTTACATTTCATGTCTTAGTTATTTTTATTAAACCTATAATGATTTATTTGTTATATCGCTGTAAATTTACTTATGCTAATGTTTTTGTGTTTCTAATTAATTAAATTATATATTAATTGCTGTAAAATTGTATAAATAGCTCACTGCATTTAAAGAAATTGTACATTTTGGCTAAACAACATCCTGCAGATAAGTCTTTGACTTTGAAAAACAAATCGTTCATTGGATCGGAACGAGATGGTGTCTGGGCGTTGAAAACTTTAAAAGAAAGATATAAAGTGGGATGTATAGGATGAAACTTTTTCGCATCCCGAAAGTATGATGCCATCGCTTTCAGTTTACTGCAAAGACCAAAAAAAAAAACAAAAAAGAAACTAACTCACAGACAATCGTCAGTCTCGACAAAACCTGCGATAAATAAATTCGTGAATTTTACCTCATTAAGCAAATTTTCTTAAATAATTTACCAACTTCTGACACTTGTGTGGGAGAAGGTTCTTTACATTTGCACATTGTCACCGGTTCACGCCATTACACATTATTTGAATCGTTCGTTTGTCTGTTGGATTTAAATATTGTCAAGGTCGAGAGACTCGCGTCCATTCGCTTTTTGAGATAATTTAAACAAATTAAGGCCAGGCATTCCAGACCTCTTCGGTCTCTGTTACTAAGTAAATTTTTTTTTTGCTTCAATTTATTTGAAATTGAAAATGAAACCGACAAAATAGATTGGCTTTTTGAAGCTTCATTAAATTACGCACTATTCGGCGTGTCGGACAGTGTTAGAATGACAACAGAAATGTCAAACTAATTCGTCGTTCGCTCTGATCAACCGTATCGTAACTAGGTTCGTGCTTCCAAAATGAATCTAGGTACATAAATAAAGTTTTCCATAATTATTTATGCGGAAATGTTTCGGTGATCTGCGATTGAAATGTTACACGGCATAGAATATAACGTCAGAGTCGTAAATTGAAGTGCTTAAGCTATTGAAGTCAATGAGGCAACGACCCTGAATTTCCTTTTACGAAAAAGAAAATCTAATCCTAAAATGTCAGCGTGATACAATAATTGGCATGTGGTATCTTAGGGGGGAGAATGCTATTAAAAGGCAGGTTTTATCTGCGTGAAAGCTTCAAACTTATGAGAGGTGATCCAATACCTCAATTAGTCTAGTTCTTTCATACTTGAATTTATTAAAGTTCGGGAACTACTAGTTTAGGGTTTTTGAATATTTTTTATGTTACTCCGTGCAGGCGGTGTATTTTGATTGTAAGATTGCTATCAACTTAGATGAATTCAGTTATTACATGAATGCATTCATTTTTTTTTGGGTTTTTTAAATAGTGCTCAAGTGCTCAAGGGATTTGAAGTACCCTTAGAGTGATTTTTTTACACAGCACGAGCAGAAGCGGAAGGGAGAGCCTAAATTGTTGTAGGCTGCAGTGCAAAGGAAAAATAGAGCGAGGTAACGCATTCCACATGCGCGATGTTCGGCCTTAAAAAGACTCTCTAAATTTCACAGTCCGCCCAAAAGTAGGCTTTAGGGTAAACTGATGAGCATTCGATGATGTACGGGTGTTGCGAGTGAATTTCTGGAGGGGCGGAATGCAATTAGCTATTTCGACGGAGCATTGGTAGTAGAAATAGCGATAAAACCAAGTCAAGCAAGACACATTTCGACAGTGTTCCAGCGAGTGATTTGTTTTTGATATGTTGTCATCGAGTTTTATCGCTCGCTTTTGAATTCTATGTAGGAGTTGCAAGGTGGTCTTGGGTGCACCTGCCCAGATGTGAGCGTTGTACTCCATTTTAGGCCGAATAAAAGCCTTATAAATTATGGCTAAATCAGAAGGGGTAAAAAACTTCTTGCACCGGTTTAAAAAACCTGAGCATTTCGCTGCATTCTTGGCTATATCGAATATGTGGTCATTCCAACGTAGGCTAGAATTGACGCACATACCGAGCATTGAAAGCATTTCGGTTTCATCGACGCAAATGCCTTTCATGGACAATGGCTGGGAGTTAGGGTTTCGCTTTAATGACATAAGACAGCATTGGGTTTTGGAAGCATTAAATTCTACTCTATTGGCTTGTCCCCATTTGGTTATGCTGTCAATATCAGAATTTAATGAGTTAAGCATACGTTGTCGCTCGATGTCCACGTCCGAAGAGCAGGGGCGTGAATTTTTAAACGCATATGAGAAACTTAGGGTACTGTCATCTGCGAAGGAATATATTGGATTAGATGTGATAGACAAGAGTCCGTTAATGAAAATTAAAAAGAGAGTCGGAGACAAAACTGAGCCTTGGGGAACTGCATGAAACTCTAGAAAAATCAGTGCAATCTGCATTTATTTAGCTTAGAAATGATTGAATTCACTTTTCAATCATTCCATTGAATGCATTCATATTAAAATGCATGAATTCTTTTGCACTCTTTTGCAGTGTTTTTTTTTTTTTTGTATTTCGGATTTAGTTTGAGTGTTTTCTGGAACGAAACATGATTGCATTCATTTCTGAAACTCTAGAAACTCTAGAACAAAATCAGTGCAATCTGCATTTATTTAGCTTAGAAATGATTGAATTCTGAATTCACTTTTCAATCATTCCATTGAATGCATTCATATTAAAATGCATGAATTCTTTTGCACTCTTTTGCAGTGTTTTTTTTTTTTTTGTATTTCGGATTTAGTTTGAGTGTTTTCTGGAACGAAACATGATTGCATTCATTTCTGAAACACTAGAAACTCTAGAACAAAATCAGTGCAATCTGCATTTATTAAGCTTAGAAATGATTGAATTCACTTTCCAATCATTCCATTGAATACATTCATTTTAAAATGCATGAAGTCTTTTGCATTCTTTTGCAGTGTTTCTTTTTTTAATTTCGGATTATTTTCGTTACATAATATGAAACGACTGACACTTTGAGTGCCTCCTTATGTTTGTTTATATTTTCTCAAGCGAATTTGTTTATCAAAAATATCAGTTTCTTCATCTCAAAAGTTTAATATTGTCATTTGAATATTGATTCTATTATTTTCAGAATGCGGATCACAAATTCCGACAACTTGATGTACCGAAGGTTTCTCATTTTACTGCAAATTTTGTTTAATTTCAATTAATGCAATGAAATCGAAAAGATTGTCAAGGTTGCCAATTAATGCAATGAATGCATCTTAAAGAATAAAATTCAATTGAAGGGTGAATGGTTTTCTATGATAAAAGAATCGTGATTGCATTAATTTTTCGAAAAGCCTAAAAACACGTTCATATGTTAAAGAATGATTTTTCAAATGATTGCATTCTTTTGGAACTCTGCTGAACTGTTGAATTCAACTTTTATCAAGAAGAGTTATTTCTCTAATCAGTCGTCTATTCTTATTTACTTTGATATTATATGGCGGGCGATCTTAGGACGATGGTCACTGAACTCTTTTGGAGCGACTGAGATAAATGGGTTTCAATCAATTAAAGGGGGCAGACCTACATATTTGGGACGTCTTAAAAGCTCTTTATTTGAAGAAAATATCATAAATTTATTAAGACTAAATATTGAGAAATAAAGGGCTTTTAGAAAATTTGCGAGGGGCACAAAAAAAAAAATAAGCTCGTCACTGGATTCATGTGAAATCAAAAAAAACAAAGAGTCAATCGTAAGTCAATGATAAAGTGCTCCTGATGGATGAAAAGATTTGATTTTCCAAAAAATGGCGAATGTTGAAATTCAAAGTCGTTAATTCGATAAAAAAAATTCATTCACCTTATCGACTGTAAACAAAGAACCGTCCTGAAATAAAAACTTCGTCCATGCGTTGGACAATTATATTTTGAATAAGTGAAAAAAGATTCAATCTAATCGTGAAAGCCGTTCTCAAGTTACATTGATTATACTTTGGAACTTGTGAGACACTGAGTCGTCTATTCCAGAACCATATAATGTCCCTTCCTCCGATTTAATACAATTATAATTATAATATTTAAACACATAACTATATGTATATATAATATAAGGTACAACAAACAGTCCTGAGCGCACAGCTGCCGCTACCTGCCTAACTTTTATGCATTAGAGTCGGCTCCATTCAAAGTTTTTCATCTCTTTAAATAAAAGTCCGATTTGTCTAAAATTTTCAGAGAATACTTTTGAAAAATTGTTCTTTTAGAAGAAAAAAAAAACCTAAGTCTGCTGCCTTAACAAAGTGTGAATATTATGTCAGCAAAATGAAGAGGCTTACTCCGATTAGGCCATCTTCCGATAGGAAGTTGGGCCAACATTGTTTGGCTCACAAGGGATTATGGCTACCCTTATGATTCACTTTACACCGAAGTGAGTAGGAGTAGTGAAAGCAATCCGATAGACAAAAATTGCACAGCATAATGTCAATTTTTTTATTTTAAGGTGAACACAAACTAAATTAAGTATTGCCAGGCGCAAGCATTAATTGTCAAATATATTATTTAATAGGACTACCGGTTGAAAATGTCGTTATTGCTCTGAGGTGAATTTTGACCATGACAGCTGTCACATCATAAACTTCATGTTATTGTCTAATTATTTCAGTCTAGGCTATTGGTCCTTAGTGAAAACACACAAGTGCCATCAAAACAAAATTTGCGGGAAGTTTTAATATGCTTCTTTCATTTAAAGAAAAAAGCAACCGTGTGTCAGCGGTGGTTTCGGAGAAATCTACCGAAATTCCTTTGTTCTAAATTTTGTTAATGTCAATATCGAATGTCATTTGATCCGTTTTAAACGAAATAAAATAAGTTTGTCAATTAAAGGGAAAAAGTTATTTTTGTTTTGTAAACAATTTTGTAAATGCAATATCGTGTCGTCTTTTCAATTTCGTTCAATCGTTTGACAGCTGCAAACACACCGTAGCAATTGTCAATATTTGATTTGAATAATTTTCTGTAAATAATGAAGTTCAATTTGAATAATTAAACTTAAGCCAGCACGTTTAAATTCCATCCCTAGTAATCGTTATTCATCGAAACTAGATTTTGAAAATTAATCTAAAGTCTTGTTGTCACATAGAAAAAAAAAAAAAACAAATCAGGTGTTTCAGTCGCTCCGACGAGAGTAAACATTGACACAAGATGACTGTGCATAAATAGGACGAGTATGATGTGAGCTTAAATATTCAAAGAGCAACTTTTGACGTTATCGTTATCCCAACATTTGCATCCTTAACATTCGCTTTTAATAATAAAACTTTTTCTTTTTTTTGCTAGCGTCCACATCAATGGAGGCTGAAAATGAAAATAATCGCAGTGATGATATCAAACGCAACAAAAACTGCGCACCTATTTGCGTGAATGTTTATCTCCGTGGTGATAAATTGTCACAACGCTGAAAGATAAAAACCGTAGATAAATGGAGAAAGATCGCAGGGATGTTGTGGATGATTGTTGACAGAAATGTTAAAGTTCTCCAAGCATACACGTTCGCACGTTTACGAAATGAATCAAAAAATAAACGTCGCATCTTTCACTATGGCAACGGTCCTTGTTAAGGATACTGACACTTTGAGTAGATTATAAATCCATTTGCTTTTAGTTCGCTGAGCTAGAAGTGTTCAGCAACATATTTTACGGTCTTAAGCTGAATTGTCATTTCTTTGATATCCGAATCAATATTGGGCTAAGATAAGAAACCATTTAGACAAGGTGGGATGTGAATATGGGAGCTGTCTGGACTTAATTGAAATACTATTGGAGTGCAGCTGGCTATCAGATTCGTCACAAGACAAGATATGAAAAAAGTTCCATGTCCTTCGGAACAACGAAATAGTTTTTTTATGCTCGTCGAAACTACATTTTGAGAGCGAAAATGTTTTAACATGTACTCTGGTGTGTATCCTTTCAGATATACCGCGGGATATGGTTAATAGTTCCGATGACATTAGGTGTATCAATATTTTTAGTAGGGGATGTAGGACGAGATACGAAGGCAGTACTTGAAGTATCCGACCTGACGTTGTTTGAAAGGAATGCCTATGGTTATCCTTTGATCCTTTGCTTACCATTACAACATTGATTGACAGAGTTCAAACGATGCCGTAAAAGCTGCCAAGACGGAGATCGTATTGGTGGACCAGATTGAAAAAAAAAGACCGCCAAATTCTTTATGTGCCTGTCGACTGAGAGCGTCTGGAGAAGTTTAATGGCATTTAAGCCGAGTTTTTGGTTGACTTTTAACCACGGATGAAACATTCGTTCATCACTTCACACATAAGATGAAGGAGCACTCAAAAAAAAAGGACAGAAAGGGTTTCTTCGGCTCCGAAGAGGAAACAATTCCAGCCGAGGGCATTGCGTCACGTGGGATTGTTTTCAGAGACGGAATTTGCGTACATTTAAATAACGTTTGAGTGATGAAATTAAGAAAAACCGACCCAAAAAAAGCCAAAATCAGTGAGTGTAATTGGATAGGATAAGGCCCTTTGGATTGTTATATATTTCACAACACAAAAGTATGGATAGGCGGTTAAAGACACGCCAGCATTGATGAGAAGAAACCTGCAGTTGATGCTCGTTCAAGGTAGCTCAAAGAATCTCAATGTAAACAAGTTATCGAAGCTATAAGCACAAAGCTGCAGAAAGAGTATCGAGTAATGAAGAAAAACAAAGATATTTATCCCAAAATATTTAGTGTATTTCATTTAAGTTCGGGTATTTTTACGATTACCCTCTTTCCTACTAGTTCTTGAAACGAGTTGGAAGAATACTTCACGATTCTCATCTCTAAAAGAAGAGGATTTGATTAGGCACGAGTACGATTACTTGGGCGCCAAAAATTGATAACGGCTTTTTGTAGAGGGGTTTAAAACAAGCATTTTTTTTACTATGGGAGAGGGGGGTCTATCTCGCACCGTTTAGGAGGTAGGGGCAATTACAAAAAAATGACTTAAAATGAAAAAAACAAAAAAAAAACGACAACGGCAACGGCAACACTTACAATAAAGTACTATAGC
The DNA here is from genome assembly GCA_963555765.1 of Orthonevra nobilis. Taxonomy (NCBI): domain Eukaryota; kingdom Metazoa; phylum Arthropoda; class Insecta; order Diptera; family Syrphidae; genus Orthonevra; species Orthonevra nobilis. The sequence goes on along the minus strand of OY743227.1, from coordinate 70,247,148 downwards.
GGCTTTGAAAGCCAGAAACATGTTCTTTAATCCTGGGTTTAAATTAAATAGTAAACTTGAATAGTTTTTGAAAAATTCGCATGCAAACTCAAAATTTTGATAAAAAAAAATAAAAAAAAAACAAGTTTAGAACAATTTTTTTCAAAATTGTGAAATGAAGTGCTAAATTTGCTTATTTAAGTCAATGCTTGTATCAATTCTGAATAGAACACAAAAAACTGATTGGCTTTATTTCCTTATCCTTCTCCTATCCTTTTCCGGTTTTTTTTTTTCTTCAACATTTTTACGAGTATCTTCTTTATTATTTTAATTAATTTTTGTATTAAATTCTAATTAAGTTTTATTAGCTCAATTAATTTTTTGTTTTATATAATTATTAATTTTGAAATTTGCCTTTATTATATCCATTAAGAACTGTACTAAAAGAGACTAAGTCTTACTTGTACCCCCATGAATTAAATAAATTTGAAATAAATAAATTTATGTCTTCTAGTTTGTGAGAAAATTGAGATCTACTAAAACAATTTTTTGTTTTTTGGTATTTACGGAGATACTTTTAGTATAAATGTAGATTTTATAGCCGATAGAATGATGACCGTTGAACTCTGAAGAACTGCACATATTTTTCAAAGAGTAACCATAAAGAAATGGTAGATTTTTTGTTTCGGATTAGAGCCCTGCATCTATCACTCAGTAATCCAACGCACTGGCAATCTTCGTTCTGTGTACAAAGACGATAGGACGATAGGAAATGCTTCGGAAGTACGAACATTTGAAGTATCTGGAGCCTGTCATGTAAGCAATAACAGACTGGGGCCAGCCAGTGTACAAAAACAAGTTTTCATGTCCAAATTCCTATTTCAATAAAAAAAAGATTGCGCATCAGTCTTTCAGTACTGGCGATCGAATGAATCAACTCTAAGAGTTATCATCCCGAAAATCGTAAGAATCCTGAAATGAAAAAATGTAATAACACTAAAATTTGATTATTTTCGTCCCCACATGCGAACCAGTGAGGTTATGACCCCACAAATCATTTTTAAAGCTTCGCCAAATACGGACGGAGAAGAATCAGAATAAAAACAGAACGTGGCTCTTTGGACATTTTGAACAGCAATGCTGCTATCCAAGCAGGCTCGTGTCATGAATGATCCTCCTCCACAATTTATAAACGAATTGCATAAATTTCGGCACTTTTCTTAATAAATAAGCTTGACTTTTATGGATTCATTCTATGCTCGTAAAAAATGATCTACTCGATGACTAATATCATAGGATTCACGACGAAGCATTGCGAGGGTCAGTTGCCTTCTAATCCATTTGCCTTCGGCATAAAAAAAAATTTGCAGACGCCAAAATAATCCTAATCCCTCTATGACGTAAATCCACAAACAACGAATGACTGTACTTTTCCCTCTTCGCAAAATGCGAATTCTCTCCACCCTCAACTCCAAGTGCCTCTAAACTGCGTCATTTCCAAGCACCTTCCCCGAACTTCCAGAACAAGAGGACTCCCTAAAGGGCTGGCTATCCGTGTTCTTTACAGGATGAGAGTACCAGCGCCCCATCCAAAAGTGCTCAAAAGTCCAACCAAAAGCTTCCCGCTGTCGTGGCTATCGTAAAATGTATCTCAAAAGCCAAATACGTTGCCAAACCCATGTCCATACACATGTATAGAAAGATATTTTTATTTTATTTTGTTGATATGGTGCGATTACATTACAAAAGAACTGCGCATTTACTACACTGGAATCCAAAAAAAAAAAAACACACAAATACCGGTAGGCAAGAGAAATGATAAAACAATAAACAGCAACAAAAAAATTTGACATCCGAGGCACAGAGCTGTCACAACAGTAAGCTGATCATTTAGGGTCTTAATTTGACAAAATAAATACTCACGTTAATTTTTTTTGGAATTTTTTTACACAAAATTAAATATTTTAATTTTTATTGTATAATTTTAACACACAAATTAAATTAAATTTAAAGCCCCGCACTTGTTTTTTTTTTCAATTAAAATTTCTTTCTATTTTATCACTTAATAAAATTCAATTAATTATTTTTTTTTTTAACTTTAATTTAAAATTCACAAATTTCATTTATTTTTATTTTTAAATCAACACTTTATTCTTATCAGAAGAATTAAAATAACTTCTTTTCAAAAAATAAACTAACCGACACGTGTAAATTTAATTGTAACGATAAAAAATCATCTTATCCAACCGGCGGATGAGAGTGAACTGAAGAAGTGAAAAAAACGTCGCTGAACTACAACGACACGACAGCGGACACTCGACATCGACAATTCTGACTGAACCTGGGTCTGGGTATCGACCCTCTTTTTTACTTGACTGTATTTGTGTGCCTTCGTGGATTTAAAAAGAAAAAAACATCAAGAATGAAGGAAGTGGGATAAAGAAAAAACAAAAAAATAAAGGGAGAGACCCCCTGTCGGTCGTGGTGATAATTTTTAAGTACCTAACCTCAAATTGAAAAAAAAATATTTTTTACTTTATCTCTTTTCTTTTTTTTATTCTTTGCACAAGAAAGGTATGTGGAAGATAAGGGAAAGAAAAAAAAATGAAAACCTGATTATGACAGCACATTATCTGAGGGCAGTTAAGAATTTCGTTGGAAAAGAGGAAGCGAAACAAAAACAAAAAAACAACCGTAAAAATGTTTAGTAATTTTTTTTTTTTATCTAAAATGATATGAAAAGGCCCTTGCAACATGCATGAAGCCAACTCATACATGATTGATTGTAATGAGTGTTGACACTTATTTCGCCGAGAAAAAAAATTACTTAAAACTGATCTGGCTGCTATTTATGAAGCCTTTACATTTCTGGACAGGCGCTCCAAAGATCATCTGTGGCCTGCATGACTAACAGAGTTTTTAATAGATCGACGAAACTCAGTTAATGGAAGCACTTCATCAACGACGTAACGTCTCATGTCTTTCACTATTCAATCGTCTTTTTCTTGAGGAGTGCTCCAGCGAATTAGCCAGTTGGATCCGTACCGGATTTATGTCCCAGTGAGATTCTCCTCGTCAGAAATTAATGGGAGGATTCGTATAAGCCATACAACTTAACTGTGGAACGCTCTCTAAAACCTGGCCTTTCCTTTTCATTACAATTAAAAGAGATTTAAAAACAATTTACATCAGTAACTACAGTGCCTACAGGATAAGGGTATTCTTAACCCCATAACTTTCTTTGTTAAATAAGCTATTTAAGAGGAATGAAAAGCGTAGTCATTCAAGAGATTCACACAGGGTAAATAAGCAACGTGAAAAAACACTAATTTTCAAAATAAATGCTACCTCCCAGTTACAAATCTTAGGGCAAACTTTGGAAAATCTAAAAGTGACCAGCTTTCTGTCACTTTCTTAAGATTATTTTTGTGTTTTTACTCAAGAAATTTATTGTACGCTTTTTGAAAAACCAGCGACTCTTTACATTGATGCTTTTTGGGCAGCAGTTCAAAACAAGCACAGTAAAACTCGGCATAATCTCTACAGTTGCTCTGCGGAATGCCCTCCCAAGCAATTTGAGCTTTTTCAAAACGATTTTAAAATATTGAGATCTTTCTGAGCTTAATTTAATTTTTAAGGAAATGCCACACGAAGGCTAGTCATATACGTTTACATTTGTTACCATACAGCATTGAGTAACCCAATAACTCAAAAAATTCGAATCTGCATATATAGTATGAACTTCAATCTTATAAATTGAACCTTCGATCTTCGGGTTGGTGTCCTTCAAGCCGAATTCCTTGGCCCTGGCACACAAAAATTTAAATTTAAATTTATCTTGTTGACTTTTGTTTCAGCAGAAAAAAGATAGATTTACAGCTTTACGTGTAGGTAAACTCCATCCTTTCACGCCCAGCTAGTCAAGAATGATAATGTTGTTATTCACGCTTTCAACTTTCAGTTGATTTTTTCGATGCTTTCATTTTTTTTTAAATCATAAACAACAAGCACTCTCGTTGATATATCAAAGATACAATCGTGCTACGGCGACGGCTATCATACTACGGCTTTTAAAAACATGATCTTGCCTTGCATGTATCCTTTGGGAACCAGAGACTAGAAAGTCCTTTTGGCAAATTTGGGATGTAGATGTTTGATTTTATTTCTACGTTGTTTTCGAAGAGTGTTTCATGTCGTCAGCTTCATTGCAAAGCTAATTGAAAGGACTTTTGACTGACGTTACAAAATTTCAATTGGGGTGTACATTTAGGATTTAGAGTTTAAAAAAGGTTCACTTCTTCTCAGTCTTTAAATGCGAAATGATGATTTTCGATTCACATATGAATGTTACCCTTTATAAGTATGTTTTAAAAGCTTCAAACTCTGATTTTTAAATTTTTAATTGGTAATTCGTCGTTTTAAATACTGTTTGATCAATTTCAAAGTTGACTAGTGGAGCAATTTCACCTCAGGATATTTAGCCGAGATGTCTAAGAAGAATAAATATCACGCAAACGACTAAAGCGAAGAAAATCTTAGCCAACTAGGGTCTGATTTTCGAAGGAGGGCCAATGGATAGTTCGGTCCTTTGGGAGAATTTGCATGAATGTTCCAGCCAAGAGTGTCACAGCCACCAGATTCCTAACTATTGAAGGAATAAAAGACTGTTTTGAAATAATTGGCCCGGTAAGGTTAAAAATTATTAATAATTCATTTAGTACAGGAGTTTTTCCAAAAATCTTAAAAGAATCGTTGGTTATAACCATACCCAAAGCAAGAAATGCAATAAAGTGTGATAAGTTTAGTCACATAAATATGGATCCAATTATTGAAAAAATTATTGAAAAAGTCGCGTATTCACAAAATAACATCCTAGTGGAAAACTAGTCCGGGTTCAGGCCAGGCCACTCATGTGAAACGTCCTAAAATTACCTTATAATGTCATTAAAAGAAGAAAGGCATGCAAACAGCAAAATGATAGCCCTATTCTTAGACTTTTAACGAGCTTTTGAAACCATAGATCGAAAAATACATACATATAAAAAAGTCAGAACTAAGGTGGTTTGATTCTTGCTTAAGTGAAATAACTCAAAGAACAAAAATAAATAATGGGCTATCATAAGTCGGGAAAACAGTTTTCCGTGTTCCGCAGGGTATAATACTCGGACCGTTGCTACTTTTATTATACATAAATGAAATAAGTAAAGTCTTTAAACATAGCAGAATATCATTATTTGAGGACGATGCCTTGTTATTTGTGTGCGGTAGACATAGAAATTATTCATGAACATATGAAAAGTTATCTAATCGACGTTTGCAAATGGTTGGAGATGAGTAAGTTAAAAATGGGCAAACAAATCCTGGGCAAATCCCAGAATTCCTGGGCAAATCCCAGAATTTGTTCCACACTTAAAGATAAATGAGGAGAAAATTGAACAAGTATAATAAATAAAATATGTCGGCATTTTATTAGACAACAAATTTAATTTCAATGATTATTTTTCATATTTTGCAAAACAGATTTCGAAAAGAAATGGATTTCTCAAAAGAATTCGGGAAAACATAAATACGATGTGTGCAACCAACATTTATGATCCGATAATTAAACCTCACTTTGAATTCTGTTCAACCATTTTATTTATAGGTAATTGTATGGACATAGGTCGTCTTCAAATTCTCCAGAACATTTTGTTTTTAAAATAAAATATTATATGGTGCCAGATTATCTCTCTTCAAAATTAACTTATATTCAAGGTACTCAACCATATCAATTAAGATCAAATTCCGACTTATCGTTACATTTTTAGGGATACTAGAACACAAAACACTATTATGTAAAAAGGATTAAAACTTTTTAACAAACTACCAACCAACATTAAAAATGAACCAGTTTTTCGTACTTTTAAAACGCTTTTTGTAAATCACATACGATCTCGATTTGAATTTTTATAACAACATTTGTTTGAAAAAAAGGTCTAGCCAACGTGCTCCAGCTCATTTTCGAATCTTCCAAGGATCAATGGCATGATAGGTAAATCAAGTACTATTTCATTTATAGTGCAACTGAAGTTCGGAAACAGAAATTGGCATCACTAATTCGCTGTTTCTTAGCTCATTCTCAACCAGTTAGATCGCCCTCCATCGCAATGTTCTCTTCATACCACGCCTTACACATTCAAACCTCATCAGACATTTTAATATCAGAAATGCTTTATACTTGGCGTCGCATGACGTTTCAGCAACACCGCAATTGACACACCTACTCCCGCCAATTTAGAGCGAGAGAGCGAATCCATTTCGCTTTCATTGAATACGTTTCACAAAAACAATCAACGTGTGCGAAAGCGTCAAACAAAACAAATAAAAAGAAAAAAAAAACGCGAAAATGAACGTAAAACGTAGTATAATAAAAAGCAGAGATGTCATGAATGCAATCGGTGTTTTGTTTCATTTTTGACAGATCGATACCGTTACTCTGTCACACCGGCCCACGGCGTCATTCATTCAAATTGTGTGCAGCTGTTGCACTTGAATGCAACATTCGGTCTAAAAAAAAAACCAAAACAACACGACGTGGCCGACGTCACGTAGGCACGCAAATGAGTCTTGCCAGCTTAAAAAGTGTTCCGTTTCAGTTGCTCCCTTAAGTTGACATTTGTGTGAAGAGCAACGACTACAATTGGGTGAGTGGGTGGGTGGTGGTGGTGGTTGCCTGGCATTGATGCCGTTAAACTCACTCGTCGGCCTTTGCTTTGTTTTGCTTCATCAAAAAACCGGTCTGCCAGCGGAACTATGTTTATTTTTTTTTAATTGTTAAACAAATAGCAGGGTTTTGGTGTTAAAAACAAAAACAAACTGCGGTACTACATCTCTGGACATGTAGAGATTTACGTCATATTTGGTGTACTTCCTCCCTTAACCCTCAGATGACCTTGGACAATGAGTGAACACACCAGCAAACATACACATCCCGCAGGATATGAGGGTGCGTTGTATGGAAACACTTTCCCTCTCCGTTGAGCACGGGGATGTTACAAAGCGCGGCTAAGAAACTATTCCACTCTGCGTCGTATTTGTGCGCATGCACGGACTTTTTTCGATAGACAGAGATACGAAAAAAAAAAACATGGCAGTCGCAGAGAACGTGAGGAATCAAAACAAAACTAGAAAAACAAAGAGTGCCTGGTGAATGTACATACAAAAAGTGGTTTCGGAATGCATCCGGAACAAGGGGTACTGGCGTTGTTTACATTCAATCGATTTGGGGCGCAACATAGTTTGGGTTGTGAAACAGCGCTTTTAGAATGTAAAAGAAGGAGTGGGCTGAAATGGCAGCTAATGTCTGGCAGTTAAAAATAGATACAAAAGACGAAAGAGCAGGAGATGGAAATGTATTTTTGCAGACTTGAGTGAAGGGCGGTTGTAATGGATATAAGAGCAATCAAATTGATCAACAGGAAATACCTGCATGAAAAAAAAACACTTACGAATCAATTACGCAGTATTGTGAAAATAACGCAACAAACAAAGTTAGCCGCAATGCGTTGTCACTGTCAAATTTTGACGACGTTTTCAAAGCCTTTGACTGCGATTTTTAGCATACAGATATTCAAACTCTAACAAAATTATATTTGCGTGCTGGCATTTTGTTATACTTAAGGAGGACGCTGCCTTGTCTGTCTGTGTGATCATCTCTAAACTAAGCGCGCAAAAAGTCGTTAGTTGTTATACATACGTAGCCTCATCTTACTGGAGTCTAAGCTCGCCAAAGTCCAATTCCTCAATTTCGAGCCAATAAAATTGGTGACAATGCTACTGCTACTTCTCTTTGATTGTCGCCTTGAAAGTAAATTTGGTCAATAATGCAGCTATGTACTTCAAAAAACACACACTTTCACGATGTAATGACTTCTCTTTGACAATGTGTTGAGTTTGCGACCCACTCATGGGGCAGACAAAAATGCGCCTTATCAAAGCAGATGGTTTTTTTGAAAAAAATTGTCGGAAATTTCAAGTTGCTCTAAAGCCCAAACAGAGCAGTTTGCGAAAGTGGCCATTTAGCTTCGATTTGAGTAAGTTGGCTTTAAAAGCGATCATTCCGAGATCTTTTTGCGAAATCTTCCTCAGGCTAGTGCAAATGATTTTCAACGATTGAGATTGCGGTTGAGCGCACGGGATGAACACACGTTCGGTTATCAATCAGCAAATCCGTCTTTTGAACATTCTTTACAAGTTTGCAGTGTCGGAAATGATGCTTCCACGTTAGAAAAATAACTGCAATATTTGCACAATTTCAATTCAGCTGAAATCGCAAGATTCCGTTTAGCGAAATTATAATACTGATTGACGTCAATTTTGCAAGCGCATGAGAGCTGACAGTGTCAAAAAAAAAAAAAAACACATGATTCAAAAGGAACTCAAGTCTTGTAAGTTGAATAATGAGCATTCTTTTTTATGTTCATGGTTCCTCAGAAACATGTTTTAGTCACCAAAGTTTTCCATTCATTCAATTCAATTGCATCAAATTGTGTAATGTTTTAAATATAAACACAACGGAATGGAACTGCAAGCCTCAAGCAAATAACCGGACAGACGAGCGACAAGTCAAAAATTAAATAATGTGTTTTAACGAGAAGTCTTATGTGACAATACATCTATTTGCTCAATGATCAAGCTCGATGGACGCAGCCAAAAGTGCGGATAGGAACACATCACATTTAGCCAAAAAGATGAAAGATCTACAAGTGGTATTGTATGGATATCTCAGGATCAAAGGACATATAACAAGAGATTTTATCACCTCCATGAGCATTTGCCGTAAGATGATTCATAATCGAAATCAACCTTCAAGAACTAGAACACAATTTGTGGAGCTCCAACACATCAGACTCATCTTTGACAAACAACGTCAGTTCGGTTTATCCAAATCCAAGATCAAAAATCTTAACACATAAAAAACTCACTCATCTTGTCACTCCTTCTATTTAGAGCCGAATGTAGGACGGTAGCAAGACAAATTTTAAGGATCTTTTAAATCAAATATGGATGAATGCATTAGAAAGACCAACCGCGAGCTCTATGAGCTGTACAAAGTTGTGCACCTAGAAGACAAAAATTCGTCAACTACAATGATTCGGCCACATTGATTGAATGGACGACAATAAAAAAAATAGGGATGACTGTACCTCCGGTTCAAAGATCGAACATCCGCGGATGCCAGGATAGCTCAGGCTCAGATCCTCCAGGGATCGATGTCTTGATTCGTAAATAAGTAAGCAGTGACTTTGTGTTGATGCAATTGCAAATTTTTGTTTGTTTACGTATCCGTTAAGGCCACGTCGCTCATGATGAATTTCGACTTAAAATCGTCCACTGCGTCAGTGATTTCGAGAAACGCGTATGCGTCATTCAGACGTGATTGCCGGTCTGCAGGTTGATGAACATTCTGCAATATATTCAACTCTTTCGAGCTTGTAATTTCCAACTGCGTGGCACGTCGTCTGATCAGAGAAGCACAGTGGCAATTTTCTCCCCTAAACGTGCCCTACGAGTCGGCATCTCTGCACGTATTGTTCCACAGGAAGACGACTTAAAGCCTTTCTATTTGACAAGCTGACTTAGGACGACCGGGAACTCTGCAACAAAGTGTGTTATCAATTATTCTAAAATACAAAGTTACGTGTAAAGTCACGAGTTCCATGACATATTGACTTGAGTTCTCTTTACTGAACAAACATCAAATCAAAAGTGTTATACATTTGGGGCCACATTGTATTCGAAATGACTGAAAGAGAAACCAATTTGACGCGAGTCTGGCTGAATTAGTCATAGCTTAATTTCGTTTGAAATTCAAATATTCACTTTGTAAATATTGTAAGACCTCAAGAAAGAATTTCTCAAGGCCTCTGAGTAGTCTGTTTGCAAAAAGCAAAATAAAATTGTCGCGCATGGAGATGGAGATGAGATGGAATCATAGTCCATTTGAAACTGCGTCGTTCGTTTTCGACATTTAATCCAAAGACCCAACAGTTTTTCAACCTCAACAAATATGAACAGAATAAACGTTTTTTTGTTTAATTTTTCTTTCTACAAAATTAAGAAAAAAATAAAATGTAAACAAAAGCGTAAATAATATTTCAGTCCCCTCAGAGTCTAGGAAACCATTTGACAGATTGTCTGATGTGCGAATGACTGCACTTGTCAGACATCCACGCACTGAAGCAATGATGATTGATAAGACTCGAGTGGTCTTCATTTTCAAATAACATCCCTGGATCTGGATCGCCTTTGATCAAAGGAATTACATAATACCGTATTCCCCTTTCGAAACCTGTTCGTCATGGTTTCTGGATTATTTTGTTTTCATTTATTTTTTCATTCCGTCTTTGTTTATGTTTTCCTAGGGGAGAAGCCAAGGCCAACAGAGTTCCCTGTTTTTTTTTTTTTTATATTTCTTTTAATTTTATTCCGGCCTCTTTTTTCTTTTCATTTTCGAATTCCATTTTGTAGCATGTTCGGTTTGCTTTGATACGTTTTGTTTTGGTCTTCTTTTATGGCCTTGATTTACATTTTTGCCGGCTTATGTTCTATTTTTTGTTTTGCTTTATTTTTCTTGGGTAAGGACACAGCTGCCGGTTACGTGGTCGGTTCTTCACTACAAAAGTAATGCGCAATAAGTTTAGGCACGAATGAGAAGAGCAGAAGGAAATCGAAAGGCGAGTATGTTTGCGTTGTAAAACAGAAGTCGAGTGTTCATGTGGAGCAGTCGTTTCATGAAAATAGATTATTCTTGGTGTTTTATTCCATTTTTTTCATTGACAGGTAACAATGCGCACAAGAAATGGAAATGTTTTGGATTACATAACCTTAAAAATCGATGTTGGGTTTAAAAAGGTCGTGGGAACGAAGGAATTTTTTATGGGCTAGTGAAATGACGCCTTAAGAATGAAAACAGAAGAATAAAAGGTTCCACTTGGCCAAGCCTAAACAAAAATATAACTTCTTCACTGTTCCAATTATGTTTTTATGCGACTATGAATGCCCTTTCGATATATTTTATACATTGCGAGCAGAGGGGTAAAGAGAAGAATTGAAAAACTGTGTAGAGGTTTGAAGTTCAGATATATTTTGATTTCGCTGCATTTCCGCTGCATGAGCGGAATCCAAACAAGGATGGAGAATTCGATATTGACCTATTTTCATTCACTTAATTCGCAGTATTTTATTCGCTATTAGTTTATTGTACCTGCAAGTGCCGGTTGGAAAATTACATCATCAGAATGTTATTTTGAAATAGAAATTTTGAAGCTCTACTCTTAGTTCTTAGATCTGAGCCCACAAATGTTTGATTCAACTCAAGTAGGAACATTGAGGTGGATGAGCACATTTTGACTTTGTGCAGGAGTTATTCTTTCATACTACAGCGACGATAGGTTTGAGTCGTTGCCATAGACTTTGTTGTAAAAGGTTGAAGATAACATACGAAAAGTTATCCACGCCAAAATGGTGTTTGACAGTCTTATTTACAATTTTGGATCAAAAGCTTTTTTTTCAATCCAACTATCGGTTCAGAAAATTTTAACTCGTCGGTAAATAAAGTGGTCAAATCTCCGGTGGCATCTGATTAAGAATTTGAAACTATTTATCAAGTAGTACGTGAAAGAACTGATAAAAAATTTGAAAGAACTGATCAAGTACAAAAAACATTTTATTCGAATACTAGGATCGGGGGTTAAATAGCTTCTTGTACTGCTTAAGAGATTTGAAAATCGGAGGAATGTTTCTCCAAATTTATTTTCTTCATTCATGTTTTAAGCGCGATAACTCCCTACAAGAGAGGATAAGTCTGCAGGATCGTCTACATTAAATCTGATGCGTACATTAAAATGAGGTATTCGAATTGAGAAAGTTTTTAAAAAATTAAGTGTTGGAAATGCTTGTCTGAAAATAATGGTATTGAGAATAAAATAATAATCTTGTAAAAACTTAAAATGTCTTTTCAAAGGTCGACGTATGTTAATCGTAGGAAGAGAGCAAATGACAGATTTCACAGTATTTGAAAGTAATGATGAAGTACTTCAAAGTACTAATCAAGTACATTTAAATACTGAACAAGTACTTATAAGTACCAATTAATGTATGAAGAGCTCAGACTTGTATCCATCGACATAAAATTCGATGAATTCATTTCACGACTGTTTTTAAATTCACAGATTTTGGTTGCTGAAGCTTTTGAAAAGGCGTGGAAAGGATCATCTCACATTTGATGCACAATGACACATATTTTAAAAGATAACTTTACAACTTACAAAACTCATAAACCTTTTTTGCTTTGTTGTTTATTTCGTAATTTTTAAAAGCCGACCGAAAATATTCCAATTCCAATGTCAATCCTTTTTTCGGGAATTCTCTTTTGGGTTTCATTAATCCGCAAATAGATATCACCCACCCAAACAGAAATAAACTTTTTCTATTATTGAAGATTCACAGAAGTGGTTCTCAGTTGTGGTAAGCGGGGCTCCCTTTTTCGTTGTCCTGTCGAATTATTCCACTTTATCAAAAAGAAAAATCCTTGAAATCAATTGTGACGTAATTTGTTGCTCTCGTGTGGGTGACTTGAAGAAGTAGTCATAGTGGTGCTCATGTGCGTGCATGATGTCAGATTTAAATCATTTGGCCTTTTTTTGTTTAAATTTATAAAGGTTAAGGGATAAGGAGTCAACCCGACTGGCGTTGTGGTTTTTGCAAAATATTTTTCAGACAATTTTTCACAAGCCGAATGGGTTTGGGAAAACTTCTTGTGGCTGTTTACCGGAATGGACTTAATTCCTCGTCGGAATTTAGCTTTAGGCAAGTAAAATAAAAGGGTCAATGTGTAGGCATACACAAATGACGTTATTAATAAGATTGAATTCTTTTGTGCAGATTGCCAGCATGAAAGAACTTAACTACTTGATGAAATAACAGCATGCTTCGGAAAAAGGCGATTTAAGTGTTTACGGCCCACGCAATCGAAAATAGGCTAGACTTCTTAATAGGCCACGGGAAGATTTGAAGAAGACGCGTAGGTCCTGAAGCGCTACGGGCGGACATTTATACTATCCGAGAGAGGATAATAAAAATCAGACATTTAAAATGGAAACAGCTTTGCAGTGTTAAAACATCACGATCAGAAGCAGAGTTAGGCAGGAAGTCTTAAGCTTAAGATAGGTAAGCGAACTTCGAGTGAGCCTTTCAATAAGGCCTACGAGCATTGTCTCAATCACGAGGGTAGAACCATGCCTGCCGGTGTAGCTAAAAAAAAAATAACCTCTATTATAAAATTTTCGAAAACGGGATGATTCTTCATTCTTTTCGCACAGCGCAACAAAAATGCCTGGCATTCCCTAGATCACCAAACTCTCAAGCAACTTGATCATGGTGCGATCGATGCAAGCCACTCTTTATGCATTCTTTATGTCCGGACGTTTTGATCCAAAAAGATCACAAAACTTTTCTATCCATTTTTGTTTTCGAATAATTCGTCAGTGACCGTCGTTAAAACCTTGGGATTTAGCTGCAAATCTTGCCGAGCATGACTGGCATCAAGAAATACAAGGGATTCAGCTCAGTATTGAGAGTTTTGTCCTATCGACCACTTTTGGGCATTTACTTAAGAAGAACATAGAGAATATAGAGCATCATCGGTAGAAGGTCTGAAGATTGAGACTTTTAGAAAGCAGAAGACATGTCCAAAGTATGTGAAATAGAATCAAAGCGAAGATAAGGGACAAGCGATCGCCTACTTATCAAAGGTTTTCTATAAAAGACTAAACATTGTCGGATCTAGTCCAGTCATTTGAAATGAACCATTCCTAAACACTGATACGTCTTTTGAAGGACACCATAAGAGGTGCATCGTCCAAATTTTGCGGGCTTCCACTTAAAAATTTGTCCTGTGCTTCTCTCCATTTAATAATTTCAAATAAAATACGACGAGTAATATCACCACAACCAATCACCAATTCAACAATCAAAATCTCAATTCAAAATAAGTAAAATACAATCCCCTGCCAAGTTTTCGAAAATAACAAAAGAATTTTCGAAAACGTTTTAAACTTGAAATTATGAAAATTTATTTCCATTTGAATCGCGTACGCTGCTGCTTTGCGCCTTCCTGAGTGCGGAAATATTTTCTCGTTTAGCCTCCGAATACGTGCCAAAATTGTACGAGCACATCCATCGTCCGCTGATCGCTGTAATGCCATTGAAAATTAATGAAAAACAAACAAAAATTAATTTCAAAAACATAGTGAACCCCAATTGCGACGGCTCAGCTGAAAAAAGAATAATTATTTTTCCAAAAAAAAATATTTAACGAGGCATTTTCTTGGTACTTGCTTTTAAACTTATTGTTTTCGATTAAATAAGAAAAATGTTTAACATAAATTTTCAAAAACAAAGTTTTTACTCACTTTGAACGGCAAGTTGTTGTTGATGTTGCGCGGCTCGCTGTAAATAAATAAAAAAAAATCACAAACAAATTATTCATTTTATTTTTGTTTATTTTAATAAGCTTCTATTCAGTTAAATAAGATAAAATTTAAAAGATAAGACATGCTGTGAATCAAAAAAAATATTGTACAGTTTATTTGAATTTTTAGATTTGAGCTTTTTAAATCGTTTATTTGATTGAAGAGTGAACTAAAACTGTTTTCAATCTTTCAGAGTTCCGGATTTCGTGAACCTGTTGTTTAATAATATATAAGGAACAAAAATCAATCAATAATGTACATATATTGCCAGATTTAGATGAATCATTTTGGCATATTTCAGTAAGTTGGACATCAAACATGTCTTTATCGGCGAAAAACTAAACAAGGAGCCGATTTGTATTGTACACTTTACGACGCAAGAAGTTTTGATGAGATCGATGAGTCCGATAGCGTAAGGTCAGGTGAGTATGGTGGGCACTGCAACACATCTCATCCAAACTTCATAAACTTTTAATGTATGGTCCAGCTTGGGTGGACCCTTTACAAAAGAGTGGTGATCTAACTTGTCTTGGAGTTTCATGTCGTTAGTTCCAATCTCACTTCGATATGCTCAAAATTCAAGCCTTAGGCCACTTGATCTCCTCATTGGCTCTGATCCCACAATGTCCTTATTTTCCACCAAAAATCCGTTGATGGAATTTCAGATCATGAAATGAATTTTTCTCACATGTGTGTTCCTTATCAATTCAGAGAAAAGGAATCAATTGCTACTGAATCACTTTGATCAGAAGCTTAAGAAAGATTACTGATCCTGTAGCACTGGGTGTATGCGTGATCATAAGATGCACTTGGTTCGCTTCCTATAATTTTGCACCCATTAAATTCCCCGAAAAACTGGGAGGAGTATTCAATCTCTCGAAAAGCATGCATTACTAAAAATCGAATGGTTAAGATACTCTGGACTTTCCCCAAAAAAAAACATTGGCTAAATTTACTTGTATCGGAGAGAGCACGAAAGAAGTATCGGAATGTCAAATGGATCCTTACATCTCGGCTAGCAAAATCCAAGACTAAAATTTAAGTCTAAGAACTGAAATTCGTACTATTACTATTTTGACACTTCGGATAAATTGAAGTGAAAGATATTCCAATTCGTTAAAGCAAATTGCGAAACTCATCTCGCAGAACATCTTAGTAAAAGAATGGCGCTCTTTTTAATTTTTATAATTATAGAAATCCAATTTTTTGCAAAGAAGCTTAAATTTAAGACCGTCAAAAATAGATATAAACTATTGGTCACACCAGAATATTTGTTTTGTTATGATTTTGAAAAGTTTACCAGTTTTTTTTTGTTTATTTTTAAAAGTGGAGAATTTGTTAAAAGTTGTTTCGTGTACAAGATCTTTTTTGAGTCACTGTATTTAAAATTTCTAAAAAGGCGGCGCGGCGCACATTACCCCGCCACAGAGTTCAAGTTCCAAAGTTTAACATAACCCGACCGCTGCCGCACAAAAGACGCGCCCACACTCACTCTGGATGGCTGTTCACCGATCAAGTTCAATCAAACGACAGCTCATGGCTGAATGAGTGCAACAAGAGGCAGCCGGGCACATTTCACACACAGACGCTTCGTATCTTTACTACTTACATATACATTTGAATCAATTTTAGACTTGTTATTATTTACGTTTTGTAGTAAGGAGCGAACTCCGCTGCGTTGCAACGCCTGAACGTCGAGCGATTGGCTTCGCCCGCGTTGCACTTTCGGCGGTTGGGCGGGCGACGATGATGTTGTGGTTCCGCGTATCCATCGTTTCACAGCCGACATGTTTACACCAAAAAAAAAAAAACCTTTCTAAATCCTTTTCACACTTATTTACAATCACTTTTCATAAAAACAAAACTTTATTTTAATTATTTTTTTTTTTGCACTTCAGATAAAAGTATCTGCACTTTGAATTTTCCCGGGGTTGATTGAGATGGATTTAATGTTTTTTTATTTTTTTTTTTGTTGCTTGCGGTTACATTTTGAGAGCTTTTTTTTGTTTTGGTTTTCTTGTTTATTTGATCATCACTGTGAATTGAATAGGAGGGAAGCTTTTCGCGTGAGTAGTTTTGTAGATTCACTCAATGGGAAAGCTAGCAAAATGTACTCAAATTGAAGGCGGTTTTTCTAGCGGATACCAGGCAGCGCTGCCATAGGAATGCGGAGAAAAAAAAAATTAAGCGTAATCTTATCGGTTTTTGTTTTGTTTTCATTGCGTGGGGAAATTTCAAATTGTTTTTTTTTTTTTTGGGTTTGAGGTAGGACAATAAATGTGGTTATCTGGCGCGGGTTATTCCACCGAAAATCGACTTGTCATTGCTTTTGAAGATAAAAAAAAGAGAAATTGTCAAATCGGTTTTTTTGATTTCAGATTGGCTTTAAAATATATGTGGCACGACATAAATCTTGGTATGCAAATTAAGTGGGTAAAAAAAGATTCATGGTGTCTTATAAGAAGCCTGCACAGTCTTGCCAGCTCCACTGCTCTATGAGCAACTACAACTTGGAGCGTCTCTGGCGAAAGCTCTTCAGAATCATAAAGTCATCCCTGATTCAATCACTTCAACTTCAAAGTGAACTAACATCCGAGGTCGTATGGTAATGTTTGTCATTTTACAATCGTTGAACGATCGCTGAACGTGTTCAAATTGCGAAAAATAACTCACTAAACGCAGAGCGAGCAGATCTCATCCTGGTTTGAAACTCGGGTATATTTATGAATTGAGTGCATTATGGGTGTTGTACGAGTGGTGACGGAGAGTTGGATACTGACTTATTTACATTCGTTCACTTCGCAGTATTTTGTTCGCTTTTGTATAATTCTAAGAAATTAACTTATTTTTTTGGAAGATGATCCATAATTTGGTTAGCATAACAGGGTGGCCCAATATATATTGATCGAACGGAAGATGCTCTAACTTTTACATGTGGCAGCAGCTGTTATAAATGCTGTTTTCAAAGGGGAAAGAATCCACCCACGTTTGAAGGCAAAATATATTGTTTTTGCGCTCGTGTGTGTATAAGCATTCGATGAGGCTTTCGCTAGTATTGCATCACCGGCGACTTGGCACGTGCGTCACAATAGACAGATTTATTTTCGAGTTAGTAAAGGACTTCGTCTACCTCGGTTCCGCAGTAAACTCAGCAATTGACATCAGCGATGAGATCAAACGCAGAATTACTCTTGTCAATCGCTGTTTCTTTGGGATCATTTGGCGCTTGAGTAATAGAGCACTCTCGCGAAAGACCCTGCATAAAACTCTGATCATTCCAATCCTCCTTTACGGCGCAGAGGCATGAGCACTGTCAGAAGCAGATGAAGAAGCTCTTTGGTCCCATTTGCGTTGATGGCGAATGGAGAAGTAGGTTCAACCAAGAGCCATACGCGCTGTACATAAGATGGCTGGTCCTTGTAGAGCGTACGGACCGAAGAATCTTCGACATCGAGCTTCGACGCAACAGAGGATACCCGCGGTAACGTTGGGGCACACAAGTTAACGTGGACCTCAACTAACATTGGCGTGCGCAACTGGCAGCAGCCAGCAAGAGATTACGCTAGATGGAGAGGGTTGTTGGCTGAGGCCCATGTTTACCCCGGACTATAGAGCCACCCAAGAAGAAGAGTGCTAACCTGAAAAAGGCGTAATAGGCTTATTCGGAAAAATGTGCTCAATAACCAAATTTGTGGCGAATCGGCTAACAACAATCTACCGAATGGCTGCTTATTTGGATTGGCAAGACGGCTTGTGTCACCAATTCAATCTCTAAGGATACAAATCGAGCTGCCGGTTATACTAATAGCTTGGAGGACTGGTCGATAGGCAGGTAGCCGTCAGCAAAACACAAGTATAAAAAGCTAGATACTTGGTTGCACACAACGGTTCAGCTTAAAGAATATTCGAATGAAGGAACATAAGCGTACTCCGAAGATGTATTCTGAATTCAATTGTTCAGTCGATGAAGACCGAATGTTGACGGAGAATTCCATATCCACTAATTTGCATTCGCCCAGTTCGCAGTATTTTTTCGCCATAAATTGATTTATTTGGAAGCAAATTCTTTTTGTATTTTTGGAAGGATGCATTGTCAGTCAGATTGTTATTCAGTAGAGTCAAAAATGTCAGCATTACTTTGATGAGATGAATTTGGCGATCTATCACAACAGACGGCCAAAGAGGTTAATACAACACGACCCACAACTTTGCTAGACTATCGTTTTGCTGACTGGAATCGAAAATAAGATAAAAGCTGAACTTTGGACACATCAACTGCGCCATCCTCGTCAGAGATAAAAGAGTATTTAATTCAATTATGTCGCAGGCAACGCAGTCACCAGTAAGTAATTAATTTAAAAAAAACCAATTGCAGTCATTATGAACACATAGTTAGCTGAACGCTTACTTAGTTCCCAGCCGACTAAAAGCTTTTTTAAGTAAAAGTATAATTGATCATTTGACACGACCAAATAAGCAAATTCAGCTAAAAATCTAATCGAATACATCTATTTCCAAAAGCGTTCAAATTGCTGTTGAGACAAATTTGGTTATGGCGTCAAGTTTTTGAAGTGTCAATGGAATTTTAATGAACGATTATTTGACATTGTTTAGACACAAGATGATGCTCCAAATGATTTAGTTTGTCTTCGAATAACAATGTTTTCTCGAGTCTAAAAAGAGGTTGCGATAACCATTGGTTTTGAATGTCGATGAGAAATTCCAAATAAAGACTCTTGATAAGTAGCAATGCTAAATATGAAATACAACTTGCGATAAGGTGAATAGTAATACTGAATCGAATAACAACGCCTAAATGACTGTAAATCATAGTGTAGACATTTAAGATAAGCCCAAAATAAAAACAAGTCATTTGTGATATAAAAAAAACATTCTCAGATATTCGAACCTATTCGATCATTGTCGTCGCTTTTATAGGCCGTTTTATCTGTGGATCTACATTGAATTAAAATGTATAAAAATAACGATATGCTTCGAGCTTTCGAATAACAAAAAGCTCAAGACTCACACCTCTTTCTCTTCTAGCAAGTAATAAATAAGAGATCACATCAGCTGACATTCAGTCCTACAATTCTGGTAGCGGCGACACACGAGCCGCTGTAAATTGAATTGTTTTTGCCAGAACTGAAAAAGCTTCTCGTAGAACGCTCTTTTGTTTGTTTATAATCATTAATTTAAGTGCAGACGCGATGCTTATTGTTTAGAATGACAATTTACACATTTAACTCGGAAACACATAGTTTGCGAAGTTGTTTTGTTTTTGGTGGATAAATCACTGCGGTTAACGAGCCCGCCACGCACTTGACTTTCGTGTACATTCTTACACCGTAAAGGGGCGTTAAAAAAAAAGTCGTATCTCCTTCTTTTTTATACAAACATTAGTTATGAAATGAAAAAATAGACTTCAATCAGCTAAGGCCTTAGGTTTAAGTAGTTTTGATTGATTTAATCTGTTGGAAAAGACTTAAAGAAAAAGTTTCTTCTTTAAATGCAATCAGCGTGACAGAGCTCATTCAGGTTGAAAGATGGCTTAATTGGTTTTAGTTCTCGTTATTGATTTTATTATTTGCAAAGCTTGATATAATAGAAAAAGCAGTATTACAAACAAAAAACTTTAACAAGAAAATCAATAAAAAAGTGAATACTGTGAATGCGCCATAGCTTTTTGCAAATGGCGTCAAATGTCATTGTGCTGTGACATTTCTATTGAGAACTTGCCGACAGCACGTATACACTCATTCAAATATTTCCTCTTACTTATCCGGCATAAAGCAAAACAGATTTCCTTACCGTTGTAAGAGGGGTTCCGCAGGGTTCCATATAAGATCCATTGCTTTTCTGCCTGCATATAAATGAATGTGTTTTTAAGCGTTGGATAGTAAACTCTTATGCAGACGTTGCTGAATCTTATTTGTCCGGGAAAGCAGATAAAGGTAAAAAAAGTCGGCGAGGGTTTTTTTTTTACTCTGGTTCATCAAAATCAACAAGATGGCGTCTGAACAGGGGGCCTTGATAAACGGCTCTCACAATGAAGGTCGCTACTCTTCGAAATTTATTACTGTGGAATTCAGTAATAGGTTTATCTCCTTGGTTGCTAGTGAGGCGTCAAGATTTTGAAATGAAAAGTTCCTTCACAAAAATATATTGGATCTAACGCCCTTTTCTTTATTTTTCTCGAGGGAACGAGAACAGATTGGTAAGGCTATCATTTGTCATTGGGATTTGAGGCAAGGGTTTCCGTGAGCATTGCATTGAGCTTGCAGTGGCCTTAGGGAAGAGCTGATCAAAAAACTGTCTCGTATGCTGGTGGACGCAGTATATTGCGGATTATAACAACAGATTCGATTCAAAATCCCACTTTATTGAGTCTCAAGTAAAGCTGTGGACATAAGATGACACCAGGATTTGTTGGAAACAGCACCAGCTTGATTTTGCTGGGTTTACAGCTTCAAGTCCTTTGACCGATTTCGCTTAGGAATAAAGCCCGCCTTTCTGACCCAATGTCCGCCAAATTGAAAGCGAATTGTGTTCAAAAAGCCACGTAACAACACTTTGGATGATCTTATTACTATGGATCTGCCCATTTTTGACTGAACGATTCTTCCTATTTGTAGATGAAGACTTCAACAACTGATCTAATGAGAAATTATTGAATCGCCTAACTACGTAAGTTCTTGAAGACACCTTTTTTTCATTTAAAAAGTTGGTTACATCGAATTTTTTGTGGTGATTAGACTTCTCAATTCTCTGCATGACTTCATTTTGGAACTGCTTCTCTGGACCTTCAAATATGAGACAGAAGGCGTCGAAAATTTACCTCGATTGAAGTCAGACTAATGGCCCTGAAATCTTTTGGCTTTGGGAATTCGAACTGTGTTCCATGTCCGACGACCCAATCGACAGTTACGAAAAGCTTACGACAGCCGAGAAATGGTAAAGTCCTTGCGTAATAAATTTTTTCTGGTTGATGACGGATATAAGAGCCTCCGTCTCCATGAAGAAGTCCACGTATCATCCTATCGTTTAGTGAATCATCAGGATCTCGCTCATTCTGGCAGAGTTCTGAAGATCTTCTTTTTAATATGCTAATGATTGTGCTTGGGCACATGATAGTTAAGCATAGTTTAAGGAAGTCTTTGTGGGGTTTTCTGTACTAATGCTAATAGCAAATGTTGTAAACATCGAAGGGTATGTTTCCTCACTTCTTTTGATGCGACACAAGACGGCATATTCACATGTGCTTTTAAAGAAATGCCAAAGGAAGTTCCTTCTTGATTATCATGCCATTAGAAAAACAAGCTAGACATTTGCTTTTTATCACGCAAATTGAGAGACTATATTAATTTAAATTTATAAATACGATTTAACATTGTTCAGTTGTTAACCCTTACTAAATATCTATTCCATCGGCTGATACTCAATTAAACAAAACACTACACTACTCTAGAGTCAATCAAATATTTGTTCTACTCTCTTCACACAAAAAAGATAAACAAAGCAGGCACGGCTCAAATGTACAACATTCGATATGTCAAACACGCCTCACTGTTGCCTTCAACTATGATCGCGGGCAAAACGTTCTCACACCTAAGCACACTTATTATATATATTAACTTTTTATTATGTTCAGCAATCAAGCTACAAGCTACTTCAGGCACTCAATAGATACGTTCAGAGTAGACAAATAAAAGTTCTAAGAGAACAACAAACAGATAGATACTTGTCGCAGGCAATAGATACAAAATTGTAGTTGAATTAAACTTTTAAACGTGTGACTCGATCGATGTCGCTTAGCGTGGTCTAATCAATCAAACAGCTTAATTCAATTCTGTCTTAAAATTTGGCGATAACTTTTTTTTTAAAAAAAAAATTATTTATTGAGTTATCGCCACGTAAATGAAGCAGATACATTTTTTTGTTGTTGCATTTTTGTCGTGTGTTGAATGGCAATGAGCGGCAGTTGAAGTTAATTTTTTTTTTTGTTTATTTAGGAAGTCGCAAACAATTTTTTATTATTACTTAAATTTTATTCTATTTATTTAAAGTTTAAACGTTTTGTATGAGGAGAGAGGGAGTGGGGGCACCTACTTGCGTGTGTATCTGTCGATACAGTATGGGGCAATAAATTAAGCTTCTTAAGTAACGTACGTGTGAATGGAATTTTATTTACTTAATTTAATTGTAAAATAGAGAACAAATGACTTTTTTTGGAAACAGGATAAGCATTCAAATGTGAGTTAATTTTTTTTTGTTTTTTTTTTTTTATTTATAAATTGTGCCGCATAAATTCGACTTTGGCGATGTCACTGGAATAATAATGTCTGTGTTTTTGGTTTTAAAATTTCAAAGTTCGCAATGATAGTAAAATTGTTTGAGTAGATAAAATTTTGAAGTCACAGAGCAAACGTTTAAGTATCTCAGACTAATTATTTCTTGGCTGCATTGTTGTGTACAAAAGGTCAAGATGAAAAATCGAATTTAAATGTTTAACTTTTAAGCTCAGTCTAGTGAATCTTTAATTTGTTTAGGAGTCTTTTTGATGTCGTCAGGAGAACTGATATTCTAATTGAGAGCTTTACAGGTGTTGAAGTCTACTTCACCAAAGGAACAAGTAATTCTTTACAGACTGGTCCAGTTTATTGAAATGCATTTGCGAGCAGTCTCTTCAATGATTATCAAGTCAGCATATTGATTGTCATTTTGAATGATACGCCTACGCTACATAACGCAATTTAATTCTTCGATCAGTGAAAATGATCTCTTCGGTGACAACGTCTGCCGGGTTCTTTCACTAAATAGATGTACGACCACGTTTTAATTTGTTGAACCAATTTCTCCCGATTATCATAGATAGTAAAAGTTCTCGAAAATGCCAACTTCCCTCAGTAGCGCCATCTGTTTCCAAACATGAGTACAAATTTATCGATCCTCGTACAGTGAGAAATTTCTCTAAAAGTAAAAAGTCTCCAAAAAGTCCTTAAGTTCTCGTTCTAATATATTCTTAAAATTATGACATTTTTAGTCCTCCTTACGAGCGTTATGAAGAACACATTGTGAGAGTTCACGCAAGTGATCCTTGTAGATCTTCAGGGTTTTGGCTTACGGAGGTTAATTGAGGCTTATATTTGGCAGATACTTTTTACAGCGACCAAATGCGAGTTGGATACACACACGAAGGGTTCCGTCCCGAGGTACAATATTTAACATAATTTTTTTTTTTATTATTTTAAATTACTTCTTTCTCAAACTGAGTTGATATTTTTATTTTTTTTTTCATTTTAAGTTTTATTACAATTTTTCTATTTGCAGAGCTCAGATGAAAAAGCGGACCAAAAACCGACAACGTAGCTCTAGTTATACGGTGTCGTTGCCGCCGTTAAGGCATGGAACCCTAATCAGACTAAAAAATCTGATTAGTTCGAACATACGCCGGAGATTTGAAGATTTAATGCTTGGAATATCGTTTCACACGCTTGCAGTCTTTTTCGTCAATCAGCAAAATGGCACGAAATATAATTCAACATAGAGCAATCTTCATCTTTGAAGTCTGTGCTCAAAGAAAGCATATGAAAATATCAGAACAAGCTTATGAGAGTTTTGTGAAAAATCGGCCGAATGAGTCGGGATGGCACACATTCAAATCTGTGCGTAAAATACGAAGAATCAGAAGCATCGTAAGTTATCACTCCAGTTCTAAGTCAGTTTCGTCAAAATAATGTTTTCTGCATATGATCAAGCATGGGCTCTGCTTAAGAAGTATTATTGACAGCAGGGCGATGACCAGTCTTCTAAAACACAATCAATTTCAGTTGCTGGTATTAAATCGATTCGCGCATAAAATACTGCGAATTGTGTGAATGCAAAAAATCGAATATTTGATATCGACTACTGAACCAATATCATCGACTACTGAATCAAGATCATTTTTATTTGACAACCCATTTTTCATCGCGAGCGATGATTCGTTTCAAAAGAGGGCCGGATGCATTGCATCTAAATGCGAATCGCAAGCGTTTCGTTAAATGAATTTTCCAAATATCAAGTTTTTGAACGAGTTTCATACGTTATAATGGTTTCTCAAACGCTGTATGTGACACATTTAACTTTTTTTTGCTCCTCTCGTACAGTTACATGCCGATCTAACTAGACTATGGCTTTAATTTGTTCATATTCAAACTCATCTATCTGACCGACTTGCTCCTTGTTAAGCTTTAAGTGAAAAATCTCCGGAAGAAAATTTGTGAACCCAATACCGGGACTGTCTTTCTTCATCATACACATCACGTAACTTTGAAGCAGTTTGCGCAGCATTCTGAGTTTGACGGAAATAAAAAAATGTAAATCTGACGAAAATGCTCGCTTTTGCACTCCATATTAAAACTGACGGCAAACTTATAACATTAAACAAAAATACGCGCAATTTGCTTTAAGGAAATGTAAGACTGACAGCAAAAAATTGTCAAAAGGAAAAACATATGCATTTTGACAGAAGTCATTGAAAAAGTTATCTTAAGACATCTGAGTGTGAAATCGGCAATAGCTTAGTTGCCAACCTGATTTCCATCACCTTTCAGCGTTCTGATGTTCTTTCGTTGGCGAATGCCAGCATAATTGGGATGTTTCACGGCTGATAGATTTTCTGTGAGGTGACGCGCCTCAGATTTACTGAATGTACTAATTCCTTAGTCCCAAAGTGGACTTGCAATACTTAATCAAAAGTTTTATGTGGCAACTCAATGGAAATAGGTTATTTTTCTGCCTGTGGCTAAAAACCAAGTTTATAGTGTTCCACTGTCAGAAATAGTTATGCTCTTGCCAGATGATTAACCATATAGTTGATGTGCTATAAGTTAATGACAAGCTAGAGTTAAAGAAAAGATTGGTTCAATATTTCAACTTCTGTACTTCTCCAAAACCTTCGTCAAAGTAAATCCATTCACTAAATTGAAGTTTATTTATCAAACCGAACTCAGAGAATGATAATGAAATATCTCTGAATTTTATTCGGAGTTCCATGCGGCTCAGTCATTCCTGCACCTTTTTCAACAAACTATAAAATTCAGTCCTTTAATTTGACATAGGGTGGAAATAGATACACTTGTATCTTCTGATGTCGAGTAAAGAGGAGCATTCCATATTGATGCTGTGCGACAGGATGCAAAAAGTTAAAATTGGGGACACTGCGGATGGCCTTATCTAAGGTTTTCAAAATTGACGTTCCACAAGGCTCAGTCCTTGGTCCCTTACTGTTCTTAATTTATGTGAACTCAGTTTTCAAGCCTGCCTCTTTTACGTAGGCTTAAGCTTTTGCACAAGTTAAATGTTAGCAGCACGACGAAACTCATGATTTACAGCCTAATACCTTACGAATCTCCGAAATTAATATTGTGTTTCATTTAGCTGCTTGTCAGAGATTTAGCTCGCTTACTTGTGGTTGCAAACTTCTCTGTTGTTTCAAAAATGTTCGAACCTATGACCGTTGCTTGATTTTGAAATTTGTCGAGAGCACTGAATTTTGTCCAGAAATGAGTTATATTCAAATTTTCACGTCATAGAGCTCCATGATAGTTAATTGTTTATATCGGAATTTATCGAGATCAACAGAAGCAGCCTTTTCACATCAAAATCGTAAAAATGATCGACTTTTGGGCGGTAGAAGTCTTATTTCAGCACATGTGAATCTCTTATATCATCCCACAAACAAACGTCTAAAAAAAAACAGGAACATTTTAAAACACCGAACAACATCTGAAGGAATAGATGAAAAACAAGAATAAACAAATAAAATAGAAGCAAATTTATCAAATACTGACTTCACCAAGGACGCTCTTGTCAGTCCACAAATAAGTCAAAAAAAAAATAAAGAAAAACAATTCAGAGCAAAAATGTTGCGTATACGCCAAAGTGTTTCTATTTCATTTTGCGTACACTTTTCAGTTCTCTAAAAAAAAAAAAAATAAATAAAAACAAAACGAAAAAATAAACCATCAATTTTTTCCAACTCAACTGACAACAAAAAACAATCAACTTCAAACGATCAACCGCCACAGAAGATTAATAGGAAGCAAACAAAAAAAAACAGAACTTTGCACACCTGACAGCTACAAGGATTTTCTTCCTTATCTCTGTTGATTAAATGGAAAATAAATCGTCTGATAAATCCATCATTACACCATCCAAGCAAACAAGCGACTAAAATTTTGCAAATAAGTGAATACCTTGGAAAAGATAAAACAAAAAAACCCACCAAAATCCCTGACCTTATTTCCGCATTTAATAACATTACCATTTCCATAATCCACATGACAACAAAATTATTTATTTCATTCACAATGTGTGTACACCAAGGAGGATGTAAGAGTCTCTTCTCTCCACAATGGAACTCAATTGAGGCCGAACAATAAATCAAGCAAAGCGCATTCCCATGACCACTTAGAATGAGAAATCACAACAAAAACAAACACAATGACCACGACACTGACAGGAAAGAAACAAACAAATTACAATTATGGTCAATCTGTCAGAATCATAAGAAAGCATAAAGCTCAAGCTTCGTTTTGGGTCGAACTGAATCCGAGTATCGGAATATCCGAATCCCCTTGAAATGCGGTTGAAAAAAAAATAATGTATACTCAAACACCATCGAGCACGTCACCAATTTTAGACACGCAAACAATGAACAAACAGGTAAATAAATTATTTTATTAGATTCTTTATTGGAAATCTATAAATGGAGTGCAGTGGCTGGCTGACGGATCGCCTTCTCGTCTGGATGTCGTCAGACTCGTACGCGCAAATGAAAATGAAATACAATATCGGCAGTTTAGACGCCGCCGGCTGACGCCGTCAAACATGCTAAGGACAATACAGACGTTTGCAGTCGGCCTTACGAGGGTAGCTGTCAGACGCAGTTTAACTATACGGTTCAACTTGAAAGCTTCCAAAGGCTTATTTGATGAGAATGTGAACATAGGTGAGTCTACATGCAATCCAAGGATATTCGAGTTTTTTTTTTAATTTTTCAAATAAATTGCCTTTTGTCTTTAATGGAGTTCCGGCTTCAAATGGGTTGGGATGTGGAAAAGTACTGCCGTTTATTGAGGAAAGATACAAAAGTTCGTCGAATGCATTTTTCAACAATAGAAGTTCACAATGTTGTCGGAAGAAGATTGATGAAACACTCGCTGACAGATGGTTCGTGACAACGAGCAATTGTTGACGAATTAGTGTTTTAACTAACTGTCCGTCCAACTGGGCATGTGACATTTGACATTTACTATTGTGTCCAAAAAATAAGGTGACATATGAATTTAAACTGCGCGCGTCGAAGGATTTGGAAATTTTTCTTGCTTTTTAGGTTGGTAGTACTGTCAGTGACATCTATGTGAAATTTCATGTCAAAATATATTCATAGTGTTTGAGATATGCGTCGTTTTGTGAGCTGCTAAAAGTGAGTTTTTCGTTTTTTGCGATGTCGAAATTAATTGAGCAAAGAATTTGCATTAAATTTTGTATGCGGAATCAATTTTCTGCTGCGGATACGTTGAGGATGGTGCAGAACGCCTTTGATCATGAGGCTATGTCTAAAAAAAATGTTTACAAGTGGTATAGTGATTTCCAAGCCGGCCGTGAACGTGTCGAAGACGAAGAGCGTTCTGGGCCACCATCAACCTCAACCGATGAAGCTCACGTCCAACAAATCAAAGATTTGGTGTTGAAAAACCATCGATTAACGATTAGAGACCTTGCTGATGAAGTTGGCTTATCGAAAGGCTCAGTCAATACCATTTTGAAGGATGCTTTGGGCCTCAAGCGCGTCAAATCTCGACTGGTACCGAAAACATTGAATTTTTTGGAAAAAAAAGTCGTCGCGTTGAATTGTGTGAAACAATGCTTTCCGACTACCAGGATGTCATGAAACGCATTATAACTGGCGATGAGACTTGGATCTATGCTTACGACCCCGAAACAACCGATCAATTGAGCGAATATCGTGCCAAAGGAAAGCCGAGACCAAAAAAACCGCGCCAAAGTCGCTCAAAAATCAAGGTCATGTTGACTGTTTTCTTCGATTATCGTGGTGTAGTGCTTTATGAATTCCTTCCAACCGGCCAAACAGTCAACAAGGAATATTATTTGAACGTTATGCGTCTATTGCGTAACGCTATCCGCCTAAAAAGGCCGGAATTGTGGAAAGACAATTCTTGGTTTTTACACCACGATAATGCACCATCCCATACCGCACTCGTAATTCCTGATCATTTCGCCAAAAACTCAACCCATATCGTTCCGCAACCACCGTATTCACCTGATCTGGCGCCGTGCGACTTCTGGCTGTTCAACAAGCTCTAAAGACCGCTCCGGGGACACCGTTTTGATACGATAGAGGAGATTCAAGCCGCAGCGAAGACGGAACTGAAGGCCATCCCGGAAAGTGACTACAACCAGTGTTTCAAAGATTGGAAAATCCGTTGGCATAAGTGCATTGCATCGGGAGGGGATTACTTTGAAGGGGATGAAATTGATTTGGAAGAATAAATAAAGAATTTTCAAAATGAATACAATGTCACCTTATTTTTTGGACACAGTAGTATGTTCAGGATACTTTGACAGATAACCGTTCAAAGATTAGCGCACGAAAAAAAGAGAACTGTCGTTCCGCGTTCTGCGATACAAACTTGCAGAGCTCTGAAAGTCGTCCATCTGAACAGCTACTACGCCCCTATGGCTCCAAAAATTGTAGTGGACAATATTCATTCAATTCGAACCTATATTGTGCGCATAGAAGAAGCCCTCGCCTCGGAAGAGGTGAGTGAACCAAGGGCCAAGGTTTATTGATTCGACGCGGGTCTCAGCAACTCGTCCTCTGTCCGCTTTCTATGTGGAAGATCTTGGTCTAAACGAAGGTCGCCGGTTCGGTGAATGGACTGAAAATCAAATCATATTTAGTGACGAGGCTCATTTCAGACGTTTGAGGCTCATTTCTGGCGTTAAGAGTGAACACAATCCGCACCAGACTCTTGAGACGTAATTTTATTTTGAAAAATATTTTGCCAAAAAAATCATCTTTTCAGATGAAGCTCATTTTGATTTTGGCGGGTATGTAAACAAGCAAACAAGGGTATGTCGCATTTGGGGAACAGAAAACCCGCACGCATACATTTAAAAGCCGATGCACCCAAAACGAGTCACAGTTTGGTGCGGATTTTTGTCCAGAAGCATAATTGGGCCATTTTTCTTCGAAAATGAGCAAGGAGTGGCCGTTACAGTCAATGGCGATCGTTATCGGGCCATGTTGAACGAATTTTTGTTCACAAAAATTGAAGAAGAGGATATTGGCAACATTTGGTTTCAACAGGACGGCGCTACGTGCCACACAGCCGAAGCTACACTCGATGTTTTGCGCCCTGTTTTGGAAGATCGCATTATCAGCCGCAGAGCTGATGTCGTTTGGCCACCTCGGAGCTGCGATTTGACACCGTTGGACTATTATTTGTGGGGTGCCCTCAAAGATAAGTGTTACGCCGACAAGCCAGAGACAATTGTCGCTTTAACGGACAATATTCGTGAAGCCATTGGTGAAATACAGCTGCACACAATCGATAATGTGCTTAAAAATTGCACCGATCATGTAGGCTACTGCATGGCCAGCCGAGGCAGCCATTTGAATGAAATTATTTTCCATTATTAACCAGAAGGATTGTTTTTTCAAATAAAAAAAGAAATTTGAGAAAATATTCAGCAGTTTTTTTTTAAAAGCATTTTCAAAAAAAAAAGTTATTTGGCAGACCCTTTAGAAGGTCAAATGGACCTGTCAATTGGCCTTCCAGGACATGTGATTTGACTCTTTCTGAGTCCTTTTCGTTTTTACACAGAAAGCAATCTTTTTAAGCTCTCCAACTGTTGGGATATCCAAACGAAATTCATACAGGGTGTCCCGTAATTAGTCAAGGAAAATTTAAGGGGTGATTCTTGGATATACTCTTAAGAAAAGATTGTTCCAGAGTGAGGGTCTATCTTGCCATGCTTATTTTGATTTTGAGGTCAATTTTCTACGAAATATTCTTAATAAACATTACGTTCATCCCTCGGACGCAACGTGTCATCATTGAAAATTTCACGGCGATTGCAATAGTGGTCAGAAGAGTAGGCTATCAAGTAAGAGAATTAGAGCCAACAAAAAAAATGTTGTCGACCAGAAACCGATCCGTCGATAACCATCTAGATATTCAACGGCTTTAAAATTGAGGTAATAAAGGATTTCGTGTAGGGACAAATACCAGCTCCAAAATGACACCTTGTTAGAGATTTGATGAAGACTCCTCCTAGACAATCGAAGTAACTACGGTTTGTCCGAACAACGACGATCAAAGCTCCTAGCTCATTCTTTACAAAACGTTCTCGTGGAGCATAAAGTTGGGCGATTAGTAGGACAGTAGAACGTATTTTTAGAACCTGTAAGAAAATAATTCTCCATCGGACATACGGTCATGTCTTCGCTGACGACGTTTTGAGGAGAATATACAATCGCAAATTTCTTGAGCTGCAGGAAGATGTGAATCTGGTACGCAAGGCAAAATTGCTCCAGTCCAAAGAGTGTCTTCGAATCTCAGCCAACAGATTTATGAAAAAAGCAATCATCCAGCTATCGCTGCCAACCTCAGGCTGAGTTCCTTCAAAGATTAATAGCATGATAAGTGAATAAGTAAGTATGTCAATGCACCTGTAAACCAGCTACAATTGACGACCAAGAAAGCCTGACTGTAAAGGCAGCTATACGAAAACAAAAAAATCATTTTCAGGCACGAACGTAACCTTGTTAAAAGCCTAATTACCCATCATTTCGACAACCGATTTGATTAAGAATTGACAATGTAAATGTGGCTTCTGACAAAAAAAAATTTACCACTTATCTAACTCACCAGGAAATAAGGGGAAATTCAACGTTCGTCTCGAAAAAAGGCTCCCCGTGTGGGAATACCCTTAGCCGATATTGTTTTTACCTTGCTGACGTTTTTTTTTGAAGATAATGAATTAGCACTAAATCTTGTGAAGTCGGCTTTTTGCAATCGAAAATAAACGTATAGGGATGTACTTTGGGAAAGACAATGAAAAAAGGGCGACAAACGATTTTAGAAATGTATTAGAAAACTGTATTAAGAAGCGCAATATCGGGGGCCAACTTTTTGTCACAATTTCTAGAAAGAGTGCTATCGTCTTTTCGTTTTACAACAAACCACAGATTTAGCTTCACGAATTTTTAAGGATAAAAAGTCGACAGAGTAATACTATATTTTTGTCAACCACTTAGTCAGACAAATTTCGTTGATCAACTTGTGAAAGAGCCCTTAGTTAAATGGTGATTGGACCTTGCTCGAAGAATTGAATTAAACCTTGAACAAACAGATAGCCACACTACATCAATCAGCCCTTGTCTCTAAAAAGTAAGGGCAAAACTTCGAAGAAAATGAATGAAAAAAATTCCCACGATTGTTAAAGACCAAAGGCTGCTTTAGAACAGACTGTTCAACATTTCTCATTTATTTATGCAAATCAGGCAAACATCTCTTCGATGAATGGAAATGAGATTGAAGCTTGAAATGAAGCTTCAGAGCGAGAAATCACTTATAGAATTATACATAGGATGATTTCTATTTGCTTGCAATATTTAGCAGTATACAGCTTACGACACCAATATTCTTGACTCAAGGCTGTCTCTCAAAAGGAGTACGCCAAAACCTTGCATTAAGCACGGATAATAAGTTCAGTTTTCTTATTTACTTGCAAAATGACACCTGACCCAATTCAAAATATTACCATTTCTTTCAAAGGTTTTTGAAACAAACTATTCTGATACAGATGCCAAAATTCCTGATAAGGAAAAAGCTACTCAGCGATAGCCAGTCAGGTTTTCCCCCTTTTAATGGGTGTTGATGAAATCAGAATGGCACTCGATGAAAATCATGCTACGATTCTAGCTCTCCTGGACTTCTCAAAAGCGTTTCACACAGTCAACCACCCTATTCTTTGCACAAGGAAAGACTTTAAGTCTTTGATGCTCTCAACAAAACTTATACACTCCTACCTTCTAGGGTGAAACCAAAGAGTTGAAGTGGGTGAACAGTGTTCTCAGTGTACCCATCCCAGTAAATCATGGAGTACCGCAGGGCTCGATCCTTGGTCCACTGCTTTTCTTGCTTTATGTGAACGAACGAGCTACCCAATCCACATGTTTGCAGATGACACACAGATCAAACTTAGCGTTCCCTTGTATTTGTGTAAGGCATCGACTTTGCTAATAAATGAAGACCTTCAGTGTATATTAAATTGGTCAATCAAATACTGTTTGTCTCTTAATGCTCATGAGTCTAAAGCACTAATTATTTAAAACATAGATCCATTCCATCTTCCACCAGTTCAGCTGGCTTGGATCGCAATAGACTATGTAGATCTTGGCCAGATAATCAATCGAACCTTAACTTGGTCTGCGAATTTAAATGCCACTATAGGTTAGGTCTATGAGGGTCTACGTGGTCTTTGGGCCACACAACATTTCATCCCTACAAAAACAAAGCTGCTACTGGTAAAAACCCTTCTACTGCCAATGCTGCTGCGAGATCTATTGCTGCTCTGATTAAAAATCTAGAAGAAAATTAAACGTCGCCTACAACGTCGCATAGCCCGTTTTGTCTTCAACTTGAAAAGACTCGAAACAACACAGCGCTTTGTATAGTTCTTATGAGTTTGTCGAAATTCGTCTTCTATTTCCAGCGGCGTTTTTGGAGATACATTCAGCGGAACATTTTTCTTGCAGTCTTTTCTAAAGCCGACCCAATTGGTATTTTTAGAAGTCCAACCAACTTCAAAGTAACCGCCGAGTGATCAATTTAAAACAATGGAAACAAAGCCTCGTGAAAGGCGTTTAGATCAGTTTTTGTTGAAACTGATTCATCATCATAAACCTTTTTCAAGCCTTGTTTTCCCCTTCTTCATCCAGAAATAGATGGATATAGCTACAGAAATGAACGTCATCCCAGTTTAACCTAACCTGCATTTGTACTCTTCACTGGATTGTCAATCGCCAGATGCTCTTTCCGGATTTAAACCTGGAACTTCATGCTCAGCAGCAGACTAATTTATTAACCACTGAATCTCGGGTACCCACAAAAAAAATGTCTGCCTAAAATTAGCTTCCGACTTGCTTGCGAAATCTGTTGACATCCACTTTAAAACTCATGGAGCTAGACAGTTCACGGAACAAGTTCCTGTTCTTTAAACGTTTCACTATATTCACCAGATTTGGACCCCCTCGGATTTTTGAAATGTGGCTCGGTGGTAGAAAAAAAATTGGCACAGACGCGACCTATAGATCTTTTGTACTTGAACTTAGTCGCTCGATCTGTGCAGTGATTTGGTCTCGAACCTGGTTATTTAAAGTTGCTTATTAGCTGATCGTCCTGACTAAAAAAAGCTTGCGCAGTGCTTTTGTTAGTCTATTCTTTTATTCATAAGAAACTGTGAAGGTATTTGACGTCTAAGCTGGTACTGTGCAACCATTTTCTCTCAAGACCTCCACTTGCAGCATATTTTTATTCTTTTTTTGAGTTCATCAAAAATCAGAATCTTTTAGACATGGAACTGTTCCAGCTAGAGACATCGTTCCGGGAACTAAACTTTGAAGCTTTTTAAGTCGCAGAAACTTGTACTTAAATATAATTGCTTAAGACACAACATGGCCGAAAGAGACATCAGCTTTGCAATAAACAATACAGTTTCAATCAACAGATGTCATCCAGCGGCAAAATCATCCATTGATGTCACCCGAAAACGTCATTGACCGCTGACATATACGAGACGAGTATAATTGATTTTGACGCAAAGCGTCTGTCTCACTGAGAGGTCACTTGAATAGCGCTAGCATTCCTTCTGTCAATAGCTGTTGCGATACCTTTCTAATTTTGGCCTTACACCGAACTCAATTTGTGGACCTATTATTTGTATCGCTTTGCAAAATCTCCAATCTAAACAGAAATCCGACAACCAATCATTATTATCTAATCACGTATGTACGTCTAAAATTGTAGTCCGTCATGTGGCAGCCAGTGACGTCATTAAATAAGCAGTTGACTATAGAGGCTAAAATGTTTTACAATGCCCACTTCATTGACGATAACAAACTAGTTAAATGTTGACAGGTTCGGTTAAATTGTATATTGTTTTTTTTCCCATATTTGAGGACAATAAAATAATAAAAAGTAAGTAAATTTTATTTGCAGACAATGTTTTGTATTCACAAATATGATTTTTTATTGAATAATTGAATTAGCACCTTAATTAGCAATTTAGTACGATGGTGCCTACGATTTGTTTTTTGTTTTATTTTTAAATAGAAAAATAATAATTAGCGAAATATTCTCGATGGAAAAAAACAGAAGTGGGGGCTGTCAAAAAATGCGTGCCTTAAATTCCAATGTCATTCTCTAAATAACATGTTATTGTTTTGATAATCTGCGAATTAACATGTTTTTTTTTTAATTAGAATCAACTGATAGGAGAGAGCACGGAAAAGGTAAAAATAATTTTTATTTCACAATTGACAGGTGTCATTCAAAATGTACCAATGGCATTTGAATAAAATGTGACAGAGGAAGTGTCAAATTGATCGGAAGATACGAAGATATGTAGATCAACTGAATGATTTGGAAGTGACAAACATTTGTTAGATAGCTAATGTCAGAAGAAGGTAGGGTAATTTAAGCTGTCAAAGTCTGACAGATGATTGATTGAGTCGTCATTCGAGGTTAATGCACTTTCGTAGATTAATGACGGTTAACATTTTCGCAGGGCGGCATATCATGATATTGTCAGAGGATAATTTAAATATATCAATCAGAGAATGGTGACCAAAAATGGGCTTTGGTTCGGCAAAAGTTCAATATCGCAACCACGACCAGGTTCACGACCACAACTGCAAGATATGATGCAGCTGCAAAGGAAATGGCCTGTTGGAACAATTTTGCTCGCCTTTTTAAGGCCATATGTCACCATTTACATGCCGAATGTTGGCTGCTTTATCACCATCGACAAATGACTTGACATATGACAAAAACAGATGTCAAAAGGAGTCACATTAAAAGGTCCAGGTGGCCAATTGACAGCGCCATGACTTGAGACTCTTAAACTGTTGTAATTGACACATGGAATCAAAATATCGTGATTAATTTTCATTTTGGCCACAACATTGGTAATGTTGGCTTAACCTTCAGAGTTGATCGAAAAAATGGATCAATCTAGGCCCATCATTCAAACTGCTAAAAATAGTGACGTTACGAGCCTCATCACTGAAGATAAGATCTATGCCAAGAAACGACGTCTTTAAATAAACTTTGTTTTTAAAATCATGGCTTCTTTTTGTACGCAAGAAATGTGAGATCATATCATATGAATATTTGATAAAAAGTTTTGGTCTGAAGTGACATCCTTGAGGCACCTTGGAATATGCTTGTGTCGAAAATGTTTAAATGAGATCTTATTGGAGCGATAGATTGACATCCAACCAGTCAAAGATTTATTATGTATTTGAGAGGGATTAATTTTAAGAATGCTGAGGATTAATACACTGCTGCCTATAAGATTTTGTACATTACACGTTTAATGACTGACCATAAATTCCAACCTAAACCAAGAAGATCGAGGGAAGAAAATATGCTACATAGCTTTGCAGTCCCAAACGTCAAATATAATGGTTCCACAAAGCTCTGCGGATGAAACATGGTTAAAAGAGAACAGAAAAGTCTTCCCTTTCACTCGACATCAATTTAATGGATCTACTTTGGGATGAACTTTGTAGGAGGAAATCGAAAACTGTGTCCAGTGGTCAGACTGTCGGCCCAAATGAAAATGGGTCTAATAATTTTTTACCCAAATCTCTAGAGTTTCATATGAATTTTTCTGACAGAATCTGATTGTTCGAAAACTTATGAACGACAGTGTTTATCTGCCTGATTTTTTTAAGGAACAGATTGCATACCATCAGGTCGGAGGGCCTTAAATATTTCTGTAAATGAGTGAAAACCCGATACGCAAAGTCCCTCTTTCGACAACAAAGACTTCTTGATAAAATTGTTGCGTTGAGCTGTCAGATTCATCAATAAGCACAGCCAACTTTTTTTTAAACAAACAATTTTTATTTTACGCACAAAAGCTCAGTCTTATCTCAGATACTATAAACTGTTGCCAATAAACCGTATATAGTGTCTTTAAACGCTTTCTTCGTTTCCCAGACTTATCTTAATGAAGTTGTTATTAAATGCTTAATCTATGTCGAAATTCAAGTGCGTACGAGAATCGGCCGATAATAAATGATTACAGAAACTCTTATCGTGGCCAAGTTCTGATGTGAGCCGAAATAGCAAAAAAGAAAAGAAACACAAAAAACAATACAGCTTAAAGTTTCTGTCAAAGTCTAAGTGACAAAATGAAAACAACAACAAGTAAGGTTCTTGAAATAAACAGGCGATCTGAGTTCGCCATTGACCCAAGCAACTGGGAAACGTTTAGTCCGCAGGTTATCAAGGCTATTTCGAATAAGGTTCACACACGGCATGCAATTTGATGGTGGATTCAAAAGCCGAAAAATATAAAGCGACTCTGTGATCAGATTGCGTTTAAAATTAGAAGTTGTTTTTGTTTTGGAAGCGATCATAAAGATTCTATTTTGAGTGAGGCTTCTGCGTTGTATTAAGAGAGACTGGGCTTGATTGAACTTTGTTAGACAAAGCGCCTTTCAATTCGGCAAAGAATGAACAAAGGGACCAATTAATGCATGAGTATATCGAATGGTTGATTGCTTTTGGACACTGATAACGTTATTGCCAAGTCAAGTTGCGTTACAAAATCGTTTAAAGTTATTGATCCTTCTAGGCTCTCGACCTCGAAATTTCCCTCGAATTTTTCACAAGTTCCTTATAATTTACAAGTCGAATATGCACACGGAGGGTTTCATACAACACTTCATAGCTTGCGTTAAATAAAGTTCCATTTAAAAAAAAATTTTGTATAGGAACCCCCCAATTTTTAACTTAATATTATTATATTTGTATTCTTTGTTGTTGAAGCGCCTTCATATTATGATTCTGAAGATACAGTCATGTGGTAGACGGAGGGACAGTGGAGTCTTAGTAATGGAATTCCGTTGGCACTCTTGGGGTACGGAACCCTAAAATAATGAACAAGATTTTGACAAATAGGCTCAATACTTATAAGGTTTTAATACGGGAAAAGATGGAGTTTACAAAAAGAGATCCTTTATTGAATGCGTGAATCCTTTTTTTAGTTTAAAATACTTATTTATGAAGCAAACTATGCTACTTAAATGTGTTCAAAAAACAGGGAGACTTTATGAAGAGGAAAACCTTAAAATTACTTCCGATTATTTCTCTCTCTTTATTTATTTCAAAAATAGGATGAACGTTTTCTAAGAAAGGAAAAAAGGAATCAAATAAAGCGATTGATGGTCAGGAGAGGATATGCCCTTAGCTAGAATTTAAAAACAGGCTTCTTTCTCAAGCCACTGAAAAGACCCGCAGATGTGTTGATGAGTATTAAAATTACACAATCAAACTTCTACTTTGTCAATCTTCCTTTCAACAGGAATGGCTTGATCATCGAATGGGACAAACATTAGGAACTAAGTTACTGTTTATTCCTTGTTTTCTAAAAAGTTCCAACGTGTTTAAGAAATAGTTGTAATTTTATGAATTTCCGTCAATGAGAGATTATAACAAAACTTTTCTTTTGCCTCATTTAACCAACCATCCATATCTTGAAAAATAAAAACAAATATGTTTTCTATCTCTACCAGAAACTCAGCTCAAATAAAAGACTGAACATACCTTTCCTGAGAAAAGGTTCCCTGTTTTTTTTTCAAATATTATCTGCGGTCAAATTTATTTCACTCAGCGACTTCACACTCAGGTTGGATTTGCTACTCCAAAATAAATCATAAGACGGGAGAAGTGCCCTTATAGATCTCCAACCTTCGCGTCTAAAGAAAAAGTTGAGCTATTTGCAGTTCGGCCGCTTATACCAAATACTTGATTGTAACCTCGAATAATTTAGAGCATCCTTTCAAAATTTACTAAGTAAGAAGGCAACTCGAAAAACCAAATTTGTCCCATCGACTAATAGCCAAACCTTAGCTTTTCCGGCATTCTTTGTGCCGGAATTTTTAACGAGATTTCGGATCATTCTTTGACTAACAGAAGTTTATCTAAGGAAATTGCAAATCGAACGACAATTGACAAATGTATTTCGATAAGTTAACCATTGTCTCGTCCCAATTTTTAAAGACACAAAAGTTACTGAACTTAAGCCATGGTACTAAGTGCTCTTACAAGATACAATCCTATGGGCAAGAACTCAATGAAATGAGGCCTCCTTGTATATTTTCTCTGAGAATGACATGTATGATCTCGCATCACAACTTATGAAGCATCGGCTCGTCGAAGGCAAAAGAAAATCATTTAAAAATTGAGTAAACAAAACTGGACCAAAGTGGCAGCCTTCTGGTTCCCCAAAAATTAGCAAAAATCCGCGGCTTGTCGAAGCAACCGTATGGTGATTTACGATGGCAAATCATTTAAAAATTCAGTAAACAAAACTGGACCAAAGTGACAGCCTTATGGTACTGCAAATATGACTGTCTTGTGGTGCTCCAGAAATCGAAGAATAGTAGTTTCGAGAGTACCCATTGTACATAACCAAAATAAACTTTATCCATGGTAATAAAATTTGACTGGATTCTTTTCTTACAGACAATTTTAGAATGTGCTTTTATTTGATTTCATATTTTCTGCAAACAATTTTATTAAGAAGTGCCTTTTTGATCGTTTGATCGCATTTTTACTACACAAATATTTTTCAAAATAATTTGGTTAGAAATGCCACATAATGTAATATGGTAAATAGTTTGGTCCAAAGAAAACTGGAACTATTTCTTGCCAGTTGATATTTTGATATTTTTTTTTCATACAAAGCAGCGTTTGGAAACGTCCTGACGGAGAAGGATCAAGATAGAATAAGAGTGGCACTATGCCACAGACTAATCTTAGCCTAAGATTAAGATATCCCACAATCTCGTTGTTGATAGACATTCGCAAAACTAATAAAAGACTCCAATCAAATCTTAAATCGATAAGAATTAGCCCCAAAAATAAACGCTCAGATCATTAAAACAAAAGTAGGTCACCATAAAGAGTTTTTACAACTCAATTTTTTTTGCATAATAAAACGTTTTCAGAACAAAACACTTTATTTCGTTCTTAAAAAAAAAACGACATTTCGCAATGATAAATAATATTTCACGTTTGAGATAATTTCAATTTTAAAACAATGAAAACGAGGTCAAGTGTTTGGAAAATGCAACAGCACAGCTTCCACTTGACACAAAGGTTGCAATTGAGTCGCGTGACAAAGGCTACAAAATTTTAAAACACTTTTCACAAAAAAAAAAAAAAACACAGATTACGACTTTTCTCTCGCCTTCTTATCTTTTGGATACATTTTGAATGCTCTGACATTGAGATACTTTTTGCGTTTTGTAACTTTCCACACACTTTTATTTTATTTACCGGCTTTATTCGCAACACACTTGAGAAACAAACACGAAAACGACAAAAAGGGGAGCTGTTTGTTTTTTTTAAATATAATATTCGCGTTTTGGGTTGCGCGATAGCTACGATTCCCGGTGCACTACCGAATGAACATTGATTTGGAATGGGCTTCAAGCTTTCATCAGACACTCTACATTCTATGTACTCTACTCTCATCACTCAATCGACGTTTGATCATGAGACGAATACTTAAATGTTTAATGGAAAAGCTCTTTTTGTACCTGTTGACTTCCATCGTCTGTCACTTAACCTCAATTTATCGATAACCAACAAAACAAAAAAAAAAAAAAGGGTTCTATCCGAACTTTCTTATCAAAGACCGAGCACAGTTGTTTCAGCTGTCAGTAATCACATGATAAGATAAAATGCACAGAGAACCAGAGAGTGAGAGCGCTTAGATACGCAGATACATTTGAGGGAAAAGCTTTTTTGGTTAGATGGAGGAATCTTTGGCGCTCGCGTCCGCGATAGATACGAGTACGTGCAATCAAAGGCAGACGACAAAGTCATACGTTTTCCTCCAACAGATGGGAGCTCATAAATAATGAATCTGACTGAGGCTTAATGGGGTAATTGCATCGGAGCCGTCAATTGGGTGCACGTCACTGGTTAGATCAGAATTTATGGCGGCAATTATTGATGCGGTTAGACAGATAATAATCGGTGGTTGTTGGGGTCTTTTTTAGGGGGATACAAATGGTCTCGCTTTTTGGAATGCCTGTCAAAATTGAGATTAAGGAGGCTGATTGAGAGTGCACTGATCACACTGAATGTAGTCAGACTTTATTTTTGTAGATCGAGGCAGGTGTTTTTTTTTTTGAAAATTTATCCTTTTTCTGGTAACTTGACCTCATCAGCTGGGTCACATTCGCGTTGGTTGTAGAATATATTTCCCCCAATAAAACAAGTCATGAGACTGGCGACACTGCAAGCGGTCTGGTAACACTATCTGCTGTCCTTGATAGAGCACGTGTATCAGTGCCCTCTCATAGCTCAGTGCCAGATTCAACTCCTTCCGTTTTTTAAGCGATTTTTGTGTCTGCTATAAGCGAAGTTGGGTTTTCGATTGTGCGTCACGCATAATGGAACAGCGGAATTCGGAGCAATTTTGTGTCAAGCTTGGCAAGAGCCTTGTTTGAAAAGTTAAAAGTTTCTTTATAGCAAGCTTAAGTTTTTCGCTGGCACAAATCATTTTTGAAAGGCAAGAAACACGTTGAAGATGAACAAGGCCCAGGAAGACATTAAACTCAAAACTTAATTAAATTGATTTGTTGATTTGGACAAAAGGGGAACCGTCCGCGAAAAATTTGTTCCTCCTGGACAAACTATCAACCAAATCTGGACGTGCTTATTGACGCAAGGGACTCGTCAAATATTCTGGACGTACCAACAATCAGAAAGGTTTATATCAACTGAGGCCACTTTTAAGTAGCAACTCAATTCAGCGTCCGAACGGGTAATGGTAGAGAGCTGCTGAACAAAGAGGAGTTTCAATATAAGACGTCTGCTCACAACACAATGAGCCATTGCTTACGAAAAAACCCCCAAATTTTAGGAAGCAGTCAAGATCATTTTACGCTACAT
This sequence comes from Orthonevra nobilis, assembly GCA_963555765.1. NCBI lineage: Eukaryota > Metazoa > Arthropoda > Insecta > Diptera > Syrphidae > Orthonevra > Orthonevra nobilis. The sequence goes on along the minus strand of OY743227.1, from coordinate 70,205,378 downwards.
GAGTCCCCCGACAGGAAATGTGTGGTAAGATAACAAGTTCGTGTAGACGACGAAGAAACAGATTTGCCACAAAAGACCACCACTTAAGTTGCTTCTCGGAAAGAGCAGAGAGCTTGACGATGAGAAAAGATTCAGTCTTCAAGCTCAGAGACAGTGTAGAATTTAGGAACAAAATCCTGAAGCGAAGCTGTTGGGTACAAACCAGGGATTTAGTCTCTTCGTAGGAAACTGATTTCGGGCGTATCAAATCCAAGGAACATATCTAGTTGATAAAACATAGTGTCCAAGAAAGACTGGTTTTCCCACAGACTGTGGAAGTTGGTTTGCCCACAGAAACCATGGCATCAATAGGTTAAAGGAATCGATGATTAAGGTTCCAGAAATCTGCGCAGAGTTAAACCTCTCGCAGTTTTTACAGATATAAAAAGTCGAGACGGAATTACACTAAGAATGTGGTCCAACAGTCCAGTTTCTATTTTGGTCTGTGGATGCTTCTTCCCTCGGGTGCAAGAGACCTCATCCGTAGCGGACGAATCATGAATGCAGTAAAGGAACTTATTTATGCATAAACGACACCACAGTGGAGATCCAACCATTAAACTTAGGAAACCGTTGCTGCTTTGGGCTCTCAAAAAAACTAGGATCCAAACTCCTTTCACTTTTCGACAAAAATAATGCTTTAAAAGACACTGACTTTGCCAGCCTCGATTTATGAAATCGATTGAGGGAAGATAAGCATAGAAGCCGAGCAAATGTTGGGATCCTTCGAAAACAAAATTCTTCATCGAATATTTGATTCTATCTGCGAGAAGCACGAATGGAGGAGAAGGCATAACCGAAAACTCTGTAAGCTGTACTCTGATGTGGATTTAGTCCGGAAGACAAAAAATTGTCGACTACACTGACTCGTCCACATCGACAGAATGGACAAAAATGTTTCAGCCAAGAGATTCATCGAATCCAGCCCCCAGGTTCATGAAGAACATGAGGACAGAACCTTCGGTTCAGCTTGGTCAAGCGCATTGGAAGCGGCGTGTTTAGGACCGCCAGGGCAGCTCTGTCTCAGGTGCTGATTCGACTTGAGCTGACAAATCAAAAGAGTTAAGTTTTCGGTCATAAAAGAAAGAATCAGAATTTCTAAAAATTTTGAAGTTATCTTATGAAAAAGATGATAAAATATATTTCGTTGTCCAGGCGGCGATAAATAATGTGCGTCCTTGTTCCAAATAATTAAGAACATCACAACAAAGTCAATTCCGTCGCTCATTCCAGCTGCCAGAGCTCTAGTCAAGGGCATTCTATTTAACAACCGGTTTCACTTTTCCAGATCTTGCGATTTACCTTCACTTATGCTTGAGAGTGCTGAGGCTGTGTTCTTCTACGTTTGCAGAACCCATGCACAAGCTTTTTTATTTGTTCTACTCGTTTGGTATTGTCGAAGATGGAAAAGAAAATGTGTAGTGTCCACTCTCATTACATCCTCATTCCATAAGAATCCTTCTTCCTTCAAAGTTCATGGAAATGCACATGAATCGTCGTGAGTCATGAAAGCTTCTATGATTTTCGGGCCACTGCTGATTTGATGACTTGTGTCACTTGTCTTTCGGCGAAACAAAGATAGTGTCACTTAATGTATCCGAGTCAATTCAAGTCTTAAGATGGAGACTTGATCTCTCCTTTAAATATATCGAGCATGAGGCTTTAGAATAGCCTTGAAATGCACAGGATGGTTTCATCGGGATTATTTATGAACATTTCTTTATTTTGGAAGAAACCTTTTTTTCTGTATCCTGTTAAGGCTGAGGGAAACCCGTGTGGGCCTGAGGTCGAATCATCTTTAAGCTTGCTGATCTTTTCTGCTGCTGGTTAAGGTGATTTTAAGGGGCACTTAAAGACCTGGTTGAATGAAGCATTCGACATCGAACAGTTTCAACTGTTTTACACGAATTGGGTAGATCTTCCTTCAGTAGTTCTAATGCATTTCTAAGACTGATATTTTCCGAAACAAAATTTGGATTGGATGGAAGTAGAGGTACTATGAAAGCAGGCGTTACCGAATCTAAGGAAACCGTAAAGATTGCCAAAATTTGTCTTTTTTCCAAACTTATGATACCCTTTGAAAAAAATTCGGTGTCTTGACTCTCGCAAAATACTTCAATAGCGGCCATCACTTCGCTACCATCTACAAATTTCAGACCCCGATGGTGTTTCTTGAGCCGTGGAAAGAGATAGAAGTACTGCGAGATAGGTCTGGCGAATAGGGCGAGTGTGCAATAAGATCGAATCCGATGTGTTGTCTTGATGAAACAGCACTCCGGCTCGTAGTTTGGTAAGTCGTTTTTATCCTTAATAGCCTCCTGCAAATTTTCATATTTGGACTGCGTCGTAAGAGCCTGATATGGTGGCTCTCTTTTCCAAATTTTCCATTATATTAATTCCTTCAGCGTCTCAAAAAACTGATGACATAACCTTCCCTGCCAAACTCGACACATTGAATTTCTTCAGCATCGGTGAAGATGTTCCCTTTCAGGTTATCAATTGATGTTTGGTTTCTAGATCAAAATAGTGGATCCAGGTCTCTTCTAGGAAGCGTGACGATAAATTCTCCTGATCTAAGGGGGACTTTTCGAAAATCACCATCAAACTCGTTTCATATTTTGCTCGTCGGTTAAAATTATCGGCACCCATCGCGCACAGACAAACTCTATAATTAATTTTTTGACAAGAATTCATTGAACACTGCCATACGAGATCCCTGTGCCCTCAGCTACTTGCATAATGGTCACTCTTTAATCTGCCAACACGATATCGACTTTTTTCAGCGAGGGACGTCCTGCGCAGTGTTCACCTTCAGTGGATGTTTTTCTTAGCTTAAACTCCTTGGCATTGGTGGAATATGGAGGAGCTGAGTCCCCTTATGTTTCTGATTTCGTTTTTCTCCATTTTGGTGTTCCCTCTCCGACGGTTCGTATTCAAACCTCCGAGGTATCATGGCTTATTTATGCTTTTATTTTTTTTTAATACTTTTGGATCACCCCTTGTAGCTTAAGCCAAATAAATCCTCTTGATTATTTGTCTTTAATCAGCGAGTGAAAAAGGGAGGTGGTTGAAAACGATCATCACAAGCGGAGGGTGATCTCTGAAACTCCCAGATTAGTGGACCTTCTTTTCCGATGATGGATAAGAATAGAAGAAGCGTCAACATTTTCGAAATGATGGCTGTTTCATCTATGGCAGATTGCCGGATAACGCCGTAAAGAATGTAAACGTACTGTTTTGAGAAGGTGACCAGTAATTCTTTTTAAATTTGACTAGAAAAAGCACAATCTGCAGTCTTAATATTTACTTTATTTAAAGTAAACCTCAATAACGTTCAAATAGGATCTTTCAATTGATTTTTACTGCCGATATGGTTACACCCGCCCTCCAGGAACAAATCCAAACAGCACTTAAGGCAGACATGCGATTTGCCAATCTCGGAGTGTTCCGATTATGTTTTCAGAACCAATTACAGCCGGTTCGCGTTATTGTTAATAATTTTTGTTTTTTTGTTTCACATAAAAAAGTTGAATTAATTTATTTTGTTTACATTTAGACTTGCCGCCGCCGCGCCAGAATAACATCACGTATGAAAGCTTCGGAGGTGGGCCAAGTCCATTTGACCGGGACAGAGTTACGTGCGCCTTTTCATCCGTTTACACCAGCCAACGTGCCAGCAATTGATTTGTTTTATTAATAACGGTAATTTATTATAATTTGTTTATGGATGCGGGTGTTAAAAAAACGAGTCCACAAGTTTAGGCAAATTGCGTTTGATCAGGTTTGATTAGCACAGAACGCGACACAAGACTTAAGGGAGATTACGGATTCTTAATCTACATGAAAGTAGAAATTAATCTGTTAAAAGCGTTTCCCGGATTTCGAACGTTTACGATATTTTAAACGCGTTTGAAATTGACACCGTCAGCGCGCTCTGACAATTCACGGGACAGAGCAACGATCGAGCACGTGCAGAGGCAGGTGACCGACGCAGCAAAAAAGGCCCGGTATGAGCAGCGGGAGATTTTAGCGGTCTAGAAGAAGAGGAGGAGCGATGCCTCTATGGACCAGGCATTGCCGTTTTTTCTCGAAAACACGTTTTTGAAAATGGCTGATATTCTCCTGACCGCTGTAATTCACATATCGACCTTAAATTTTGACAGCATACTCAGAAAATATCGTTTTTCCGATAGTTACATTTTTGCAGTTTTTATTTATCTTTTATGCGAACAAAACGCGAATCTTCGATTTTTTTTAAATTGCCGTCATTTGCCGAAATTTGTACTAAACGTAGAAACCATCCGGTTTTGAATTTATGTTTCAGCTCAACAAAGAGGGGGAAGTGATGTCAGCCGTTTACCTCCCGCGATATGAGGATCTGTTTTCGCGGAGCTGAAATGGCCGCCATTTTTTTTTCAAAAGAAATTGTTTTTTAGCGTTCTGTTTATTACGAACAAAAGCAAGAAAAAAACCGCACTCAAAAAACTTTACTTTAAAGAAAAAACATCTGAAATATGGCACTCCCAGGACAAAGTCTCCCTTAAGGATCGACGATCGTGTTAAAACAATTTCGGTAGATCCTTCCGACTGCTTGAAGATGATCAGATTTGATCTTAAACTGTCGTGAGAGAGCTTCTCGAATCATTCAAAGTCGGCAATAAACTGTAGGTCCAAGGGATTACGACTGCTCTTAAAGACCCCCAGTTCAACATGCAGTGAAATGAAGTGTGAATTCTTTGGTTTCAACGTGAATAAAAATCTTCAATCTGGCTTTAAGTATTTCGTCAGGGGAACACGAAGCATACAAACAATAGTCCACCGGAAAAAGAGTGCGTCTCAGGAAAGTCGAACCTTACATCTTTCATTTTTCAATGGACAGTTTCCTCGGCTATACTATCCAAGACCTGCTCGTTAATAGTACCTGATCGAAGTTCATAACAATCGAAGCAGTTCCAAAGGTCTCCGAACTGAAAAGCAGTTGTGCCAGAAGAATGGGTTCAGATGCCTCGTGATTTTCATCTTCAAAGAGTTTATACGTAACCCAATGCTTCATCAATGTATCTAGATAAATTTAGTCCTGCTGTAAGGCACCGAAGCATGGGCTCTATCTAATGTTGATGAAGACATCTTTGGTCGGTTTGAAAAATTCATTGAATGATATTTGGTTCCGTAGGCCTGCACGGGATATGAAGATGAAGCCTTAATAAGGAAATTTACGAGCTGTACAGTGCGTCTGTAAAAGCTATGGCATGTGATGCGGAGGCGCAGAGTCTTCGACTCTAACACGAAGTGATACTAAAGTGGAGCACACAAGCGGAGAGAGACCTCAAAAAGCTTGGATTGTGCAAGTTAAGGCAGTTGGCTACGGACCGAGCTAACTTAAGGCACATGTAAGTTGGATCCCAGTTCATCCAGAACTGTAGTTACACAAAGAAGAAGAATCTTTCAGTGAGTTCAGTGAGTGAACTGCAACAATCCGTGTTTTCTCAGAGGATTGACGCAATAAACGAATAAGAGGTCTGAATTGAGTGGCGCTTAGAAGACGAGAGCATCAGAAACCCATGACGGAACACAAGCGGAAATCACTGATGAGTTCCCAATCAATATAAGCGTACACCAAGAGAGTGTCCTAAGCTGTTCGCTATTTTGCCTTACAGGCAAAGTGATGGACTTCCAAAAAGTTGTTCCGAGTCAATATGCGCGAGAATCAAACGTCCTTAATCTCCAGTGACCATGATGTTCACGATGTTGGAAAATGAACAAAAAGGATGTGGGACTTAACCGACAGTTTGAGAAGAGGATGCTTCTTCGACAAAATTGCTCAATGTTTCGAGAAAAAGCATTCAAGGAAGAAATAAGTGAAACACGACCGACTCATTGGTGGAAATCGTGCAACTAAGGTACCAATGGAATCGCGCCCAAAAAAAAAATTCTTGACTGACCCAATAACGTAATGCGTCCAGAAATAGGTCTCCCTCAATAAGAAACGCTTCCTTGTATTTTGTGTAAACGTGCTGTCTTCATTGAGGAGCAAACTTGCCGCGGCTTTGATGGCCAATTCGTCGGTCACCTCGATTGGTGGAAAGATTAATTAAAAATGCTCATCAAAAAAACTCGTGTTTGTTGTTTTCAGACCTCCAAGGTGGGTTTAAGCCTGAATCCGGTCTTTTCGCCAAACGACTAGCTTTGCTATCATCAAATCAAAATGCACTAGGATTTTTTCTTCTTGCCTGACGCCGGTTACGATTTGAACGTTATCAGCTGGCCGAGGAGAAGAAAGATACCGAAGTGTGCCTGCACCTGGAAGAAAACCAGTCCGGGGATCCTCTGCATGTACTTTCTTCGTTATTTGTTCCTGTGAACCAGAAGCTCGCCCAAGGCTTTTCGAATTTTCCATTTTACCAGAACTGTGTTAACTATCATTTCCGTGATTGGGTGCTCGACTTCTAACCGAATATAAACATCGGCAACAGAATACGGAAATCATTCAGTGCTTCCTGTAACAATGAGAAATTTGTAGTTCGTCCTCTCCTGGCGACAAAGGCAGATTTCAGGAACAGCTGGTTCAGAAACACTGTGTGCTCTGCTGTCATGTCCGACAGATGCACAACACATAGAAATGCAGCGCGGTAGGTTTCAAGAACATTGTCTGTATAAGACCTAGATGATGGTCAAATTTAATTACAAGAAAAAAAAATGACGAGGGTATCTCTTGAAAGGAATTGGGAGACGAGACCATGTTTTAAAAAGCCTCTTGATCCACTTACAATGCAATTTTCTACGAAACGCGTCAGAAATTCAGTTACACCCCAGTATCGGATTTAAATTCAAATCTGCAACGGCTTAAACGAAAGCTATTCTGCTGTTTCCTTCAAAGACATTCTCTAATGCGACGCTAGTGGCATCTAGGGCACCATAGTAACATTAATATTATTTCTCGAACAAGATTTTAAGGTTTGTGAATTTGCTAAGTGAACAAAATATAATTCAGCCTTGTTTCAAACCAATGCACAACTTTCACTCCGAATTCCATCCTTAAGCTCTCAGTAAAAAATATTTCAAATTCAAAAATTATAACGTTCACTTACCGCTTTACGTTTGTCAGCCTCGGACGCCGCTGAATTGGATCGATGTCTGAACAAGTCCATCACCTTGGTCATCGGCGAGCGTGTCGCGTCCACCCGACGAACTGCTGTCACCGTGTGATAATACTGCAAACACAAAGGAAACCGTTATTCGAGAGGAAACTCACCATCAAGCCCGTAAACAAACCTTATCATCGCTACCCTCGTGCGGATGGGCCGATCCATCTTTGTACTTGGGCACCGGCGGTGGATGCCTGTGCCCAATCAACCCGGTATTCTGCATTGCAGTCTTCATTGTCTGCATGATGCCGCCACCACCCCCCGAACCGCTGTGATTGCTTCCAGTGCTGCTATTGTCGCGCTCCGAGCCGCTGACGGTTTTGCTTCCGCCCGCCGATGACGGATCACCGGACACAAGGTCCTTCTCACGCTTCTTAGCGTCTGATCGGCCACGCGGTCGGAATACACCGAATATGGTCGGGCGACGATTAGGACTCGCGATGCCATGCACTGTGGATTGATTCAGTACGGGAGATTCCTCGCCGCTGCGTCTTCGTTCGAGGGAGCCCGATCTGGGCGCCATGCGTTCTGTGCTGCGCGATATTTTCTCTTGATTGCGATTGAACTTCTCGAGCTTAGCGGCTTCGCGCTCCAAACGGCGTGCGGTCTCGCGTTCCATTTTGCGGGCTTCCTTCTCGGTGCGACGGAACTCCTTCTCTTGGCGGCGCGCTTCCTTTTCCATTTTCTTGGCGGTTCGTCGGGCCTCTTTGGAATTTGGCTCCGCCGGAGCGCTAGACGGCCGAGATCCTCCCGGAGTCTTGCCATCGTGCTCCTGCAAATAAAAAAAGATGAAAAAAAAATTAAATAAGGATGTAATTACGCACGGAAGGATTGTGAGAGCCGATGCAGCTTAATTGCTTTTAAAGGACGACCGACATGACGCATGGCGGGGTTTATCTTGAACAACGCACGGGTTGAGTGATAAATTTATTGTGCGGGCGGAGGTTCTAAGTGAACAGCTCATATTGTTCGATGCAAGATAAATGAGCCAGATTAGTGTGCTGCCTTAAAAAGTTAAACGCTTTAATTGAAAGGTTAAGTCCGGGGAGCTTAGAGACATGCCACAACTAAGGCGTATGCTTACGAGGGTGTTTAAGTTTATATTTTAAAGAACACAAAATCGTTGAGTAAGTCTGGTATCAGTTTATTTTTGGTTTGAATAAGTCATGAGTTAGTAATTACCCCGTCGCATGAGAGTCATAAATTATTGAAGGCTTTTAATGACGGTGAAAGACATAAAGCAGACGCGTTAAGTGACTGTAAGAAACGAATGAAAAATGCTTAAAAAGACAGATGAGGTGCACAAAATGGATCTGAGCGCGACGAGCAAAAACTATATTCCCAAATGAAATCCAAGGCCTTCTCATCATCTTCAAGGCAGAAGCTGCTAATGCCTATGGTTTTTAGCCGACCGTTAAGGTCTCAAGAAATGCCTTTCCAGTCCACGCAGATCTTCGAGCCGGCTACTAACTTCCTTTGAGTTAGTTACTGAAAATTTAATGTAAGGGGGAGTTTTAAAACACCTAAAATCTTGAACTAAGTTCGGAAAGCCGTTAAAGGCGCCTCTTTTTTCATTTTGTCACAAGGGATTTCGAATACCCTTTGACTGTTTATTTTAATAGCAAGCCGGTGAGCAGGAGTGTAGAAAGAAGAGGTAACGATGCACATTGTTTTTGAATACCTTCATATTGTTAAGAGTGGGAACCACAGCGTGGGAGAGCCTCGAAAGCCGAACAAAAACAAGATCCTAAGCCCGATTCTTCGGACAACAATCTTGGAAGGTTCAGAGCCTGAGATAGAGATGCTCCAGCCTTGAGGGATCTGAGCACGCTGATTCCAACCTCCGCGATTGCTTGATACTTAAAACGGAGGTTCGGTCTTCCTGCTCTTCTTGAACCTGGTACCTTAGATCCAAAGACTCTCTTGGCCGAGTCAGTGTAGTAGATGGATTTTGGTTATGCCTTCTCCTTCATTCGCTCTCCCGGTGGATAGGACCAAATATCTGATGAAGGATTTTTTCTTTCAAAGGATCCCAATATTTCCTCAGCTATTTTGTTCGGCATGATGAAGCATTATTTTTGTCTTTCGTGTTAGGAGTTAAGAATCCAGTTGCTTCGGACAACCGAAGAAGCAACGGTTGCCTAGGATTATTCTTCGTCGGATCTAGACTGTGGTGTCGTTTGGGGAGGTTACTTTTGTTCCGAGGTGGATGAATTTCTTCACTACTTCGAAATTGTCAATCTTTATGTTTCGGCCAATATGACGGATCCATTTTTGGTTGACAGTATATTTGTCCTCATTGATACTAAGACCAACCCGTTTTGCCTGTTCATCAATCGCTCCCAGTACGACACGCTGGGACCGAGGGAGCACATCGCAGAAGCTGGATTAACTTGAAATGGTAGTACCATCCATGTCGACACCTGCCCGCCGAACTATCTGTTCCAAGACAAGAAGTCACTTGACAGTGCATATCGTTGCCGAAATCTGGTGCATGTTTGGAATAGTGTTGAGGTTTTGGGTCCGAATTGCACGGTGGATCGTGGATTTTCGAGCGTTATACCACACAACTGGAGTAGTACCCAATCTCAGAGGTATGACTTTTAACCTCTCCTATGGAGCACAGTTAGAAGAGTTTTTTAAACCGACTCAATTCTTTCCTCACACGGGGCTTGAAATGAATTTTAAGACTGTTAAGATTAAGAAGTAAGTGACAAGACTTTGAATGAAGAGCGTCGGCAACAAACATCACCGTTGTTTGATCAAAAGATTCATCGCGTACTCACAAGTGTAAAAAACAGGGACTGGTTAAAAGGTGCTTAAAATTTAGACAATCCAGCATCATATGCAAGAATTGTGTGCAAGAAAAAGTGAAAGGATATGAGAGGCTCAAAATCGGAAACTTGTTTGGCAACTGCAGAGGTTCTCCGGACTACCTGACACGCAATGATTGCCATGCCGAAGTCTAAACATTAAATCAAGATTTTTCCAGAAAAGCAGTGAATTCCATGGAATTTACTCATTCTGGCAGACTGTCAAGATGTCAAACCAATTAAAGTTAAATTGTGTGACGAATTGTCGAAACACTCTAAAGAACATCTGTCCGACGTCAAGGTATGCAGTTCCAAGACAGAGCAGAAGAATGAAACGGAGGATGAGATCATAGGACAAGCCTTGGCGATCACAGTCTAAGAGGCAAATAATTAACATTAGCCGCCCTGGTGTCAAATTTGTACAGAAAACCGTTTCCGATTGTCTCCGGTCTGATTTCAATCAGCGCCGAATGAATCTGTCAAACGAATGCTAACCGAAGGAATCAAGGGATACTGTGCGATTGGAACTATGCTCTAGAAGTGACAAAAGTTGCCCAAAAAAAGCTGTCATCGAAGCTGCCTTGATGGGGATATAAATAAGATCATTAAGCATCCAAAATGTGCACAGTATACGTCCACCAAAATATTAATCTTATGAAAGGGAAAGATTAAGAAAAGCAGGTGAATGGTAGCAAGATCGTTTTTGAGAGGTTCACTCGCACTCCTGGTATGTTTGCAAATTGTGAGAGTTCCTTTCGAGGAGATTCCTATTACCGGAATAATTCACGTTTTTTGACTTTCTTAGATTACCTTAAGCTTTGATCTTATTTGCACAGATTTTTTTCTAGTGTAAGATTTGATTCGGGTTTATACTATTCAAGGACTCGCTATAAAAATATGACACCTTTTTCACTAATGAAATTTCAATCACTTGAATGCTTCATGAAGATCTAACATTTCCGTACGCATTTTGAACAATTCACAAATTCCTCGGTTGGTAGTTTTCAAATCAATAATCCTGGACGATTTTTTATTAAATTGGCATAAACGTCAATGAATGATTGATGTTGTATTACAGTACTTTCAACCTCTTCAACAAGTTTACAGGGTCGGAAGAAATAACCTTACCTATTCGAACTATTTCATTCCCTCTTGTCATCCCCCGCTTCTTCACATGTTCAGGACTCATAGTCTTCCTTTTGACCATGCGTAAATTTTTATCAGAACAGATGATTCTTTGACCAACATTGTCTTCAATTTCAAGAAACTCTATAACCCAAACAGGAAAGCGATTGCCCTTTGGAGGCGAATAATCTGAGATCTTAGTAAAAAATTTCACCCTCAGTCTTGTGCGACGAAAGTTCAGTTGCTTAGAGCTTTGTGCAGATGAGTTTATATTTTTAACAGCTGTCAGAAATGTGATCGATTATCAATCTTTCAAAAATACAGTAAAATGCACTCGTATGTAAATCGCCCAATGTTAAATTAAATACTGCGAATTAAGTGAACGCAAATAAGTTGATATCTAATTCGACGTCATTATTCGGACTCCACCCATGGAGCAACCGAGACCAAAATGTATCCAAGTTTCAAACCACTACACAATCTTTCAATTCCTCCCCTAATATTTTGCACTGCGTAAAATGCGTTATGAGTGAAGAGCAAAAAATCGATCAGCAAATCAGTCAGACCAACCTGCGCAGTTTGTGCATTTCGACTGAAGTTTCTTTTCGGAATTTGCATAATTTTGACAAAACAGCGTCCAATTTGGAAAAAAAAAATGTAATATCGCTGTAATTCGTGCCAATATTTTGAACATATATGTGCCATGTTACGATTCCAAAAGAAAGCCAAACAGATCGCCCACCCCCTGCAGACAAACTTAAATGACTTGTATGTAAAGCTAATCATCTCCATTCCAATCCTCAACGCACGTCACGAAACGCGCCGAACAATCTTAGTCCTGCTTCATGTTGGCCCTGAGAGTACAGCACAACAAAAGTATGACATCACTCTGCCAAAGTCACTTTCAGAATCAGATTGCCCTCCAATGGTGCTGCTGCAAAAAGAATGTCCAACTCACACCGCCCCCCGAAAAGCCCAGCCAAAAGAAACATTAAAGTGTGCTTCGGAACCCCGAAAAAAATACAAACAACATCTGCCCGCCATTAAGTAATAAATTTCATTAATATTATTCCGAACTTTTGAACAGCACTCCAATCCAAATTAAATAAACAAAAACACGCCGAAAAAAAAGCCCCGAAGGCGACCAGTTCTTGGAACAGAGATACAGAAACCGAGAATCCAGCATCTCAAAATGAGTGTGCTCCTATCCTAGCAAGGCAATGTGAGAAAAAAAAAACAAAACAACTAGGAAACCAGAGCGAACTCTTTTCCAAAAATACAAAGACCCATTTTCTTAATTTTCCAATGAGGAATCTAATCAGTTTGTGATGAGTCTCTAATTTTTGGCCATGGGCCAATCGAAAGAGAAATCCAAGGCAAAAAAAAAAAAGTTCTGCGCGTCGGTTTTTTTTTTGCAGTTTGAATCTGTTTTTTTTTTTTTGACTCTTTCACCAGACAAACAAAAAAAAGAAGTTTTTTTTCGTTTCAAGAAACCAGTTGGAAGTTGTTTTTCTGTCGTTTTTTTGGAGTCAACGGAAGCGCTTGACTGTTGATTGTTTTAAGAGGTTCCACCGTCGGGGGAATCTTTTGCACGATGAAAGTCCGTCAACTATGACGTCAGGAAATTTTAAGAACCTTTACCGGATAACATCTGAATGTGTTTCCTACTCGTATGATTTGAAGCTCGGTGAGCATAAAAAATATAGAAACATTGCCAAGCAAAACAGTGTAACCTAATTTTTTTTAACTGCAACGTTTGCCGACATCTTCTGTACTTGAATGTCATTTTCAATACTGCCCTGCAGTATTTCGGGCGAGCAAAATTTTGATTTTGACGCAATGAAAAGTTTCTATTTATATTAGCACTGAAATTTTTTTGTTATCAACAGGGTCGTGGTAAACACTGTACACCCGAAAGACGAAAATTTATTCAAAACCTGAATACGGGCGGCAAAATCTATAAGACAGTTCAGGAACTTAAAGGGTGTTTAGCGAAAGCTGGGTGCGCAAGAAAGTTCTAACACCATCATGCATTAATCATGTCCTCCGGGTTTCAAAGATGCATCCTTCAGCAATAGCTACAGAAATTGAGGATGAACTTGATTTGCCATGAGGTGTCCATGCAGTAAGAGGACGATCAAGGCTTGCTTGAGGCCCCTGAAGAGGAGAGGAATATTCTTTGGACTGACGAGAGTAAAGTTGAACTTAATGATGGAAAAGGATCTCGACAACGGATGGGCGGTAAGTCCGGTATTACACATCGAATCGTGAGTCCAAGCTCACACAAGTGAAAGAAAAAAGACAGATTAAATAAGGTGAGATAAAAGAAATCCTCTCAATGAGTCGGGGGTCATTTTGACGTTTCTCTTTCTCATTTTTCGTTGTTTTTTTGCTTTCATCATTTTCATTTCTATTTGTGAGGGTAAGTGAGCTTCTTTTACGAAATACAAAATGAAAGACTAGCTGGCAAATTACAGACACGGAAAAGAGACAGCGAAGTAGCCAACGTGTAGTAGCACAAGCCCTACCGAATGACTTTTTAAAAGAGAATTACCAAGAGATGCAGAATCAAATGAGTCGATGTGTAATACCGGATTTAAGTATAGATGACCTACGACTCACTTGGACCACATTGGGTCGATTGTGCTATGGAAGAAAAGAACATTTACGACAACAAGTTGAACCGTCCAGAAAAATGACTGAACTTAGAAGGAGTCTAGGGTCAGCATTACCCATGTCGCCCAGACTGCTAAGAAAGTACCTGCCAAGAATCTTATTGTGGCTAGTGTGGGACATGCGCAGAGCAGATGACGCCCAGATTATATTTCTTTGAAGTCCCTGCAGCTTCTGCAGAAGTCGTTATGTGGTATACCGAGTCGCTCCGAATGAGCACGTATTTTTATTCTTGAGACGAGGCGGATATCCGATCGATTTAAGTAAATGATCTAAGCGTCGATGACTGGCCACAAGAGCCTAACAATTGCGCATGATTCAGTTTGATTCGAGCGTCTGTTAGCACTGGCAAGTCAATAGTTTTGTGCAGAGCGCCAATTGGCGTTTTAACAAATCTAATTCTAGATTAATTTCCAGTTGTGATCGATCCCTTTGTAGCAAGTTCGTCTGCTCTGCCGTTTCCTATTATGTCCGAGTGACTTGAGACCCAACAGATGTTAGCCGTATTATAATGTTTTGTTGTTTGCACGTTTTAATAAGGTTTGATTTTCTCTGTTTCGAATTCAGATTAAAAATGGCCGTCTGACTGTCAACAGAGGTGATAATGACCTTACCGATGACCATTTCCGTAGCTTATAATATGGCTGTAATATCGGCCTGAAACGCACTGAAACTATTTCCTGATCGGAAGGAGACATATATGCACCTGTTTTTACAGAATACACCAGCCATCGTGCTCAGGGCAGTTATGGAGCCATCAGTATAGAAAGCTAGCACAGCATCAAAACAGACAGGCCTTACTCGAAAATGCCAGATCAGTATTGTAAAAAGGTCTGCATTCCTTACAAGCACTTAAGTGATGTAGCTAGTTGAATTTTTCCTGTACAACAATTTCACTGTAACATGTGATTCGTGGGATAATAGTATCAGTATATCGACGAACAGCTTAGTACAAGGCTGCTCAAACTGCTCCACTTCATCGAAAGATGCAATCGAGGCAACTGTCAACTGTCAATATTTTTTTTTTTGATATTTGTGAAGCAAAAATAGATCATCGAAAAACCATGGAACGCTTCTTCAAGATCTGTCAATCTCCCGAAACTCAAAAACTGCACTTGGTGAATAAAATACTGCGAATTGTGTGAATGCAAATAAGTCGATTTGGGATTCTGCGTCGCGGCTTGGACCACAATAAAATTTTTCATTTCTTCTTTTCATCTTTCTGCTCGCTTTGTGTAAATGCAGTGATTGTTTTTGAAGATTTATATGTCAGTGAATGAGTGTTTTTGGGGTAGAAACCCATTTTTGAGGCCGCTGAATATGGGTGTAGAACGTTTCCTACTCCTTCAGAGGAACGTGCACCAGTATCCCTCTCAATTTCCATCCTGATCCTTTCTGCAAGCGTTGTTTTAAACATAACAAGGGTACCCAATACCCCTTGAATGCGTGTGTATTAAAAAAAAAAATATGCCATTTCGGGGGATTTCACAATTTTCATTCAAACGTTGGTTTAAGACACTTTCGCTGAAGTTTTGACTCCTTTTTCCAGAAAAAATATTGCTCGTAGACAAAACACATTATAACTTCACAGAAAGCGGATGATTGGTTCTTAAAACGAGTACGACTGTCTTTGTCAATAAGCAAAATTCGTTCTTTGGTTAAAGATAAATATGGGCGATACTGTGCTTTCGATTTTCACTTGAAGCCTCCAATCGTGTTTGAAAGTCGAAAAGACCACTTGCGTCGAGATCACCATTTCAGCCGATTCGATGACGGGACAAACTAAGCTTTCACATTGCATACCGCTGACATTGGCTTGAATAAATAATCTAAGACAATCAGCAGTCACAGTCTTCTAACAATCCAATTTATCAGCTTATGCCCAGTAGTTTTCAATTACAACGAATTGGCATGTTTTACGAGCGAGTACATCACACATAAGGCACCGCAACCAGCCGTCGTCGTTGCCTTCTGATTATACAACAAACAACGAAAATAACTTTCAATACGTTTTTCTATAAATTTTCCATTTCCACAATGTAAACTTTTAATTGCCGCAATTAGAAGCTAATCGCCTGAGTCAAAGTGGGCAACGCTCCATCGGTAGCCGCCTCTGTTTCGTAATTCCGGTGGCGACTTTCGCGCGAGATCTGACTATACTAATGCGAGAGTTCCCGGAACAAATCCACTTCAACAATGGATTTCGGTTAAACAAATTTCCAAAAAACAAAAAAACAGGCTTATTTGTTTACGAGAGATTCCAGATCAAAGTGAAAGTACGAAGCTTGCCAACATAAAAAAAAAAAAACAATAAAACAAGAACCAATGAACCAATGGCTAGGAACACATTTGAGCCCAAACATGGATTGGAACACAACTCCTTCAAGGAAAAAAAAGCCTGCCCAGTCATTATAATGTCACGAGGGAGACCACCGAACCGTAGGCTCTCGCCTTGATGGCCTCATTCCGTGTTTTATTTCAATTATCCAAATGTGCAAATAATTTCTATTACCTTTTGGACGACGCCGCGACACGACACTTCCAGTCCAGCTGAATGCAAATCTCGGCTGACCACCGAAGCGAAGCAACCAGCGTTTAATTCTCGGAAAATAAGCTTCAAGACGAAAGCAAAGATGTCGTTAAGTCTCAAGTTGGACATTTTGTTTAATTAACGTAATTAACGCTTAGAAGTCGTAGAATCTGTACACAGATGGAACAAGGTGTCATCAAGAGTCGGGTAATTAGAGAGTAAGTTTCCCTTTTGATTTGAGTGATTGTTTCAGAGATTGCGGGGGTGAATGTCAATGGAAAAGGAAACAGAGGTAACACTTGTGCTATGAGCCATGAATCACGAGCTGATCATTAACCACGCTAATTTTCAGTTTAAACAATTCGAAAAAAGTTGCAGGGTAAGAACAGCTGGAGCCTTTCAGTTTTATTATCAAGAAAGAGTAAATTATTGCGGTCGGCTTATCGATTCGATACTGTTAATCTGAGCCTCAGATAATGTCTCTTCAGACAGTTCCGAACTCGTTTTTTTACAAGAATCCTATCAGTTCTGCTACAAAAAGCTGAATACATGAAAAGAGAGAGTCTTATAGTTAAGTCATTAAAATATTGGGGAAAGTAAGGTAACATTTATACTTCAAGCAGGAAAACAAGGTCTCACCACGGCGAAGATCTGAGACTAACAAGTCTCTGGTCACTCACAGTTAAGACACTAAAGAGGCCTTAAAACAGTCTTGGGAGTATGAGAGCTTAGCCAGCATAAACAGCTCTGGAAGTTAGAGAAATGCCGACAAAACAATAAATACTTTTGGCGTCCATTTCAAGACATTAAAGACGATTTAATAAAACTAAAAACAGAAGAAACCAGAACTCTTGATAAGCTGGACGTTAATCAAACCTTACCTTGTTGGTTATGGTGTTTGATCTCACCCTCTGCGACATCTCAAGGGTTTTTTTTTTTGGTTCTATATTTTGCTGCCAAGAACGGGGGCATGAAGCAAGCAAAAGGATAAGACGAGGGCCAGTAAGATTGCGGTGTTTTTATTTCTCTTTCGTGGCTGGCGTTTGGTTTGCATTCGCTCATAATTCACAGTATTTAATTCGCCATAAGAAACCAAACAAACACGTGTATTTGTTTTCGAAACATTGCGTCGTCACTCTACTGGCACTGTTTTGCCAACACAGCAGAGCAAGCGACATCTGTGTTCCAAGAGAGCTCGGAATTTTGCTTGAAATGGGCAAGCTATTCACCATTTTTTGTCAAAGGCCTGAACAGATTCTTTCAAAATGCGGGGCGTTGTTGTTTTACTAAAAATAGTAAACCTTGATTATTATTTAATTCAAAGGACAGCCTGCCTTGGTCGGCTTAGCAGAGTGTCATCATCGATGTTTTTGCCCGAATTTTGCTTATGTTAAATAGCCACCGCGATGGAAATGCTTCGATCGGAGGTTAATAGCTTCAATTCCTGACTAAATTGAACTTCGATATCGTTATGCACGTTTTCGAAAATATCTGGAACGACAAAAGCGAAAGAATTTGTTTCTGTTTATGTTGTTAGAAAAAGGACTGGTAAAGTTTGTGCAAGTTCAACTCCAAAAATTCTTCCATGAAAATAATATCCGCATCTCAATTCTATCAGAATAAAGAGAAAAATATTCTTGCGATACCGCACTTAGCCTTGTTCTGGATGATTGGAGATGCCTAATAGATGCTAGCAAAAAAATCGCTGAAGCGTTCTTTCACCTGCAGCGAGGTTTTGAAATAGTAGATAGAGGAATAGAGCGGATGTGATTAAATTCATAAGGTCTCAGTGTACCATATTTATTGATGTTTATTCAGAAAAAATGGAAGTCAAAATAGGTGTACCTCAGGATTCGAGTTTGGGAACGCTTTTATTAATACTCTTCTTCACTGTTACGTGACAGACATTAAAACTGAATAGACTTAAACTAAACGCAATAAAGACTTGGTATTGACCGCAGGGGACACACTAACCGAGGATTTATTGGTGGACAACATAAAAATGAATATGGTTAATGAGATTAAATATCTTGGCATAATAATTGACAGTGAACTGAAGTTTGAAGAACAAACAAAACAGCTGTGTAAGAAGGTGTCGAAAAAAATAGTTTTATTTTTTATTTTTAGAAGAGTGAGGGATAAACTCACAATTATGAATGCAATAAGAGTATTTCGAGTACTCCTCAACTCCTGAAAACCTGCCTTTTTATATACACTCCGTCTTACTTGATTACGAACAGTCATTTTTTTGTTCTAATTTCCCGAAGAAGTCATAATGTTTACCTGTTTTTATTTTTTTCGCACTTGATTACGAACAGTATTTAAATCTACCAGTTACTAAGTTTTAAATCAAATAAACAGATACTTCGAGTACTACGGAGCTCAGTTCAAGAAATAGCTTCATACAATCCACAACTACACAAGGAAAGACATTAACCAAGGAGGAAATTCGATCTTACCGGGAACAAGAAAAATCCATCCGTTTCATAGTCACAATATTGGGAGAGTTGCCAGTGTTGTATAGTACATAGCTTCATTAAGGACCCAGAGAAGTAAAGAAAAACCCGCAAAGGAAGAGTCAGCAAAACAAAAACTCTGCTGCTCCAATTCAAGGACCTCCATAAATAAAGTTAAGGCAGAAACTGATACCGCGAAACCGCGTGATCAGTGAAGCCAGCCATATCTGCCATGAAAAAAGTAGAGGAAATCACCACTGAAGGCGGCAGAAAGGAAGAAATTCATCTTCAAATGCAGCACAGCAATGGAGGAAGTGAGATGGTATGGGCTATGGGCCGTATAAGCTATTACGGAACTGAGGAGCTGGATTTTCAAACTTTTCGCCAGTTTTTCGAGATATTTGGTGGACAGCGACGGACTTTCCAACCGAACAATGCACCGATACACACGGCACGGACAATAAAGGCCCTAATTCGGAATCAAAATGTAACACTACTTGCAGAATTCACATCGACCAGAACACCGTGGAAAACGTGTTTGAAAGAGGAAGGCAATTTGATAAAACGGAAGAGTTTGCTGAAGCCATAAACGAGTCGGGTCCGCAATTTCGATTATTCGACAGCACTCTATGAATCTCTACACAGCAGGCTTCTTGAAGTGCTTCAGCGATCAGGAGGAAATAGTCATTACATAAAACTATTGCTACTCTTTGAATAAAACCATTTTTGTTTACATAAAAATTTTGTTTTGGTTTTTTTTACATTTTAAGCTTCGATATTTAGGCTTTTGCCTATTCGTAATCAAGTGACACGGAGTTTTAAGGAGAATATACATTTCGTGGAAGACATGCAACCATACCATCCTAGAAAAATGCTGACTTCAGGTTGGATCGTCATCGTACTCTTGATGGTCATAATAGGTCCTTGTTCAAGGGTCTTACTATGCACAAAATGTTGCCGTCCATTATGAAAAATAGTGAAAATAAATTCGTATACAAAAGCTTTTCTTACTAAAAACAGCTGCCGGGAATATGTTCGGCGATCAATTAATAAAGTAGTTGCAGCTGAATCTGATTTAGTGAGTACGTTAACACACGAATTTGCCGTTTTTGGGATGAGCAAAGCCTTCCCGAGACCTTATTACATCCAAAAATAGAACATTTTTGATGTTCGGTCAACTAACATCAAACCACTGACATATTGACACGGAAATTCGGTGCGCGAATCATCTCAAGAAACGCACCTGTCACTTGGCCGTCTCAGTCATGTGATCCAACCAATTTTTGTGTGGTTGACTTAAGTCCCTCGTTGATTCTGCTAACACAGCCACAGTCACCGATTTAGTTGTCAACATTCAGTGCCCTTCTGTCGAAATAGGCGGACGATTCTTTAAAAACGGTGTTAAATTGCACTGAAAGTCGGAGCCGCAATGACTTTGTTGCCGAAATTGCATAATGTCGTCACCCACGAATAGTTTGTGCTTTTAAGGTTCCGTACTTCAAAAGGAAGACGGAACCCTTACCGGATCACCTCATTGTCCGTTTTTTCTGTCCTTTTTCTTAGGAACCCATCGAGGTCTCAAGTTGAAATAAATACATTATGAGCCCGGTCCTTAAAGCTGTAAAAAATCCTGCTTCTTAATCGTCTTAGTCAAAAGATATGTTTTTTTTTTCGGCTTTTTTTGATACTCGTAAGGGAATCGAAACATTAAAGGTACTCAATGTCAACTTAAGCGGGAAAACTCTTCGAGACTTGATTTTCGTGTTGGCCGAACTATTGACATACGGATATGGACTTTTTTTGCATCAGCTCAAAATTCGCAGTTTTTTATTCAAAAATTTTTAAAATACTGGCAAGCGTGTCATATTTTTTTTGGAGTGATCTCACCATGAAGCAGATCGCAGTTTTTCAAAATTTTCGATTAAAAAACTTAGTTTTTCTAATCATAGGGCAACGTTTTCCAACGGTATGTAATCTAACGATATAGGGAATCCGCCGGCCGAGAAGTGAATCTTTTGAAAACCGAACTGCTACTTGTCATTAAAAAAACAAGATCCCTACCTCATCTGTTTTTGGCTCGGAAACAAGTCGTTCGATCTCTACACTGAAGTTGAAGAGATGCGGCTTGAGTCCTTTAGACTTGCAGTGTTCTTTAACCGGAAATCTGTGCAATTGAAAAGCAGCAAGAGTTAGCCCGAAAAAGTTATCTCCGTCCTTTCTAAGATTCTCTTTTTGTAAAGAATCAAACCGCTCCAAGACTGATTGACTGATTGACAACTCGGCATTTTCTAACTCATTAAAACTAAGAGATAGAGTGCCCCCTATCATTATAAGGATATTCATTACCCCTTTGAACACGTGTTTTCTATAAAAAAAATTCAACACATTTTTCAAATAATTTCTTTTCTGCAAGGACCTTTAAAAATCAGTTGTGCGACTTCGGGTTGAGAAGTCTATTTTTTATTAAAAAAATTTCCAAAAAACAAAACTTACATCCTCTTCAGACGCCGCCGCTGTAGTGTCATCCTTGACAGATGGCGGTGTTACGGGTCTCTTGATCCACACCTCATCGAGATGATTTATAAAGCCGCCTCCACCCGTGGCCGAGGACATTGAAGTGGTATCACAGTTTTCCAACGAACTTACGCTAATCGCTGGCGACCGCACCTCCACCAGCGACGTATCGAAGAACTTCCTATCCATGTGGGGAAATTTCCCCGAATTGCGTTGCCCGAAGAGGTTTTGCACTGAGGAGTACCCGCCCGAGCTACAAGGGAAACTAATCGTGTGTGCATTGGACTTTGCGTCCATATTCTTAAGTTTTTCAGCTTCCGGTTTGAATTTTGGAAGGTCTGGTGTTTCCAAGGTTCGCGTTACTGTGAATTTACCACGATAGATGGTCTTTTCGGGACTCGGAGTACGAAGAATTGGTTCTTCCTTCTGCTCGACAATGGCTAACTCCTCGACTGGTTTTTTGGGTTCCTCCTTTTGCGGCATTAAATGCGCCATCAGAGCTGGTGATAGAACAGCTGGAGCAGGTGGCGGTGGAGGTGGTGGTGTCGGTGAACGTCTGTCCATCGCCATAGCGATAGCTTGCATGTTGCTCGTATTGATGATGTCAATCTTTTGCATGAACTGCTGACGCAGACGTTCGAGCTCGCGGAACTTCTCAGCGTCTCCAGCGTCTAAATGCGGCAAAGGCGGTGGAGGTGGCGGAGTTGGCAAAGGTGGCTTATCCAATTTGAGCTCACCATTTGGTTGTGGTGACAGTTTATCGCCATCCTCCTCGTCCTCCTCCTTGCACTGCGACAGACGACGACGTTCCGTGAATGGCAATAGGAATGGTCGCGCTAAAAACATATCACTGCCCGTCACATCCTTCGCCATAAGGTCCGGTGACAAATTGATTGCTGCAATCAAATCGTCCTCTTCGCTGTCACTGCTACTGGCATACTCCATGGAATTGCTTCGGCGGTAATGAGGAAAAAATACTGGTTGCCTGTGGGCATCTTCACTGGGCGTTGGCTCCTCGGTGCCACTTTCCGAATCGGATTCGTAGCCATCTTGTTCCAGGTCCGCCATTGACGCCTCGAAAGCAGTTTCGAAAACGTCATCTGCCACCACTATCGACGGTGGATTCCCATCAGGTACAGCTTGCTTCGAACTCGTATCCTCGGGCTCGCATTCATGTGGCGCCGAGGACGGGCCAAACTTCTCATGGTTATGGGACTCCATCAGTTCGCAATTGGTTGCCATTTGGCAGATATTTCCGATGACAGAAAAATATTATTCTTTTGTAAAAATTCACGTTTTCGCTGACAGATGTGCAATTTGACGTTTTGATGAGATTTTTGGACAGTTTTCAAGACCTACACTATTTGTACTCGACGTGTTCACATTAATAATGATTTACAATTAAATTAAATACAAAAACGAATAAACAATTGCTTTCTTGACACACTTCACTTTTCACGAAAATATTTTCTTTTGAACGACATTGATGTTGTTTTCGGCTGCGTTCCAAATTTTCACGAAACAATTTTGGTGTGTGATTGCGGCTTTGAATTAAGGCACAGCTAGACTAGGCTCGTTTATTTTTCTGAAAAGTGAAATGAAATTGTTTCGATTAGACATGTTGACTGGATGAATGTTTATGAGTCTTCCTGTTTGGTATAACTTTTTGACTGTGTTTTTGGTTAAGGTACAATTCATACGAAAATGGTTCGAAACTTGGATGTTTTCAATTAGTTTTGGTGAGGAGTCTGAATTACATTTTTTGCATTCTCTTAATTCACGGTTTTTTAATTTGTCATTATTTGGAGACAACGTAAGCATTCTGTTTTGGCTTCATTACAGAGCTGGGGATATTATATTCACAAAACTGAAGCAAAATCGATAAGTAGATAAAAGTTCAAGGGTTACTATCGGAGTCGAATAATTCACGGGTGTTTTCGCGAGGTTATCAATTCAACGCGGGTGTAAGATTTTGTTTTTTTTTGTGTCTCCGATAAGTTTTTATCGAACTCCATCGAACGTTTGATTTAACCAGAACTTAACTAATGTGAGTCATTTTAAACAGTAAAGGACCTGATTGGGAAACACACTTTATTCTTCTGATCGCAAAAATGAGAAAAGGGAAATTGTAAAATCTTAGCCTTTTCAAAAAAAAACCTTGCTCTTAACGCCTTATGAAGTCCAACAAGGTATAACCTGGTTTAATGGTGCAAAAAAAGGTGGATGAAGCAAATAAACAATATCAGCCATTTCCTGACTATCATAATACGACAGCTCAACATATTACAAAATGATACCGTCAATCTGAAAATCGGGTCAAACTATCCCTTATTTTGGAATCGCAGCCCCAGATTAAATTCCAGCACCCGGTTAACGAAAGTATGACTTGCAAGATTTAATTCTTGAGCAAACTTGACTTTATAGGCCAAAAGACCAAATCTTATGAACTAACAACTTCTTCAAATCTAGATAAGGTACAACGTATAGCTTGTTAAGGCATCACTGGTGCTACGAGCACCTGCTGCATGGCTCGACGGCTCTGTCAAAAATATAAGAGGAAGTGAGGCAGCAGTTTGATCAAGGTCCTCTCACGCTCCTTTAACTGCTTCATTTTTCTGAGCCATTTGATAAGGCAGACCATGGGAATCTTGGCAGCAAGCTACGCCCTTACTTCGGTAATTTGTGAGGAGTCTGTTCGTCTTATAAAGAACTATCTCAAGAATAGATACCAAAAAGTTGTTGTCGGAAACATTTGCTCGGAAACAAAGCGTTGCGTGCTGGAGTATTTCAAAGAGCTCTACTGGGTCCAATCCTTTTCTGCAGATGATGCTCAAATCTTGACTCTCTCCCGGCGTGTAAACTACGTAATCGTGTATCCCTCAATAAACTTATCTATAAAAAATTGCAATGCAAAATAGTCACTAGAACGGTCGACAAAATTGTGCATATCACCAGATGAACAGACGGGTCACAAGGAATACTCAATTTCATTTCGGGTAGGAACACGTACTGGTCGATCCCAGATAGTATTAATGTGACATACTGCTTTCGACGACTCTTTGAGGTAGATCTTCGTAACCGTAACCTTTGGTCGAGCAATCCACTTGCCCATGACGGCAGAAACTAAATCTGGTATACTGATGCCTCAAATATGGCAAATGGTGTAGGTGCCGGTTTCTATGGACCCAACACATAAATTTATATACATTTGGGAAATCATCCAAAGGCCGAAAAGGGGCCAAATTCTCATAAATTCAGCTAGCAAAGCAGCGCTT
Source organism: Orthonevra nobilis (assembly GCA_963555765.1). NCBI lineage: Eukaryota > Metazoa > Arthropoda > Insecta > Diptera > Syrphidae > Orthonevra > Orthonevra nobilis. The sequence goes on along the minus strand of OY743227.1, from coordinate 70,180,808 downwards.
AAGGCATGTAATCCAATCTCAAAGAATCCAAATCTGTCAAATCTCTAACAAAGTTAGATTAGGATGGGTTCCAGGTCATCATGGAATCGCTAGCTCGTCAGCTTCCTCTCAGGCCGTTGCCCCTTGAAGTCAGATCCAACCAAGTAATGACTTAGTAAAGTCACCGAGTGCCGACTCTGTATGGAAGATGATGAAACGTCTGTTCATTGTGTTCTTTGTGAATGTCTAGCTTTAGCTTGGTTTAGTAGACGTATCTTCCTCGGAGATATATTTTGCCCATTGGACATTAGATAGTCATATTCTAAAGATATTCTGACCTTCATCAGAGGGATGGAATGTCAGTTAGCATAAAATACGGAAGATAATTATATTTAAAAAAATATATCTAAAAATGATTCTACAGCGGCTGTCACCTCAATTTTGCCTTCAGATTTCTTACCTCTTGAGCTCTTCCTTTGAGTCGGAAACAGAGATAAAAATCGTTGTGATGAGATCTGGAAACTAGGATGAGATCTGGAAACATCTACATATGTGTTTGAGCAATTCAAAACCCGCTCCTCGAATGGCAGCTATTAAAACTTAACCTTTGTGTGCTGGCACCTTAACCTGATGAAATGCCACTCCAGCTCTTCAAATCTTCACAGAACCTTTGATTTAGTGTGCGTGGAGAGAGACTATAAAAGTGAATGCGTTTTCTAGGTTATCTACCATTACAATTCCTAGACTCCCGAAATATGGGCGCCATTAAATGATGCTTCGAACTTGCACAACAAAATTTCCTTGGTGTCAGGAAATGTGAACTCTGCCAGGTTATCGACTGTTGTTTCGTCTGAAGATCAAACTTGAAAAATTTATGATGGAAAGAAACAAACTGGTTCAATTTTATTTTGATTGCGACATTCAATTTAACAGACACAAAGATGATATCGAAATGTCTTTCATGTTCGAAATGCGCACAGAGCTCCAACAATTTACCGATTGGTCCAGCGTTTTCAGCAACAAGGCGCTGTCTGTGATCTTCAGTGTACTGCTCGGGTGCAAGCAAGTATTGAGGTGCCCGCAAATACGCATTCAAAATACATGTCGTTTCAAAGACATGTTCCGAGCAAACAACGAGTTTATTCTCAAACTCTTAATGAGCGATGATGCTCATTTTCACCTCAAAGCTAACGTGATGAAACGAAATTGCAGATCCTGTGACATCGAATATCCAAAAATAATTATTGAACGTCAAATGCTTTCACTTAGATGCACAGCATGGTGTGAGATTTTCTCAAAAAAAATCATTGGACCCTATTTTGTTTTTCGAAAAACGATGAACAAGTTGTGACTAGTGCGAATGGCGATGATTGAAAATTTTAAAGAGCCAGAGGTAGAGAACAATTCAGAATTGCGGTTCCAACAAGATGGAGCCACAACTCACACAGCTTATCCAATTAATTGCTCTCCTGAGGGAAATGTTTTGCAGATCGGATAATATCGCGGTTTTTGTGATTCAAACTGGCCACCACGTCCGCCCGATTTAACGGCTACACATTTTTTTCTTTATGGATACCTTAAAAGTAAGGTGTGTGCCAAGAGGCCAAGAACCATACAACAGCTTAAGGCCATCGGGGCCTGGAATTCAAAGATGGAAAATGTTCTGGAAAGAGCACGTCAAGTCGAAGCAAACAATGGTCACCATTTGAGAGATATTAAACATATTTCCAAACCAGAACCTAAATTTTAATAAATGCCAAGGTTTAATAAATTCAGAAAGAAAAAATTGTATATCAAATGAAAAATCTGTCGGTGTCAGCTTCTCAAGCCCTTTGCTTTCTTTCTTTAGCGGTTAATAACGGGTTTGGACGCTACAAAATTAGAGCGACAGGGACAGCAAACGACGCCATATTTCTTGCTGCTCTGTTGACATTTCTCTTCAGTTAGGTTTGCCATTTCATGATGGAAAGATATACGAGCGAACTACGAGTCGAAATTATTAAAATTTACTACCGAAATTCGGAGTCAGTGACCTCAACGCTAAGAGCGCTACGTCCAATTTATGGTCGTCAAAATCGTCCTAGCAGATCAACAATTGAATTGAATCCACAGGCACAGTACAAAATATTCCCGTGCCAGTGAGACAAAGAAGTGCCCGTAGTGTCGATAATATTGCTGCCGCTGAGGCTTCAGTTGCAGAAAGCCCAAATGTGTCTCTTACACGTCATTCTCAAGCGTTGGGCATCTCTGTGACGACGTTGTGGCGAAATTTGCGAAAAGATCTTAGCCTAAATCCTTACAAGATTAATCGGATTTTAATCGAAAAATCATCTTCATCGATGAGGCTCATATCTGGCTGAATGGCTCCGTCAATAAACAAAATATGCGGTATTGGTCAGGCAGCAATCCTCACGTACTCCATGAGTCATCATTGTATCCCGAAAAAATTGGTGTAGTTTATGGACCGGCGGCGTCATTGGGCCGTACTTCTTCCGAGATGATCAAGACAAGCACGTTACTGTGAATAGGGATCGCTACCGTTCAATGATAACCGAATATTTTTGGCCCCAATTGGATGATATGGACTTGGAGGACATGTGGTTCCAAAAGGACGGCGCCACAAGCCACACAGCGAATGTCAGAATCAATTTATTGGAAACCAAGTTTGGAGAACGTGTTATCTCACGAAATGGTCCAGTCGCTTGGCCCCCTCGGTCGTGCGACTATTTCCTGTGGGGCAACGTCAATGCCATGGGCAACGTCAATGTGTATGCCAATAAGCCAGCGACGATTGATGAACTTCGTACGAATATCGAACGTGAAATTGCAGCAGTATCGGTCGATTTATGCTTGAAAACCGTCGAAAATTGAGTTCAGCGTCTGGACTTCTGCAAGCGTTTTTGAGGTAAAGATTTGAGGCGCATACACCTTGTTGACAATGAATGATCCTTCTTATGCTGCAATGTGAGATCTCCTCAATGTTTGATGGTCACTCTACGATCAGCTTACACAAGTTTTTCGATTTGTTTTACATTTTCTCCGCTGTTGGACGTGCGCGGTCATCATTCATGATCTTGTCTTCTATGGATGAACCTACCAAGTTTAGACACCTTGCGACCACCTCGTGAGCTCCTCAAAGTTTTTGCCAAGTCAGAGTGTATTTCGTTTCAGGCAAAGATGCTTGATAACGTTTTGTTTTAGACTTGATTACACCATGTTTTACGCCATGTTTTATTAAAACAGCGGGACTATTTGGTTAACCTTGCTGCGGTTTCAGCGCAAAACTTCATCAGTTTCTTCATCATAAATTTTATTCCTCCAAAAATGTATTCAAACTTATCGCATTTCAAACTTTGCAAACACATCCGAAAGCCACACACAATAAGTGTTCCGCCAAAGTCACTTCTTATCGCCTGATTTGTTGACAAAAATAAACAATTCGTCAACAAGTTTTCAGCAGAATCCAGTTCGCTATCGCTAACAAAGGGTTAGCTGTCTTCGGTTTCAAATATGAGATATAATCCAAAACCGTCTTCAAGTTCTATTCCAAAGCAAAAAAAAAAAGTTGCGTGAATAAACGTCAACAATCGATCGGATTACAAATTCATTTGACCTTCTTAAGGGGGAAAAAAAACAAACAACAAAACAACCATAAACACATTTGTCCGGCCCTGACCCAGGCTCCCTAAAGGTTTTCACAACCAATTTACACACAAACAAAGGTTCGCATTTGAAATTCATTTGACGTGCGGATAAAGTGTCGTATGACGACCGACCAGGCGGCTTCAAATTGTAGCGACGGCAAACTTATTTGAGAATTTTTTTGTTTTTTTTTTTACATAAATTGTTGGCGTTTTCGTTTATAAGTCACTTGTGGGGTGTTTGGGCGTTTACAATTTGCTATTTTAATTTACTCGCCTCGCAGCATGGGGTGCCTTTAATTTCACACAGTCGACTCGAGACACAATTAATCATCGTCGTCTTCGTCGTGCTGGTTGATTCTTGGAGGCAGTTAAGAGTTTCAAAGGGCGTTGGCCTTAAATTTAACTGGGTCTTTGTCAAAGAATAACTTTTAAAGCTTTCCAAATGTTTACAAATTCATATCCTCTTCAACCCCATCCCCATGATTATTCAACTAACCGAGACGACACATAACTATTCCCAGCTTGACAGCACATCCAACCATCCACCACTGACGCCAAAGACACTAAATTCAATTCGAGTGCAGTGAGATAAGTTAAGTGAGAATGAATTAGACGCTCACAGCAGCATGTTGCCAGAGCACGCTCTAAACTGCAAGAAGAAGCGCCCTTCAATAAAACACAAAAAGGGGACGTTCAATAGCAATATAGACAAATTAACCCTCTTACGAATGAGAAGAACGACTGCCAACCCTTTTGAACACTTGTCGCACAATTACACCACCCGATATACTCGTACACAATTATTTTCAATTAAATGGCATTCGGAAAGTCGCAACGTGCGACACGAAACTGCATGGCGCTCTAGAGGGTTGACTCGTAGTTGAGGTAGTTTACCATCTGCAGGTTCTGATGTGTGGTTGAATGGAATGGTGGGCTAGGGAGTGTACGAGTATGACTATTTTGCGGTTGCTGCAGGAAAATTATAAACAAAAAGTTTTATGCTAATGGAATTTCGTTGGTGTTTGAATAAGTAAATTAGAATGGTTGCCTTGGCTTTATGATAACCCATTCGACCACTAAATTAGGCAAAGCCTGTTCATGCGGATGAAGTCAGTTCTAATGAGATTCATTTCTATCATTGCAACATTACGAAAGATGGAACATTCGTGAGACCTCAAAACACAGGAATTTAATTGATTAAAAACTCTTCACCTAAACTGTTGAAGACGTTGCATAAAAGGCGCAAGAAAAGAACTCGAGCAGCAGGTAAAGAGTACAGATTTAGACATTGCACTGCATGAAAACAAAAGAGTCTACACAGTTTTCCAACTCCAAAATATCGAAAAAGTTTTCGGAAGTATTTCAGCAGCATTTCCAATAGTTTTTTTTATAATTGGCTCGCTCTTCAAGAGGATATGAATACTCTTAAAATGCGTGTAGCACAGAGCTAGCGAAAGAATTCGAAGAAGAATGAAGGATTACTCAGATGTATTTGGTTTCAGCTCACTTCCGTAAGTGGAGTCCGTAAAGGGATGAAGGATTTTTATATCGACCTATTAGCTTTCGTCTAATTGGCAGGATTAAGCTAAACACTCCGCTGTCAGTGTTATGCCTTCACAGCAGAGCCACCTACACACAATCTACCCAAGCTACTATTTTGACAATATGAACTAGAAATTAAGCCGATACAACAACCACTGCAACAACGCCACCCATTAAGTAACACTACTATCGTTGGTCGACTAATTCAGTGATAGTGCCATTAACTTTATCCCAATGGACCAGTCCTCCAACCCATTATAGCTCATCCACAAAAAAAGATAAAAAAGTGGCCAAGTGCGAGTTGACTCTCACACGAAGGGTTCCGCGCCGCCTTAGAGCAAGCAACACTATATTTCTTTAATTTTAGATATCTTATTGCATCGCATATACTCCTATATGCATTAACTCTCGAGTAAGCCAGACAAAGTAAAAGCAGTAGTCGAAGAGTACAGAGTTAGACATTACTGCATGAAAAGAAAAGAGCCTACAACAGTTTTCCAACTCCACGTAAAAGTCTGCGGAAGTATTTCAGCAGCATTTCCAAGAGTTCTTGAACGATATTGTCCAAAAGACAATGACAGGGAATGAATAACACCCAACTCCAGCCGATGGTATAGTCCTCTAACCCACTGCAGCGCGACAACAAAAAATAAATAAAAAAAAAGTAGCCAAGTGCGAGTTGACTCTCACAAGAAGGGTTCCGCGCTACTTTAGAGTAAGCAAAACAATATTTCTTAAAGTTAAGTTATCTAATTGCAGCGCCTATGCTCGGATATGTATATGCATTCGAGTAAGCCAGACAAGGTAAAAGCTCGATATCGATTCACTTGTAACTCCAATAATAACAAGAATTTCCAGATGGGAAGGATCACCCTAGGGAGGAGTTATCTCACCTCTTCTTTGGCTTATTGTCTTTAACCTCTCCCACCTAAACGGTCAATAATTGTCTCTGGTGTGTATTCCAGACTTGCGACAGTTTTTGACGAGGAGATGAGCTTTTCTTCAACCTGATTCCTGGCGAGGTATAGCGACGGGAAGTTTACAACTTCTTGTTGACAGTGAAGATCCGTCAACGAGGACTCGTCCTAGGCCATTGGTGCTACTTCCACCTGTCTAAAAAACGAGAATCATGCTCATCAAAAGCTTGTCAGTTCTTTTTACGGCGCTCAATCTTGATGGAACAGCGAGAGAGCAGAGCAGATTTTGGCAAGTTTTGTAGGGAAAACTGTCCCATCGAGGAACAGGAACCAACGCTTCTCCGAAACCGAGCCAACAAAGCTCGATGACTTGATAGAAAGTTAATAATTTTCGCGGCGCGCACAATTGAATAGGGATCCAACCAACTTCGTGTATTTAATTTGGAGGAAACTACCTAGGAATTGAGCTAACTGGAGTGAATGAGATCGAATAAAGTGAGCATTTTTATTTTCTAGAAATTACGTTGGCAACACTGGTCTCATAATAAAGCATTAAGGACACCTTGACATACCTCCTCTATAGATAAGCAAGTCACACAAAATTCGCTTCAAACAATTACTACACATGCAGATTCATAAAACACAAACTATCGTATACCGCAAGGTTACATCATTTGTCCCACATTAGTACGCCACATTCATCCATCTGAGGTCATTACACTCTGCACATATTGAGTGGCTACCTGCCCACTGTCAGTTAAATCACTTGCATTAGTGTCACTTAAGTGGAATCAATTAAATTTGCAACCAAAAAGAAACAAACAAACTGGCACTCGCACAATCATTATGCTGCATTGTGCGACCCAAAGATACAGAGTATCTGCCGAACCGAGCGAATGCGGGACACGTGAGTTCTTGAAACGTGTTCACGTATCTAAACAAGCATCTGGCTATAGTGCCACTCACAACAGAAAACTTGTTCACACAATTGTGTTGGTCTTTCGTGAGCACAAAGCGTACCAGTAGCCATATGCAGATACAAGTATCTATGCGTCTTAAGAGTGTAGTATCTGAAGTAGCAGTGGGTTAACAACGCAAAGCGTTTCGTGCGCACTTGACGCATTTATTTGCATGCAGCTGGGGAAGTTATAGGAACCAAAAAAAAAAAAATTAAAACTAATAGATTTGATTTCCAGTGGCGTTGGGTGTAACTACGCCACTGGTTGGTTTTTGAATTTTTAATTAATCGCAAATTGCACGACAGTTGTCTTTCTGTAAGAATTATGTTTTGCCGCCATTTATGGAGCAGGCTAATTGCTTTTGGCGAAAGAAAATGCTAATCAAAACGGGTTGGAGTGAATATATTGAGATATGGACGCCCATGTGGTTGTCATTGTGGATTCTGCTAGTGAAAAGATATGTTTTAATTATTATAAGGAGGCAAGAAAAGTCAAAGTGATGTCATTTACTTAAAAGGCCACAAATTCTTTGGCTTGAATTGAATATTCTTGTGTCAATGGTGTCCTAGAAAATCGTCGTGATGGACGGTTGAAGGAGTGTCAATTGAGACGTGGGTGCAGTATTTAAGAGTTGTATTTTTATTTTATTTTTGTTTATGTAAAAAAAGTGCTCTTCAGAAGTTGGCTGATAGATAAATATGTTAGACAATCCTTGGCATCGTTGGCTGAATAAGGTTTCGCGTTCTCGTTTTGAAGTGATAGAGTGGGTTTTAATGACACAATATCTACGATGCAAGCCAGGAGGTTTCAAACCAGTAGGGGATACAAAGTGCGGTATGTCAACATTACGGGATGGATTCATACGAAAATCGACATAGTAATTAATGTTTAAATTAGTTAACACTTTTTCGGTAAGAATTATGAAGTCGATAGCAAATTTGACATCCCTGTTTCGAGATACGTAATTCCATTACACGTTTACATGACTTTAGTACCACAATGTATAAAGAGATTCGATGTATACATTTGTTTTTACAAAGATAAAATAATAGTGGAAAAAGTATCAGAATCTGAACGAAAACTACGGAAAAAAAACCTTAAATGTTAAATTACAATAATATAAAGAGTTATATATAAATTAATACTAAATTTATGTGATTAACAAATAAAAAAACATATAATAAATAAGTAAATAAACATAAACAAAAATATGTAATTAATTTTAAAAGCAAAAAACAAGTGATAATAAGTAAATATGTATTTCACTTATCAGTGTAAATAAATAGCTAAAATAAATTAGAAAATGTATAACTAAGTATGTATATATTATAAATAAAAAAGTAAATAAATACGTTTTATAGATAAGATTAATAAATAAGAAAAAAGAAATTAATATGAATAATAAATAAGAAAGTAAATAACTAAATAAGAAGAAAAAAATAAACATATAAATAAAAAACTGTTTATATTATAACAAAAATAGAAATATACGTTAGTAGGATATATAGACAAACTTTCAATTTAATAAATTAATAGATAATAAAAAAAATATGACATTTACAATAAATTAAGATTTTACAAGAAGAATAAGTGTAGTGTTATCAGAGGGTTTTCGGAAAAGCTGTTTTTTGTTTGTATTGCATTTTTATTTTTGTTTTTATTGAAATTCATATTGACTTACAGCCGTTGGCAACTAATTAGAAACTCCACTTCCACTAATTATTGATAGTCTTTTTGACAAAAATAACAAAAAGTTATGATGTTTTTACATGTAAATGTAGTTTTAAATGTCCTTTTATAAAACGACTTCACATTTGACTGTGACACCTAATTAGAAACGCAAGTAAAAAATAAAGAAGAAAAACTTAAAAAAAAAAAAATAGAGAAACATACAAACAAGTGTGGTATAATGCCTAATAATTTGTCGGAAGTCCTTTTTGCTTCAACACTGATCCACATCGTCTTTGCATTGATTTGATCAGGTTTCGGCATCGTTCCACTGGATTCGCGTATCAGGCTTCCTTCACTCTATCAAACAAATCGTTTAAATTCGTGATATTTTGTGTGCTGACGGTATTTATAATATCGGCCCATAAATTTTCGATAGGATTCAGGTCGGGACTTTGCGATGTCCACTCAGGTACTCGCATGGCATTTCGATCAAAAAACTGTTTTGTCCTTTTGGCTTGGGGTCATTGTCTTGCTGGAATGACCAAATAACCGGCATGTTTTCTTCGGCCCACGGTAGCATTACATTTTCCAATATATCAACGTATTGACCTGCCTTCATAGTTCCCTCAATACGTTGAATTGGACCAACGCCGTTCCATGAAAAGCATCCCCAAACGAAAATTGATCCGCCACCATGTTTGACTACTGGTGAGGTGTATCTGGGAACGAGTTCTTTACCTTTTGGGTGTCGGACGTACTTTCTGCCATCGGGGCCGTTTTCTATTGGTCGATTTAACCAACGGTTTTGTGCGTGCGAGTCTTCCGTGAAGTTCAGCTTCCACCAAACGACGCGCCACGGTTCTCGTTGATATGCTGATGTCAGTCACATCCAAGAAGAACAAGCGCCAAAAGGGGCCGTTAGTTCACCAAAAACAAAAGAAATTTGGGCATAAGCAAACACAATGTCATCGTTTCTAATTAGTTGTCAACGGCTATACATGCTTGATATAAAAATGCTAAAAATGCCCTATGCGGGCGCTCTAAGTTTTTGCTTTACTTATGTCTTTCGACGATCAGTACTAATATTCATTTTTTTTAATAAACTTAGCTTACGAACTAATTACCAAGAAAAATTTTTATACAAAAAAACTTTCTTAAAACCTACCTTATTACTAACCTAAGTATATCCTTAAAATCTATGTTAGCCGGCTAGGCATGAAAAAACAATTATCCACATCCATGAGGATAATTCAATAACAAAGAAGACAACCACTATGAATTCTGTTCCTCCTTTAACCACCAAAATAGTTGGTGCTGTCGATTAACGTCCTTCTTGCCACGGACTGATACCGCCCTACTGAACCAGAGATTCTCCTGAGAGCTGCGAGCGACATCTCTATTGTAGGCAAGTCGCCTGTTCACTCTTTCGGGCAACATGGAAGATTAATGGAACCGCATTTCTATCCTGAATCAGGCCGTTAAGGTCAAAATAGAGGAAAGCCTCTGGTGGAGTAAAGCTGTTAAGGCGCATTGTCTCGTGGTACATGAAGTTAGGGTAGTAAGCCCCGGAGATCAGGTTATTGCTCGAGGTCATTGATCTTGCAATGTGTCTCCGAATGAGTTTAATAAGAAAGTTCTCCACTCGGATTAGGTTGGCCCCGTTGTACAGGGCCTCATTGGAATAGATTTTTTTGTACTTAGACTCTGGAGTTCTATTTAAATGGAAACAAGCCCTAAGACATCGTCTCTCGAAAACACGAATCTTTTCCATCAAGCTTGCTCCCACGTTGAACCACACGGGACATCCATATGCAAGCCCAGGCCGAATTAGGGCCGTGTAGCATCGAGTGGCTGCTGTGAAACAGTCTCTTTGTCACGGCATAGATGCTTAAAAATGTGGTAAGAGATCAATTCAATGTTCGCTAGTTTATGAAGATCACGAGAATGATACCTTGACAAATTGAATATCAATATTGAAAGTTTGTTTTGTTCTGCTTGGTTTGGTGCCTAAAAATATGGCAATTTGCATAACTTCGAGGGAAGATAACTTTATGTAGTATAAATTTTATTCTCAAATAAGGACTTCCAATTAATGAGAGAGTTGAGCATTTTGGTGGCAATATAACTCTTTCGAATTACTTTGGCACCTCGTAGCCAATTTTGTTTGGTATGAAACAATGCTTCTTTTTCTGCCAAAAAAATTAATAAAGATAGTTTGAATATTTCAGCATTCAAATTTATTTACCACATGTTAAAACAATTTTTCAGTAGTCTAAAAGCGTTCTGGAAATTTGTCTTAATATTGAGACAAAATTGATGCGATGAAAATATTGATCTGTCAACAGCGTATATTCGCAATATCACTGTTTGGAAGATTTGGAAAATCAGATTTGTACACTGAACCTTGGAATAACTCTCAGATGCCACTTTGAACAAACACTTTGAAGCTTCTCGGCTTGTTCATCCTGGAATTCCGATTCCGTTTCGCCATAATACTGATAGTATGGTTAAGAACAAAATCAAAAACACTTTCATATCAAATACTGCGAATCAAATGAATGTAAAAAAGTCGATGTGAAATTCTCCGTCCCAATTCGGACTGCAACCAAAAATACATCTGAGTTTCAAACCACTACACAGGCTTTCACTGTCCCTTGAGAGCGATTTTATTAGGTTTTGGAACTACCAAATGGATGAGTCCATACAAACCAGCGCTACTTTTCCTCGAAATAAATGAGTCCTTTTCGAAAAGCATGTTTCTCATTTTTTTTTAACATCGTAGCAAACAATTTGATTCACGCACAAATTGCGAGGACTAAAAACAAAAAAACAACATTGCGTCAGTCCTACAAATTTATTTAACCTTAACAATAAAAATATGACAACAAATACGTTAAACGATATTTCTTTGTAGAGCACTGACCTTCCTTTCCGTTCGCAGTTCTTTACTTTGTTTTGGTTCTAACCACCAAAACAAATCAATTTGTCATCATGTTCCTGTTTCAAATTCATTTAACTTTAATTTTATGTTAATAGATGCAGAGACTGAGACTTAACAATAAACAAAGCTCCATCGTCAAATGATTTTTGATTTTATGATTTCATATGAGCAAATGTTCTTTTTGCTGTCACATTTTTATTGGTTGACGACATTTTATTGACTTCACTGTCACATTGAACTTTTGACAATGGCCTCAGCTGGAGCTGTGTGGATATAATCATTGTGAGATGGCATAATGAAACCAGCTCTGAGGATATCGTTTATTAGTGTCAGTGAGAAACTGGTGCTTCGAGTGTATTTTTAGATAGAATCTGTCTTTTTTGGGTCAATGTTTACTTGGCAAATTAATGTGGTTGCTGAATCAGCAGAAAATCAGAAATCAGAAACAGAAACGATGCTAGTCAACTGGTTCTTCTTCACAACTATGATAAAAACTTCACTCCATGGTTCTCTACTATAGAGCAGTTCCCTTCTTGAAAAAAAAGAAGCGTTTTGACGCAGTAAAATTTACTGAAGGTTCAAAAATGATCTTGGGAATGGATGAAATATTTTCAACTAGTATCATTAGTGACTAGTGACAACTATGAAAGCGTGCAGGCTGTTTAAATCTTGCGAAGCCTCAAGGCAGAGCCTTGCCAGTATCTTTAACTGGTAAATGCCTAAGAATCTCATTTATGAATTAGATGGCAGGGTCTATCTAGGAAGCTAAAAGCACACTCTTATTTCTTTGCTGAACTGCACCTTCTTCATAGTTCCATTAATTGATAAAGATTGGTTCGCTAACACCGGCAAAAGAGAACATTTATGGAACCTCCATAGCCTGTCTGTCCGTAAAATTTTTAAAAAGTCAGTGTTTTTACAAATCTCCTTTACGCTCATCCCGCAAGACAATTGACATTTTGGAAGAAGCTTTTCGGTCGCCCAATATTTCGCGTTATCGATTTGAACATTATGTCTTCCTTGTTTTTTAAAGGTAAGGTTCTATAAGAACAAGTAACAGGCTCTGACAGCTCTCAATGAGAAAATCTGACAAGTATACGTGAACTGTTTGCCTCAAGTTCCCGCCAAAACGATTGGAATTGCAGTCAACGACGGCGGCGCTTGTTTTTCAAATCATACAATTCTTGTTTTTCTGTTTCATTTGATTTTATATTATATCAGAACGTTAGTTAGATGCAAGTTATCTAAGCGGTAGAAGTCAGGCAGGTTTTTTAGATTTTCTTACAGCAAATGCTGTTAATGTCCCTCAAGGATCTATTCTCGGACCTTTGCTTTTCACTTTGTTTAATAAAGATCTTTCTCTGCAAAATACTAACGTACACAGATGATGTAGAAATATTTCTCATCTATCCTGTTGGCTTGGTAGAATTGCCTCAAAAAACAGTAATTTGTTCTCATGGCCGAGCTTTGGTTTTCTGTTGATTACTGGATAAAAGGTTTTAAACGTGACGTCCACCTTATTTCCAACTTCTAAGACTTCTAAGGTTTGTCCAAATGAACTTCCTGATATTTTGCCCTCGATTTCCACTCGCTCTTTTACAAATAGAAAGATAACTTGGGTTTTGGAAGCATTGATTTATATTTTCCATTTGTTATAGTACGCTAGGACTGTATTAAAGGCAGATGGGAGGTTGGTTTCCAATAACATCTGAAGAAAAGAAACAGTTGTCATCTGCAAAAAGCGCAAAATCACAGTTTTTTTGGTGAGCGAAATCAGATGTGTATACATTCTTAGGAACAGGCCTTAGCAATGAACCTGAAGGAGCTCCAACTGAAATGTGAAAAATGCTTTAAAAGACATCGCTTAAAGAAAGTTCAAAACTATGAGAACATAAAAAGGAAATTTAAGATTTAGCATCTTTTGTAGCAGCCCATTTTGTCAGAGAGTGTCGAATGCTTTTTCAACGTCAAGCATTACCATAACACTGCTTTAGCCTTTATTAAGGTTTTGTTTGACATGTCTTGTTAAACGATGTACTTGACGGATGGCGTGGTGAAAAGGTTTGAACCCGTATTGTTCACTTGGCATAACATTTTTAAAGTCCATATAAGAAACAATCAGATTCTTAATAAGTATCACGAAGCTCTTGCTAAACGAACTTATTAAGCTTACAAGCCTGTTGTTGGCTTCGAGATAGGTAGGACCTTCCTTCGCACTTCGAAAGTACCCAATATTAAAACAGTCGTTGAGTATTTTTTTGAGATAACTTATCACAATATTCAGGAGGTCACATTTCGTTCCCCCTTCGAGGGGGATTTTAAATCCGACAGAGCTCTTTCCAGTTCACTTATTGTGACTGTTTTGATGCTATCATTTTGCAGAGGTGAGTTCAGTTAAACCATGGAATATGATTTGAAGGAGTAAAACCGATACTTGTTAAGTGATTTCTGAAAAATGCATTGACTAGAGCGTCAGCTGCCCCCTCCCCCCTTTAAATGGAGGAATATGTTTGTAGGGCTTATCTCCTTTCTTAAAAATTTTGTAACCTTCGATTCCAAGACTGATTTTTGAATGTTGATATAGATTCCTTCACTTTAGAATTCAAAACTTTCAATACAGAAGGATGAACTTCTAAGATTATTTCTTGCTTTTAAAAATCGTTTTCTTAAAAACTGGATTTTCGATGCTCTCAAGGACAGAATTGGTAAACATTCATACTTTTAACACTTCCCTGTAAAATAAAAAGACTGAACAAAAGTTACAGCTTCGAAAAGGAACTACGTCGCAAATTTAATTTAAATTGAACGGATCCTAAAAAACTTAAATGTAATATAATTTATCTTTTCATATTTTGTTTTAATATTATATTTATTTGTTTATTATATGTCTGTATGTATATTTATATAATTTTTATTATTTATTATTAAAAATTGTTTTATTTTATTATTTTAACGTTAACGTTCATAAATTTTTTGTGATTTTTTGTTTTCAGTATTCCGCTGAATATTTTAACTCTTTAAATATAATGTAAATGAATTTCAATAAAAACAAATATAAAACTATGACAACCAACGTTTAATTGCTTTAATTTCTGACTTGTTTTTATTCTTTCTAATTCGCAGTATTTTTTTCTCCTTGGCCATCTGCTGTAGCACATCTCCTTCACAGCAAAGCATTTGGCAGAACCACTTTCAGCTGTTTATGGGATATGAATTTGTATCTATAGCATTATAAGGCAATGGGTTCAACACTACTTGAAGAAGAAGGTTGACTCGATAGAAAAGTGTAAAATGGTTTTGTTAATTCTTGGTATTCTGCCAGTCATTTGTTATATAGTTGTCTTAAGCCAGTTCCTAAGGTGTATTGATTAACGTCTCTGATGTGAATTATAGATAAGTGATCTTGTGTTCTGCACAGACACTTCTGCACGTACGCGTAACTCTCAAAGAGAGCAAATGCAACCTGTTCATCATTTCATTCCTTTAATGACTTTATTAGAGTCGCGAACTCCCGATTTTGCAGAACTTTGTTAAAATTTCTAAATTGAAATTTTATCAACTAGCCGACTTAGCAACACTCTCACACAACACAAAAAAGAAACGTGTCCATTTATCTTGATAAATTAATTACTGGGTCATTGTGACGTCAATGTGCTACTTCGTGTCTCAGTTCGTGTTAAAGTCGCCAGTCAGTCTGCACACCTGCCAGCGATCAGTTAACTCAAGTATCTCAACCTGCCGCTCAGACAACTGAGGTGTAATCAAGTTTCGTTTCAAGGTCTGATGGAACAAGAACTCAAATGGATCTAACATCTACACCAGAGCGAAAGTCAGCTGGTTGAATTTTAAATGCTGAAAGTTCAATCAGAGATTCACATTACTGAGAGTTGCATAAATATACGAGTACTCGTCGACCGGAAACGCCAAACCCGAAGCCGTACTTCCATTTGACGGATTGCCTGGCTATTAAAACCCCAAGTCATCGTCAGTGTCATATTACATGGCAAAAGCAAAACCACTCACAGCAGCAACAGCAACTGCTCCGCAATTAATAGTAAATTAACTTTCCGAGTGCATTACCGCACTTCCTTATATGCCAGCACGATCAGCCGCCATTCCGAACAGATGTAAAAAAAACAAAAAAGTATCTCGTATCTGTAGCTCTGATCGCAAACTCATTTCGACGTGTTTCCATGCCAGTACAGCAGCGAGGCGGCTCTAAATTGACATTAATTTGTTATTGTGCTATTGCGACCGCACGTAGCTCGACGAGATACAACCGCGCCTTATAGATACATCAACAGAAGCATTACTGCACCAATTAGTAGCAGAACCACGAATCGGAATCCCGATACAAAGCCACACTCGCAGTTCATTGATTCAGTAGCGACAGTATCTGGGTATATCTGGGTATTGTTGCCAAGTGCGGTAGACGATGTATAGATACATTTACAATAATTTTTCTTCCGACAGATAGATCGATTCAGTGTGCGGTCTGGTTTAGTGGCGAGAAAAATTGTAGGAAAAATTGTCCAAATTAATTTAATCATTTAACACCTTGCGGCGGACAGTCATTGAAGCTATAGGAGAATATTTCACGCATTCGACAAAGAGGCGGACAGTTTACGACTAAATAAACATTTGTCGGACATGTTTTTTGCTGTGCGATTTCAATTGATTAGTTTTCGATTGGATAGATTTGTATCTGTTGCAAGAAGGCAATTTAGTTTACTCAATAGGCAATCAATTTAAATTGAAAGAAACAATTCGAATGCATTTATTTGGATGCCAACGGGACTGAGTTTTTGGTCCACTTGGTGAAGACATGTGCGCTTTAGATTGGTGACAACTAGAAAACGAGAACAGATTGATGGTTTTGTATACAGAGTCAAATAGCCATATTTATTTCGAATAGAACATTAAGACGCAAGCGTTTTGAAGGTTCCGTGCCTCATAAAAGTGAACAGAATTTTATTGAACCACTTCGTGGTCCGTCCCAGTCGAGAGGTGGAAAGTCGTGATTTTGAGTAAAGGGAAAGGTTCAGCATGGCAAAATGAGGCAGCTCGGTATTTGAGGCGATCACATCGAGTCCATTTATGTTTGCAGATTTCGATAGAATGCTTATCTTTGGAAAAAATGTACGTGTCGTAATATAATATAAGTCGTCCGCATGTCCGACTGTCTTTATGTCATTTTTGTAAGGATTTAAGTAAGAATTGTGATGGTGAAATAACTTAATTTTCGGGTGCTTAAAATTTGAACGGGATCACTTGCTATCAATTTGCTCGGTCTTGATGCTTCATTATCAAAATTCGTGGACTCATAGATTTTTCGTTTCTTTCTCCTTATTTGGTTCAATGATTTGAAACAAAAGAACACTAAGCAGGCCTTCATGGTGAAATAGCAATGCGAAAACCTTTTATAACAGTTTCAAAACGAAAAAGAGTAATAGGAGTTGAAATTCGAAGTCTTAAAAAAGTTTTAAAAATGCTCCTAGCTGTGAAGTCGAAGCAGACAAGCAAAGGTTGGCTCCATAATTGTCTAAGGATGTCTCCGGTGCGTCATTGTTGCAGACCTTATCCGTATTTGCGAACCTTAAAGAAGGTTCCGAAAATATCGCCCACAATCAAAACACAAACTTTGGGAGATACTTCTGCCGGTCTGGAGAACAAAAGATAGTTATTTGGCTTAAAGACGTAATATTGGTTAATCTGATGATCTGATTTCTCTGACAGAATATATTTTCCGAAAGCTTATGAATTGTAGACGTTTGAAAACTTGAAGTCAAATTGATTGTGCACTTTTTTGACGAGAATCGATTTAATCCACAAACCAATCAAATATACATTTTTAAAATGAGCTTCGAATGACATCAATTTGGATTCGAGAGCTTCATTCGGTCTCAATTTATGCGAGTCGAAAAGGCACACACACCGCCATTTTTCAAAAATCAATGGAATCCGATTCCTCGGACCTCGAAATGCGGAGATACGTATTTTTAAGTTTTGAATTCTGTACCGATTATACGAAATCCCAGATGGAAAGTTAATTAATTGGCAACTAAATATTACGCCAAGAAGTAGGCTTTGACTAAATTAGAATAAGAAAAAAATATGTAGTATGTTGCTGCGGTGCTACGGATTCCTTCGTGTGCGTGTCCGATCTGCCAGTTTCTTTTAATTAATTGGGAATTGTTTTATGCAAGTCAAAAGATTGTTAGAGACTTGCTTCTTTTTAAGACATTTCAAATTAAAGACGAATTTTTAAGCTTTCTTTCTTGATTTGAAGGTCCTTATCATCATCGAATATGATGATTCTTAGAACAACGTCTTCGTTGCGTTAAGCAAAGGTTCATTATGATTCAGACTTGTATTATAGGATGATTGCTCAGTTCGTGGTCGAAACGGTTCCCTTTGAAAGGCTACATTTCATAGTCGACGGGGCCCAAAAGTGGACATTTGAATCCATTTCTGGCTTGAATATTTAGAGTTTATTTTCTAAATTTATATTTGGTTTTCCTAAAAAGTATAACGTTGCTTTCAAGCGCGAAGACTGAGAAGCTTCACACCTCTCTACAAAGGCACATCGAACGATACGTCTATCAGCCTCGCTAATCGTCCATAACAAAAGATTCGCTGGCCTACTGTAAAGAGTTGCTACCGACTATTGTTCAGGCATGCTTTTGGTCGTAAACGGGTAGGAGTCTTTCATCTGAAACCGTCTCTTTTTCTACCTTTTCGCTTCTGTATGGAACTTTATAATGAATAATTTGCAAAAATTCCCAAATGTTTTATCTGACACACAAACGGAACGATATTGTTTGTTCCTGCTGAAAGACGGAGGTCGTACTTTTCATCAGAAAATATGTTTTAGACTGTTGATGAAAAATTTGTATTCCAATCAAATAAAGCTTCCGTGAAAAACTTAGTAAGAGTAGTAAGGAAAGAAAAAAAGCTGTATGAAAAATATATCGGTCCATCAACCCTTAATCTGAATCTGAAGTCGAATGTGGAGCCAAATATCCCACACTTAACCTGATGTTGTGCGCTTATATCACTTTCATAATTGAAGTTAGTCAAAAGAACTTGTCGTCAATGTTAAGGCAATTTTAAGGTTCGTTCCACATAGTACTCGGTATTCTGTACCATTTTCAATTGTTTTATATTTTTCATAAACACGAACGAAAGAGATTAGAAGGTAAAAAAATGAGGTATCGATGCACTTTGTTCTTGAAATTATTTCATTCCTTTCCGAACATGATATCTGTCATGTTGTCGCCGCTGTTGAAGATGACCATTTGGACTCTTCTCACCCACTCTCGCACTCCTGTCAAATATTCACTTTGGAGCTTCCGTGCGTTGCTTTCAAAAACTCCAAATAAAGAGGTCTGGAGCGGTAATATCGGACAGCCTTGCAAGCAACTGGGCAAAACGAGACGAAAAGAGAAGTTGCAACGCTCTTTTGAAAACATAAGACCTTCAGGCCAAAATCTTTTATTTGTGGCAACAAAAAAGTCGTTGAACATGGCTTTGTTGCCGTCACCAGTCACAGTTGTCGTTTCACCCACTGTCTCCTAGAAAGTATGAGTACCGATGGGACCTAGCCGAAGAGGTGCACCATGCGTTAACTTCAAGTGGATTTAATTTTCCTTTGCTAATGATACGTGGACTTTTTGTGCCTCAGAAGTGCAGAATTTGTTAACATATCAAATCAGACGGAAATAGGCCTCCTGGCTCATGAAGAAATTCGACAAAAAATCGGCAAGAAGTTGGGTTTCGTACCAAGATATCCTTATCAGATAGAAAAGAAAAATCCTTCTTAAGGAAGTACATCTTTGGACCTGTAGCCTAACTTACACTTGCTGTGCTTGTTTTTTGACAATTATGTCAGACAGAAACCAATGAACTCTAGTATGATGAGCCTTGGTCGGGACGGAACAAGAGCTGTCATCGTTTCCTATTAATCTCAAGAGTTATGGTTGATGTCCAGGAACTTTCCCATGTAAGACGTTGGCTTGTAGGTGGCTTTGCAAACACCAGTTTTTCGATTCCTAGAGAGCTCCTTCTACAATGTTTGAAATATGGAGAGAGGTGGTCTTTACTGGCAAATGAGGCTTTATTTGTCAAGAGTTCTAGCTCTTTCAACACCCCGTACACCAATCAACAGCTCGCTAGCTTACACTCGTTTGAAGTACCTGTGCAATCAACAACATGGACAAAAGGATAGCTCCTTTACTACTCTTAGCTGGTTGCCTGTGCCTAACAGAAGTTGTATTTTAGAAGAATAAAACAGCACTTGCTAAAATAAATCAATGACTTAACATGAGGCATGCTGTTTGATCATCGAATTCAATCACGATCTATGTGCTAATTGAGGACAACCGCCTCAAAAAAAAAAAAAAACGAGCTACCCTTACACACCAGCACTCGGAACACCACGTTCCACACTCTAGATCACTTTTTTGTTATTTGATTGGGAGCACAAAATGTGCTTTCGCTTCCAGCTAAACTCTAGGCAAAATATTTGCATATCATCCGTTTGAATAAATTATATATTTCAAAGTTTAAGAAAAAAAAACAAAAACACAAAAGTCACGGGACTACCTGGCGGATACGTAACATTTTTGTTGAGTGTGTTTTTTTTTTTATGCCTGAAAGTCACACCTTTCCTGAGCGGGCTCTTTATCTATCCGTAGCGCGTTCCTCTTCACATAACAAAAAACAAAACAACTATAATTAAGTTATTTAACAATAAAACGAACCGTTTAACGTGTAAAGAGCGTGGCAGGAGGGAGGCAGATACAAGTATCTCTGCGGCTAAAGTAGCGCGAAATTGAATTTGCTCTACGACAGCAGATACAACTTGTATCTATCAAGTTGTATCTGTTTTAGTCAAATTTTTCAGATTTAGTTAATTGTAAAGATTTGTTTTGTTAATTAGTATGTAAGTTTGTATGAGTATAGGGTGCCCGTGTTCGTATCTATCAAATATATAAACACTAAATTGGAAATTTTCTGGCTCTTTTGTCGGTGAGATTGATCGATAAACAATTCAAGTTTAATGCTTTGTAGATACATACCTACATCTGTGTAGCGCGTTGCCTAGGAAAAACAAAAATAGAAAATGTAAAGAAAAATAGGTGTAAACGCTTGGAGGTGTTCCAAGGAAAATAGAATCATTTTGGGAAGGGTATCTGGGCACAGGTGTGGATTATTTTCTTTTCGAATGCATCTCCGGGGGTAGGTTATCGCGTTGAATTGCTTTTTCAAAACATCTAAACGATTTCGCGACTATAAAGGTGAAATGTGCTTTTGAAGTGCGCGATGAGTATAGAATTGTTTTGTTTATTGTTAATAAAGTTGTTTTGATTTTTTATTTTTATTTTTTTAATAGTAACTTTGATTTCCTTATGGACAAGATGCTTTTGTCTAGACTTCAAGTTGGGAGTGGAGTTTTCATAGCAGTTTGAACTTTGAGCCCTTAGAATAAAAATGGTTGTTTAATCAATGAATTTTTTAAGTGTTAAACAAACTGAAGTTCCACTGGCATTCGTTAGTTTAAACACTTTCCAGATTTATGAATTAGAGATCTTCTCTTGACAAGTGAAAGCGTTTCAGATTTACTCCTAGGCTTTATCAAGATGATAGGTTTTAAATTAGATTGAGTAAGTTTATAAGTGATATTCTAATTCCAGCGAATAGTTTTCCTAAAACAATCGATGACCGGAAGATAGTTTTTTTTTGCCATGAAACTTAGTCTAAAAAAAAACAATGGCGTAGAGAAGGTAAAGCAGCTTAAGAGGGTAGACCGTTTTATAAAGGATTTTGTTTTGGCCGCACCAAAAAATAGTTATTAATTTGCGAGGGGTCCTAAAAAAGAATGCTATTGCCGTGATCATTGCAGCTCTTCACTGGATCATGGGAAATAAATTAGGGATCATTAGTTAAGGATGTATTCTAGTCGATTTTTTGTTTATATTTTCAAGAATATACCTAGGCTGCTAGATACATTTCTGGGTTAGGCAACACTAAGTGTTGCCAGGTGCAATCTGACATTTCCATTGGAAAGTTTGACATTTTTTAGCATAACATCACTTAGAACGTGTTGTCATTTAATCGTGAATTGTTTTATTTACAGTGACTTGAAAAATTCATCTCGACAAAAAAATGGAATTAACTCGTGAACACTTTCGTGCGATCATTTTTCACAACTTTCGACGTGGATTATCACGACAAGAGTGCATTGATGAACTTAAATCTTTGTATGGCGATGAAGCACCATCCTTTAGCACTGTGAAAAACTGGTTTAATGATTTCAGTAATGGCCGACGCTCGCTTAAAGACGAATTCCGTGAAGGTCGTCCAAAAATGGAGGTTGTGCCAGAGAATATGAACTGATAATGCAAGATCGTCATGTGAAAAACCGTGAGATAGAGGCATCCCTGGGCATTTCTCCCACCAGCAAACATTCGAAATTGCATGAACACCCGGCCATAAAATAGGTTTGTTCTCGTTGGATCCTTCACAATTTGACAATCGCTCGAAAAAAGGCTCGTGTCGATTGGTGCAAAGAAATGTTAAAAAAATACGATCGCGGTGCTTCAAAAGACGTTTATAAGATTGTCACAGGTGACGAATCATAGATCTACTACTGTGTCCAAAAAATAAGGTGACATATGAATTTAAACTGCGCGCGTCGAAGGATTTGGAAATTTTTCTTTCTTATTAGGTTGGTAGTACTGTCAGTGACATCTTTGTGAAATTTCATGTCAAAATATATTCATAGTGTTTGAGATACGCGTCGTTTTGTGAGCTGCTAAAAATGAGTTTTTCGTTTTTTGCGATGTCGAAATTTATTGAGCAAAGAATTTGCATTAAATTTTGTTTGCGGAATCAATTTTCTGCTGCGGATACGTTGAGGATGGTGCAGAAAGCCTTTGATGATGAGGCTATGTCTAAAAAAAATGTTTACAAGTGGTATAGTGATTTCCAAGCCGGCCGTGAACGTGTCGAAGACGAAGAGCGTTCTGGGCGACCATCAACCTCAATCGATGAAGCTCACGTCCAACAAATCAAAGATTTGGTGTTGAAAAACCATCGATTAACGATTAGAGACCTTGCTGATGAAGTTGGCTTATCGAAAGGCTCAGACAATACCATTTTGAAGGATGCTTTGGGCCTCAAGCGCGTCAAATCTCGACTGGTACCGAAAACATTGAATTTTTTGGAATAAAAAGGCGTCGCGTTGAAGTGTGTAAAACAATGCTTTCCGACTACCAGGATGTCATGAAACGCATTATAACTGGCGATGAGACTTGGATCTATGCTTACGACCCCGAAACAACCGATCAATCGAGCGAATATCGTGCCAAAGGAGAGCCGAGACCAAAAAAAACGCGCCAAAGTCGCTCAAAAATCAAGGTCATGTTGACTGTTTTCTTCGATTATCGTGGTGTTGTGCTTCATGAATTCCTTCCAACCGGCCAAACAGTCAACAAGGAATATTATTTGAACGTTATGCGTCGTTTGCGTAACGCTATCCGCCTAAAAATGCCGGAATTGTGGAAAGACAATTCTTGGTTTTTACACCACGATAATGCACCATCCCATACCGCACTCGTAATTCGTGATCATTTCGCCAAAAACTCAACCCATATCTTTCCGCAACCACCGTATTCACCTGATCTGGCGCCGTGCGACTTCTGGCTGTTCAACAAGCTCAAAAGACCGCTCCGGGGACACCGTTTTGATACGATAGAGGAGATTCAAGCCGCAGCGAAGACGGAACTGAAGGCCATCCCGGAAAGTGACTACAACCAGTGTTTCAAAGATTGGAAAATCCGTTGGCATAAGTGCATTGCATCGGGAGGGGATTACTTTGAAGGGTATGAAATTGATTTGGAAGAATAAATAAAGAATTTTCAAAATACCTGTTTCTTAGGCAAAACTGGTCATGTGGCGACTGCTCCGCTTGAGCAACGTAGGACAGTCAATTCTGAGTGGTACACCACAATTTGTTTGCCTTAAGTCTTCGGAGAAATTCGAAAAACGAACAAGAGAAGACGAATCATTGTTCACCATGACAATGCGAGCTCTCAGATATCGGCTCAAACCAGCGCCTTTTTGACCGGCCAAAACGTCGAATTGATGAGTCATCCGCCGTACAGCCCTGACTTGGCACCCAATGACTTCTTTTTATTCCCGCACATCAAGAAAAAAACGCGAGGTCAACGATTTTCTTCGCCACAACATGCTGTTAAAGCGTTCAAAAACCATGTTTTGGAGGTGTCTCAATCTGAGTGGAAGAAGTGTTTCGACAATTGGTTTGAGCGCATGCAAAAGTGTATAAATCAGGCTGAAGAATACTTTGAAAAACAATAAAACCACTTTTGATGATAAATATTCGCATTTTCATTATTGGGCCAGAAATATATCCAGCAGCCTACATCTCTGCAAGAGGATTTTTCAAATTTCAAATTATTTTCGGAGATATTAGAATTTTGCTGACCCGGCATCCAAACTGGTTCGGACGAAACTAATCGAACAAAACACATTAGGGATTCACCGTCTACCTGAATCCATATTTCTCAGTTAAACCTTTTGGCCTTTGTATATATTGTAATACAAAAACCCAAGGTGACTTGTATCTTTTGTTTTTAGTGTTCACTTACGTGTTCACCTACTTCCAACTGCTAACAGTTGAATTCTAACCTCCAAACCACGTGGACGTACATATGTGCTATGAGTGAAATAAAACTATTGTGAAATATTCCTATTTTAAAAATGATGAAGCTTATGGGAATGAATATTGGCCCGGAAGCTCATTCATTTGCTGTGAAACAAGACAACGCCCGGACTCCGAGATACGAGCATCCAACGCATCAAAGGAGGCCAGAACTGCTCGATATGAAGAGAGAAACGCGGAAAATAGTTTTTTCGAAGTCGAGGAAGGCCCGATGTATGAAGCACGAATGGCAGATTGAATAAATGTAAGGCTACAAAATCATTTCATGACTTGGACAGAGAAAAACTTTACGCGAAACTTTAAACGCGTTTTTCTCGAAACTGCCGTTTTCAAAACAATACCCACGATTTTTCAGGTTCTACTGGACCGATTTACTTGAAATTTTTAGAGAGTCTTCTTTATAGATTTGTAGAACTTGTAGACTATGTCTGGAGCTATCTCCATCCCAAAATTTCTATCACTGTTTTTAAAAAAATAAATTCGAAACAGTCAAAAAAAGTGGTCAAAAATTGTTTTTTTTCAGGCAGTCGCCATTTTGAAAAAAAAAACCTTTCCAACTTTTCCGTAGTGCCAGACATTGCGACATTATTCTAGATTAATATCTTTTTCTTTTTTTTTTTTGGTTTCAGATAGCTAGGATGGTGGAAATCGTGGGTATGGTTATGCGCCAATTTTTTGAGATCCCCACTTTTCATCAACTGCACATTTTTGAAATTTTCAACTTTTTTTATTTTTTTCTGTATTCTTGTTATGTTAATAAAAAACTTATAAAAAAATGTATACTAAAAATATTAATTCCCTCTTTTTTATGACACTTCAAAAAAATGAACATCATGCTCCTTGACTAGAATACCCCCAAAGTCCAATTTAGTTTAAATGTTCAGAAAATACTTTTGAAAAATTTAATTTTGTCTGCCTTCTTAGGCTCAGGCTCTGATGCCGCGAGGATCGTTGACCGAAAAATAACTAATCACTGAATTGTAAAAAAAAAGAATTCAGAAGTTTTTTTGCATAAAATAGACTGGAATTTTAGAAAACATAAGTCAACATTCTTTTGAAGTAAGTTTTGATCATTCAATTAAGTCCGACGATTGCATTCTTTTGAATTAACTTACTGAATTCCGGAGTGTATTCACATAAAATCATTTGAAGTCAGTGAATTCATGAGAAACAATTTTTATTCTTGTGAAAAGTAAAAATGGATCGTTATCCAAACTTTAAATCGTATTTATAGCTGCATTTCCATGTCTTATTGTATCTGAGTGCGTTCCGATTTGCCAGTGGCTATCCGACTGTCGTCAATTTTTCTAGTGTCCAAAAAGGTCAATGTGGTCTCGTAATTTTGAACATTCCAAAAAAGTTCTCCATCTTCATTTTAAGGTTCCGTGTCGTAAAAAGAGGAACGGAACTCCCATAGAATCAATTCGTTGTCCGTGGAGGTATCAAGGTACCAAGTTAAAATTAATACTAAATACTTATGTCTGCATAAATTGAAGAGTGCATATTCAGAACAGTGCAATGCGTGGTATGCCAACGCAGATGTGTTCTTCCACATCTGTCTAGAGAAGTGTCACTTTCAGTCTTGAAAATGGTGGCGTCTTGAAAATGAATGACTCACATTACAAGCAACGTGTTGTGATAGCATTTGTTGGTGAAATCTGGCGAAAAGCCCTCGGAGATCTTTAGAAAATCGCAGGTGGTTTAGAAGACAAGTGCATGTCAAAGGCACTCGAGTCTGAATGGGCGAAGCTGTTCAAGACGAGGCCTGAATCGATAGAAAATCCACGACCCACGTTGAGTTCTCATAAGCGTTCGTACCGATGCGAATATTGACCGTTTTCGCATGATCATCACTTTGCATATCTAAACAGTTCTTTGGTAGCGTCCTGCAGCGGTTGGAGGCATGCATGCTCAGTGCGCGACCCAAAATTGCCGGGAAAGGTTGCATCTTGCACAACGACAATGAGGTAGACATTTCCCCGATCATTGCGCAAGATATTTTGACGAAAAAATGCATTTCAACGAAGGGTGGGTGCACCCTATAGCCCTAATATTGCTCCTGTGACTTTTCTTTACTCCCCAAAATGAAGTCGCTCGTCAAGGGATCATGGTGGCTTAGAGTTAACTCGCTGCTGAACGAATTAGCCACAAAGGATTTTCGAGGGTACATTGAATCGTGCGAGCAACGTTCGAATCATTTTGTAGAGTTTAAAGGAGACAACTCGTATTGTGTTTTTCGATAGTTAAATTTTGCAAAAAAATAACTTGATTTGTTTGTTTTATTGACAAATTCCTGAATCTCAATTCCTGCTTCTAGTATTTGCTTGTGGTCACAAGGTAATAGCACAGTAACGTCATCTGACCTCTAAGAGCGTTCACCTTAACTTTTCCTTACATTGCCGCCATTAAAATTAAGGCAGGAATCATTTATTAACATGCTAAACAATATCCGTTCAAATTCCGAACCCTGTGGTACTCCTAACGATAGTTCGACGAATCACGGTAATTTTAAACAGAAGAACTTAGTTGGTGTCTGAAAGGCTATTAAAACCGTTTGTGTCTACGAACTCTTCGAAATTACTTCTGTAAGCTCAAAAGTTCCTCATCCGCTTTATAATGAAAACAAACTTGTTCCTTATCTCCAATCCTCCCCTTTACTTTCTCACAACCTTCGGAGTACAGTAGGGTACGTTATATTGCATCTGAATTCGATTTCATCCTAAAAATCGTTTGAAATCGTCTTGAACATCTGCGAAGATTGTTGAAAGCCAACTGTCTTTTGTGTAAGTGAAGCTTTACTTGTAAATTTCTCCGAAGCCTTTTACGCCGTAAGTTTTAGGTAAATGACGCCACTCTTCATTAGGAACAACAAAGCAAAAGCATTGAGTCAATCAACGACATGCCTTCAAACTGATGTCATCCGACTTACATCATGTATTTGGATTAGATGTGCACAATAGCAGGTTCAAACTACGTAAGCCCAAATCATTTTCAATTCAAAACGATTGACTCATTATCTTTCAGGCTAACTGATATATTTAACGTTGATTATCCTTATTGGATGGTGCAAGTGCTTTTGTGGTCGCAGATCGGGCAAAACGGTGCCCCATCTGTCATGAAGTGTATTCTTTTTTTAAAAGAAGACCGCAAGAGGATAATAAAAACCTTAATTACTCACTTATGTTCGTGAAAGGAGCGTTCTAGGGAAGTTAATGCACACACAACAAAGGCAAATTTAATGGCTTTATTGAATGCGAAATTTGTTCACGTTTAAATGAGAATTCTACTCAAAGTTTTATGTGTTCCTTGGAAGACATGAATTAAACGACTTTTTTCCCTAATTTAGATACATAATTTATGAGTTGCTTTTATGGAGTGTTTTTGAAGCACTGATACTTTGTTTTAGTATTAATACTCTGTCGAACAAAGAGCTTAAAGCTTGAAGGACTTCCGTTGAACTAACAGCAAATAACAACACATTATTTCGAAAATGCTTTAGAAAGGCTACCCTATCGCTTTCAAGGTATTATAACAGACCACAAAATAAATTTTGCACACAGGATGAGAAGAAAAGAAGAATTTTATATGAACTTATTTGCATTCGTTTAATTCGAAGTATTTTATTCACCCTATTGAAAGATGCTTTAACTTTTGAAAATATTTCTTCGGTGATAATCTTGGGGGAGATCTCCGACTGAAGCCACTTAAATCGAAGAGCGGAAGGTTCCGAAGAGAATATGGCCGCTACGGCTGAAGATGCCATGGATGAGCTGACAACGTAGCCATAAAGCGTTTGTTTTGCAACGCCTTCAATTCAAAGGAGAAAAAGATGAAGTTTCCTTGATCTCATGATCTGCTGAGCCTCAAAGATGCAGTTTAAGTGACGAGTGAAAAGGCGAGCCAATTAATAAACAAGCGTTCCTGGGGCACTAGAGCTTCTGCACGTCATTCACTACTAACTCAAAGTCACTCTGTGGCGTGTCTTTTACGCCGGAGGTGTCATCGGTGGGTGACACGGATACTGAGACTGGTGAGCGAAAGAGAACCATGATCAAAAAGTTTTCAGTGTCGCAAATTGATGAATACGGACTCGAGGGCATGTGGTTCCAACAGGAAAGAGCAACTGCACACACAGCTCGTATAATAGTGTCTCGTTTTGACGCTTTTCACTGCTGTTTTTTTTCTTTGCGTTTTAACCACTACAAACTGGTTTTCTTTGGAGTTTTTTAAGGCCACAGATTTATGGAACAAGCCACTAGATGGAGAGAATATTTACTCCGAAGTTCGCGCTAAAAGAAAGGAAGATGCTTCATAAGAAGGATAAATGGTTTTCAACCGGAGCGACCCCGACTTGTCGCTCTTTTTTTTTTAAAAAGCAGAGCAACATCAGATGAGGGGATAACATGTATCAAAATGTCAATAGACCATGTTACCTTTTAAGAAAAACTTTGTTGGTTCAACGGAAACCTATTCACAACCAATTAACAAGCGCCACGACATCAGTCAGTTGTCATCCAAGACATCTGTACCTGACACGTTAAGCACTTCGATTTGCGAAAAACCTCAACCATCAATTCTAATTTCAAATAATAACAGTGGAACACAATCCAGGTGCTAAGTAATAATTTAAAAAATACTTTTTACCTTCAACAGTAACAGATCCCGTGTTAAAAATAATCAGATACGTATATCCTTGCAGTTAACTTCAAGGAAGGGAAAAAGTACCATCTGCTCGGACAATTGCAGTCCAATGCTTCGTTACCAATTCAACAATTCAAAGTGGCGTTCCGCCAATGCCGACATGCGTTCGCATGATGATGAAGAAGGCGTGGGCATGGTTCCGATTGGAATGAATGCCTCCAACTCAAACAGTTCGAAGTCCAGTCAAATGATAGCGTTTCGCAATAAAGTGGGCAAAACACATTCGTGACGGACGAGGGTCGGGAACTTGGAACTTTGTTAAGATTTTTTTTCAGTTTTTCGCAATAACAATAACGACAAAAGTAAATTTTAAGTATAGTGGGAGCATTGTCTAGCATCAGTTTGTTGGAAGTCACTGAAGTGATAAGAAGGATTTTCGAAAAAAATGAAGCTTTTAATAAATCGAAATAAATTGCTTATGGTTTCGGGAGGTGTAATGATGTTCGGGATTCTTTTCGGTTGGTTGATATTTCCAAAGATTTTAAAAACCATGCTAAAAAAGGTAGATGTGATTTCGAAGAAAAATATACTTGAATCTTTTGATAAATAAGCCCTCAAATAAAAATAAATACAATAATAATTTATATAAATAAATAAAAACAAATCGTAAATAAAAGTGTTTCGATAAAATTACAAAATAATAATATTCATGTTATCTTAAAAGTTTAAGGTCAAGAAAAATAAAATATTTCATTAAATATATAAAAAAAATTAAAAATACAAAATAATATTATTGATAGAATAATAGTTTTAAATAAAATCTTGCAATTCAGCATCGAAAATTATTTTTACTCGCCTGTTTAGTATGATGATTTTTTTATTTATTTCTTTAATGAAATTTAGTCTCAAAAGATTAAATAATTTCAAATTCCAGCAAGAAAAGCACAAACCAATAAAATTTCAAGACGTTTTTTAAAGTTGATTAATTGATCCGCTCCGGTCATATAAGGCGCTTTTTTCTTATAAAAAACAGACAAATTTTAAGAAAGAATTAGGAGTTCAAATTATCTGATTCACCCAGGGAACTCTGTTTATATGAATGTGAAAGTCATTTGGACACAATTCCTACACCCAACATCTAAGACGGTGCTGTTTTTTGAACGCAACAATTGAAGAAATTAAACAAAAAAATTTATCAGTGGATTTGTGTTAGAGTATAACATTCTGTTACAAAGAAGGCACCCAGCCTGATTAGAGTATTTCAGAAATACCCAAAACTAGTAAGACTACCAACCGCTCCAAAAAAGAAATCTGTGGCCGAGAAGAAGGCAGACGAAGGCAATAACAAAACAGTCGCTAATAATTCGAGCAATAAGGGAAGACTATCCTTAGGGGAAAAAAACTATTACGAAGTCTTCTTCAGCTCACGTTTATTGAAGAATCCTACACGCAATTTCTGCAAAAAAAAAATATAGTCCCTCCGTGTATGTGAAGGAAATCTCATTACAGATCCTCAAAGAATTGTGGATAAATATAAGCAGTAGTTCCAGCAGTGTAGAATGAAATCGTGGGACAATAAAAAATACTTTGAAGCAACTAAGTGATTAGTAGCCATCTTGAAAAATCGTTTTAAATACGACGAATATTTTCTTTTGAGGTGAGCAAGCTCCAGATTACCTTTGACGTTGTTAACAGACCTTATACAGAGTGTATCGTTTGAAGCCTATTTGCACTCGGTCCGATCCAATAAATCGACAACATATTAAATTTTTGACTTTCGCCAAATCCTGACACATATTCATGGAGTTTAAAGCTGCATACATCATTTATTGCACTGAATGATATTCGGTTCGGGAAACTCAGCGCTCGAAAACACACGACTTACTGAGCAGGCTGGACCGATTTCCTCCGAAATTTCGAGCATTCCAGACTAACACCGTATTTCGAAATTGGAAATTAAGATGCGCTGTCATGTGATTGCTTTAACCAAAAAGTCTTGAACAAATTTTGCCACAGGCAGGTGTCAACATTAAAGGCATTGACACTATTGTGATGATACACTATAGCTTTCAAAGCGATTCAAGAAAATGATTTTGTGCGATATTTTTTAGAAGACAGTGACAATGAAATCGAATCATATGGCAAAGCTAGCATCAGACACGCTTTCTGTCAAGTTGGTCGTTAAAGAGCAGGGCTTCAAAAATCCATTTTGACTTGGATAAATTATTAACAATCTACTGCTGAATAAAATTCCAGCGTAAACAATATTTTTGATGGCCTTAGTTTAAATTTATGTGAAAGCCATCAAGAAGGCAAAGGTCAGGCAAAAAAATAAATAAGCATTTGATTGATTCCAGTGCATCTTCAAATGTTGGCGAAAAAAATCCCGCGAATTGTACGAATGCAAATAAGTCGACATGAAATTCTTCGTCTGCTTTCAAACTCCACACATAGAGCAGTCAAAACTAAACAACCATTCAATCCTTCTCCTAATTTCTGCTCACTAGTCATTCAGAATTCGATTCCCCTTGCGAGTATCAAAATATGCGGCATAAACAGATGTATCTTTTGACTGCGTCGATTTCGAAATTTGTGTTTTTGCAGCTTTAAGGACAGCAGGATTTGGTGTAAATTCCAACTTGATTCTCCCACGCGTTCCTAAGAAAAAGCGTCTTAACAAACAGATGGACAACGAAGTGACATTATAATAGATCCGTTTTTCCTTTTGAGGTACGGAACCACAAAAAAACTATATCAGGCAAACTCCAAAATCATGGTTCTACGATCCAATGTCGGGCGAATAGTTCTTTTAATTTGAGCCTTGCTTATTGTATGTGAAGCGAAAGGATTTAAGTTTACTTGGTTTGTCTTAACTCTCAAAAAAACATCCTAGCTATACTCTGGCACTTCATTGATTTGATCTCTTTCACAGAAGACCTCAATTTCTCTTTCTTTTCGAAAACTAACGTTTTTGGGTTTCCTGAAAAATTCCTTTCAGCAAATTACCCTCAAACCTGGCACTGATATTCGCGAACTCTGGTCCAATACACCATTTCCAGTGGATTTTCTTATCTACGTTTTCAACATCACGAATCCCGACGAGGTGGTTGCCGGTGGAAAGCCAAATCTACGCGAAATTGGGCCATACTACTTTGAGTACGTTAAAAATAAGAAAATCTAATTTTAAATAGTTTTACAATTTGTTTTATAAATATTTCAGAGAATGGAAAGATAAATACGACTTAGTCGATGATGTTGTCGAGGACTCCGTCACCTTTACAATGCGAAACAAGTTTATCTTTCGGCCAGACTTGTCAAATGGATTAACCGGAGAAGAAGTTATTACCACACCGCATCCGTTGATTCAGGTTAGTCAAGAGTTTAAATTAGTTAAGAAATAAAAAAAAAAAACTTTTTTACAAATGTACTTTTTTTTTGTCTGGCAATGGCATGATTTATTTTTGAGTTAATAATTCATCGCCGTCTTCAGTGAAATTTGTCATTTTATGTCTTTTATTTAAGATGGAAAAAAGTATGTAAACAAATAAATTATAATTTATGGACATTCTGAATGTATATAAATAAATTACGGCGCGGAGTGAAGTCTTCAGTTCGCGCCAGATTTATTTCACTTACAATTGTATGGTTCGAAAATACAAGCCGTTTTTAAGGTGTTGTTTTTTTTTAAATAGATTTCGCACTTCATTTGCTGATGTGATGTTGTTTGGGAAAAGATCATTCACATTCGTGTCAATCATAGCTCGACGTTTGTAATTGTGACAACTGACAGTTGTTTTCAAGATTTTGACACAATGTCAAAAATTAGGAGGAAAATTTGATAGCACAATCTAGGTGACTTTAGAAATGTGTGCAAATAATGATGTTAGAACAGCATTTTTCAACGGATAAAAAACGTGTCGACCTCGTTTTAAATAAGGGGTCTTTCCGGCTTTTTAACTTTAATAACTTTTAATAAACGATAAAAAAAAAAACGGGCAAGTCCGAGTCGAACACGCCCACACAGGGTTCCGTTCCACAGTCCAATACTTAACACTTCTTATTATTTTGTTACAAAATTCTCACAGCCTTTCTCTTCTCGTGAAATTGAAGCGAGTTGTTAACACCATGTTTATAAAATATAGCCTATTTTTTAAAGTCTCCCAAATAACTCTTTAAAACCCAGAAAAGCCATGTGGGAAAGTGGAAAATAATATAGGGACCACCCGTTATTTTTTAAGTTTTAATTATTTTTATAATTTATTGTAAAAGCGGACATAGTGCTAAATATTCTGTGAAAATTGCAAGTCTCTTCCTATTACAGTTCCGAAGATACAGTCCTGTGACGGACGGAGGGACGAACGGACAACAGAGCCGCAGTAACAGGGTTCCGTTGGCACGCTTTGAGTACGGAACCCTAAAAATCAAAAAGTTGACATCAGTTGTCTTTATAACTGACTCAAAAGTCTTAGAAGCCTCTGTGGCCTTGTTGTTCAAATACACGTGACATTTCTGGCTAAGATATAAAAGATGATCAGGCTTTTCAGAATTTGGGCATGAAAACTGATGGCAAGGAGCCTGATGAAAACTCAGTACAACATGACATTTCCCAACTTGCTTCCCTATTTTAAGACGTCCTTAAATTTTAAATGACATATGCGTACGTAATTAACCGTCAAAGCTTTAAGTGAAAATGCTTAGTCAGCGTTACCTAAAACGAGGTCCTTCGACATATTCTTGTAGAACTCGGTTGGATGGTTCTTTGATTCAGTTTGGTACTGTTTGGAATTCTCATAGTTCTCCGAGCAGTCTGTTGTTTTTTGTTCTGCCGATGGCGTACTAAAAGTCATACAATCTGTCAGCCACTAACCAAAAACACTTGGTCAAGTGCGAGTCGGACTTGCATACAAAGGGTTCCGTACAATGTACTACATATTTTTCGAAATTTAAATTTCTCATAGCCTACTTCTTGACGTCAAACTGAGTTGCAATTTTTCAAGAAAAAAATTTTGCATTGTAGGTACACATTTACGGTTTTAGAATTTTTCTCTTTGCTTGTGATATAACACTTTGCTTCTTACCTAATTTCATGATTCTACGTCAGCGATTAGTACTCTAGGTTTTGATTCCCTCGCACTTATCAAAATATGCAGTATATTTTGACTGCGGCGATTAAGAAGCTTGGTGATTTTATAGCTTAAAGGGACCAGTCTTAGGTATAAAATATTTATTAATTTCAGCTTGACACGTGTTCCTGAGAAGAAGTATCTTGACGTCAGACAAACGGACAACAAAGTGATCCTATACAGTTCCGTTTATCCAATAGAGGTACGGAACCTTAAAAACACATTGACTGGTGATGGATTTTTTCTGGGGTTTGACGTTTTTTTCACTGATATCCAGGGCTCGTTCCAAAGGTTAAAAGTGTAGGTCAATTGATCTATCTACTTCTCTTACTGGTGTTCGTAGTGAGTTGGCCGAAGAGGCATGAATCAAGGCCGAAACCTTCTCAGCTTCTAGACCTGACTAACTTTCTTTTCAATTGATGTTTCAGCTTCTACGAAATTTTTAGGCTGAAAC
The DNA here is from genome assembly GCA_963555765.1 of Orthonevra nobilis. Lineage (NCBI taxonomy): Eukaryota > Metazoa > Arthropoda > Insecta > Diptera > Syrphidae > Orthonevra > Orthonevra nobilis. Next base: position 70,146,192 of record OY743227.1, on the reverse strand, counting down.
GGACTCCAAGCTTTAAACGATTTAAAAGAAAAAAAAATCTAAAGCAAGCCAGTCTTTCAAGACTAATTCCAAGGCAAGGCTTTATAAGCAAGGAATTTTTACTAAATTTTTTTTCTTACAGTCAATTTCCATAGTTGTTCAGCGTGACCGAGCAGCGATGCTGGACTTGATTGCCAAAGCCATCAATTTCATATTTCCCAACCAATCCTCACTGCTGACAATTAAGTTTTTGGATCTATTCTTTCGGGGATTCTACATTGACTGCTCGTCCGAAGAGTTTGCCGCAAAAGCCCTTTGTACAGCATTCTACACGGGCGAAGTAAAACAGGCTCGACAAGTGAACGACACTCATTTCTTGTTTTCATTCATGGGAGCTGTAAGTAGTTTTGCAATTTGAAAAAAGGGCCTTGTTTTACTTTTCATATTTTCAGGCCAATTACAGTGATTCGGGACGGTTTACAGTCTGTCGAGGTATAAAGAACGTTCATAAACTTGGAAAAGTCATTCGGTTTGCTGACGAGCCTGAAATGGACACATGGCCTGGAGATGAGTGCAATCAGTTCATCGGAACCGATTCGACGATATTTCCTCCATTCATGACCAAGGAGCAAGGATTGTGGGCATTCACGCCGGATTTGTGTCGATCGCTGGGAGCGGTTTATAACTCGAAGACGACTTATGCTGGAATGCCGGCTCTGAGGTATTATCTGGACCTTGGCGACATTAGGGTAAGTGTTTATACCAAGGGTTTTCCATTCAATAAAAACAATCGATACCCTTTAAGGCTGATGAGAAACTTCATTGCTTCTGTGACGACCCAGACGATATAGAGAGCTGTCCTGTTAGGGGAACGATGAGCTTGAGTGCCTGCGTTGGCGGACCACTTATCGTGTCTCTGCCACACTTTTATCGCGCCGATCCTAGTCTATTTGAGAACATAAATGGCTTAAATCCAAACGAGAAGGATCACGCAGTTGTCATTGACTTCGAGATTGTAAGTTTATCACCTGACCATCATCATATTGACTGCTCAATCTTTTCTTTCAGACAACAGGAACACCTTTCAAAGCCGCAAAGCGTCTACAGTTTAACTTAGACGTTGAACCCGTACCGAAAGTTGCATCGATGAAAAACATGCGAAAAATGGTTGTTCCCTTGTTTTGGGTGCAGGAAAGTGTGGCCTTAAATAAGACCTGGACCAATATGCTCAAATATACACTGTTTCTGTAAGTTTTACATGTTCACACTTTAAACAGACAGCCTCAAGTCTTCCTCACTTTCAGTGGCTTAAAGGTCAACTCTGGCATACGTTGGTCTTGTCTGACGCTTGGAATGATTGGTATGCTTCTCGGCGGCTATCACTACCATAAGAAATCCCAAAGTATCGACATCACGTTGCCTGTTAAAACAGCACTAGAGTCAACCAATGTCATACCGATTAAACCAATCAAACAAGTTCAACAACAGGACGGGCCGCCGCAATCACAACCACAAAAGACCGCCGGTGCAGTGGAAAAGTTTTAAACATAATTTATCAAGCCAATATTTTTGTTTAAAATTAGCGCACTTAAACATTTTATTAAAAAAAAAAAAAAAAATCATTCGAAACCTTAAAAAGGACATAAAAAAATAAATACGTATCGAAAGCACTGTAGACTTGTGTAGATGGCAATCGATGTAACAAGTTTAATTGTCAAAATGTTGAATCAGGTTTATTTTTTTTCGTTAATTGGATGTACAACTCGTGACTGTACTCGTGACTTTTGGACTTGACGGAAGATGAGCTCATCGGTGGCATTTGAAAGCGATGAAAAAAGGGTTTGACATAAGCTTTGGTTGCGTTTCGTTTCACTTATAATTGACATTTCGCTGTTGTGTTGATAAATTTTTGAACTTTCGTTGTTGTGTTGATAATTTTTGAACTTTCGTTACCGGGCTGGAAAAGCCCAGCTTCGCTTAAATAAGTCATTCGACTGTTCATCCAGCTGCAAGCTGTTGTTAGCAACTTTTTAGATTATTTAAATGCTAAGAAGGAAATAGGTACTCTGGCCCTCTGATATCACCGCGATCCAGGAAGTTTGCTGAATGGGATCAGGACTCACTGATAAACGAACTCATTGGCGGAGCGTGCGGAACATGGAACATGGTATAGGAGAAAGTGTAGCCTCCATTAAACGGCAGCGGTGGACTTAATGTTACACCTAGTAATATGCTTATCGCCACAAAGTTTGACTGCCGACTTAACCAATCATGAGCTGATTGATGCAGGACACATGGCATTTCAAACGTCTACAGGGGCTAATTGTGTACTCGTTTTTGACCTATTTCAAAAATCAGACCAAACACCAAAGGGAAAGTTCACATAGGACGTTTAAGACTTAGCAAAACAAAAGACTCTCAAAAGAGCCATTGCTTACCACAAACACCAACAAAATGTGGTCACGGTGCCTCAATATAAGCCGATATCAGTTTAAGCTATAAACCACCTTTGACAAAAAAGAAGAAGACAACAAATAAAGTTCGAAGAGTATAGAGAAAAGAATACAACACGTTAGTTCAACGAAACAGGAAGATATCGTTTAGCAGGATATTTTAGTTGGTGCTTTTGCAGACAAGCTTCAACTATCGAGTGCGATACCAAAAGAAGGTTCAAAGAATTAGGGACACTCAAGACACAGAAGAGAAGAGAAAGAGTCAAAGCACCAGATTAAAAAACTCAAAAGCCATAAATAATGAAATATAAATTCAAATTTGAATATGTTGGACAAAATAGGAGTTTTGCGGACTGCTTACGTAGGCTGCTAGATATATTCCGGCCAGGTGCAATCTGACATTTCCATTGGAAAGTTTTACATTTTTTAGCATAACATCACTTACAACGTGTTGTCATTTAATCGTGAATTGTTTTATTTACAGAGACTTGAAAAATTCATCTCGGCAAAAAAATTGAATTAACTAGTGAACACTTTCGTGCGATAATTTTTCACAACTTTCGACGTGGATTATCACGACAAGAGTGCATTGATGAACTTAAATCTTTGTATGGCGATGAAGCACCATCCTATAGCACTGTGAAAAACTGGTCATGGCCGACGATCGTTCAAAGACGAATTCCGTGAAGGTCGTCCAAAAACGGCCGTTGTGTCAGAGAATATGATGCCGTGCGTAAACTGATAATGCAAGATCGTCATGTGACATACCGTGGCATCCTTGGGCATTTCTCCCACCAGCATACATTCGATATTGCATGAACACCTGGCCGTAAAAAAGATTGTTCTCGTTGGATCCCTTACAATTTGAAATCGCTCAAAAAAAGGCTTGTGTCGATTGGTGCAAAGAAATGTTAAAAAAATACGATCGCCGTGCTTCAAAAGACGTTTATAAGATTGTCACAGGTGACGAATCATGGATCTATGCGTATGAGCCCGAAACAAAACAACACTCGACCGTGTGGGTCTTCAAAGACGAGCTAAATCCAACAAAAGTTGTTCGTGGAAGAAGCGTTTCGAAGCAAATGGTCGCCTTTTTCTTCGGCAAAACTGGTTATGTGGCGACTGTTCCGCTTGAGCAACGTAGGACGGTCAATTCTAAGTGGTACATCACAATTTGTTTGCCTGAAGTCTTCGGAGAAATACGAAAAACGAACAAGGGAAGACGAATCATTGTTCACCATGACAATGCGAGCTCTCGTCAAATTGATGAGTCTTCGCCAGCCCTGACTTGGCACCCGATGACTTCATTTTATTCCCGCACATCAAGAAAAAAATGCGTGGTCAACGATTTTCGTCGCCAGAGCATGCTGTTGAAGCGTTCAAAAACCATGTTTTGGAGGTGCCTCAATCGGAGTGGAAAAACTGTTTCGACAATTGGTTTGAGCGCATGCAAAAGTGTATAAATCATGCTGGAGAATACTTTGAAAAACAATAAAACCACTTTTTTACGTAAGAATATCAGCTTCCTAGTTTTGAGGTACCTTCAGTCATGCATTTTCTTAAGTTGCTGGAAAACTCATCCGAATGGACGAAATCATGTATTCCCTGTTTTAAATAATTTACTCTCTTTCAAGGGATTATAGCTACCCTTATCATTAATTTTATTTTGCCGACGCAAACCTCGAACTCAAGCATGCCAAGCTTCATAAAGTTATCCCTAAAACAAGGCAGTTTACTATCACTGGTCGCCCACTCTAATGATAGCACCCTCATTGATTTTCCAACGTCAAATGATGAGATTCGAAAACTGGAACCTAACACACGATCAACTGGATAGACAAGTCTTTAGCTTACTGCGACATAATAAAAAGATATGCGCTCAAAAGACTCGCCACTCAAAAGACCACCTTTTTATTTTTTTATTAAAACAATACTTAAGTGGCGATTTAAGAAAACTCCTGAGCACGCTGCTTCCAATTGGTTTCAAAGAACCCTTTGGCATCATGAGAAAGCCAATTGGGATGGCATGAATAACATTTAGTGACGCGGACGCCGCTGCTGACATGTTAACAAACATTTTTCTCCAAGGCATCAGGGACTTCATCCCAAACAAAGTGAAGACAACAGAATTAATTGTTCGACTCGATCTGTAAAGAGGCTATCAGGTTGAGAGAGCTTAGTTTTCTGTTTTATAATGCCAACCTTGCAAAGGAAAACTGGAAAAAGTTCGTCAAAAAAATGTAGGTCTCTATTCGAACTCTAATTTTGAATAACTCCTGTCGTTAATAATCTGGACAAAGCCAATCTGCTAGCTGCTAGCTGCGCTTTACCACCACCTTTTCTCAAGAACATCGGACAAATATATTGTTGTAATCGCACAGTTACAAGAGCACTGAAAAATCTAGAAAAACACAAATCCGCTGGTCAGGATGCTACTTCCCCTATAGTTCTTGAGACGAGTTCGTCAGCTTTTTCATATATCCCGCTCTTCAGGTCTATTTTTGAGTAGTTGGAAAACTGCCTGGCCCTAAAAAAGGAGAATCTTCTTCTCCCTCTTATTACAGACCCATAACACTTATGTACGTTCCTTCTTCCTAAGGTCAAGGAAATGGTGACTACTCGTTAGCTTGTGAAATATCTTGAATCACGGAAACTCCTTACGACTGGCAACAATTCCACAGATGATTTAATGACTTGTCTTCCTGAAAAGTGAAAAGGTTGTTGCACATGATATTTCAAAGACATTCGACAGAGTTTGGCAACCGGCTCTTTTGTCGAAAATGTGTGGATATGGAATCGGCGAGTCTCTTCTTCGATTGATTAGGAATTACCTTTCGAGTCGTACAATTCAAGTTGTGATGGACGGTTTCAAGACTGAAATTCACCATATACACGATGGTGTTCCGCAAGGCTCTGTTTTCTCACCGACTCTCTTTTTAATTTTTGAATTTAACACCAATAGTCTGAAGACCTTCTTGCAGGCAGTGATGAGTGGCCATACCATACTCAGTGAATGATAGTAATGTTGCAATAGCGAGATTGTTCCCGCAGATGGTTCATCCTATTTTGAGACGAGACATGATTTATTCCATACGGATTCAAAAGCCAGAACCACATTGCTTTTTACTTCCTGTTTAGGATCATACGGTGATACTGGAACCATGGATTGCGAAGACCATTCCTTTGAGGCTAAGAGGTACTTAGTCATCAGTCATTATGTAACCATACTCAAATAAATGAATGCAAAATAGAGCAGGAACCTTAGCATTAGGGGATGACAAGCTCTCACTTATAGTTGGGTTACTACTTCTAAACATGTATTTTTTTAAAAGAGCATCATGATTAACCACTGCAAAGGCTTTGAATTAAAAAACATATTTTTCAGGCACAGAAAAAGTGTTTCTTCTGTAGACTTCGTTTCTTGTTAGTCAAATTGTGATGCTTTGCGAGTTTGTATTTTCACCTTTTCATCTATCAACAATTTTTTATAAGCCACAATATAAGTCTAAGTATATGCGGTTCGCATTAGGCAACATTTTTGGAAATTGTATTTTAAGATCATCTGGAAAAATTCAAAATTAATAGCATGATACAAAAAAATGTCAACCTCGACTCGAAATTGTGTTACTTTGAGACCAATTTGAAAGAGAGATTAAAAAAAATGCCCAAAATTAAATGACAAATCCTTCAAGGAGTATGGTGATGAATGACATTAGAAACTGTAAAAATGCTGACGAAAGAATGCTTAGACTTACGTCTTTAGTAGTACGAGTCCAAGGTGGATATTTCTCTATTTCACTATCGAGGCCTTTTTTTTATTTATCGGGATCACTTTACTTGATTCCAAGACAGGCAAGAATTCCGATCTCCTAAGCTCAGTGAAGTCACGGGCCCAATAGCGAAGTTTTAGTCCAAAAAGGCTTCTGGCGCCGATGATGGACTACCTGCCGAACTTTTTAAAGCAGGGGGATATGAATTGAAAAAGTATCTCCATAACATCGCGAAGAAAATCTTCGCCTGAAATCCTTCATAAACAATTCAATATTCGAGCGAGTTAAGGCCAGACGAGGTCCGACATTGGCCAGAAATTTCCACTGCCCCAGAACTTGAAAAAAACCCAAGAGTTCCAGACCGATGCTCACCATCTATTCATCGACTTTCAGGTCGCAGATGACAGTATTTATAGAGACGAGTTGTATAGCGTATTTCCTTTGTAGGATAACGATGGAGAGCGCCCGTTGCTCCGTCAAGGTCGATAAAGATCTAACCTAGATCTTTGGTGTCGAAAAAAACCATGTGATGCCAATTTTTTAACATAATTCTCGAGAAATTCGTGCTTAGAACCGACGTCAGAACTAGAGGCACAATCTTCCACAAATCTGTGCAACTGCTCACATATGCCGATGACCTGACATCATCGAAAGAGGAAGCGGCTTGCGGTGACTCGTACATGCTGTCTACAAAACAGGTCAATGCACACAGACTTCTTGGAGGAAAAGTCACGACACGACCGCGGAGATAAAACGAAGGCCTTGGACGGCAATAGAAAAATAAAGCCCTTTCTCGAAGAACCCAGCTATCTCTTTATAAGATCTTGATAGTCGCAGTCCTGCTGTATAGCGCAGAAGCATAGACAATTGATTCTTGTTCGCTTCGCCAGGAAACACCTTCGAATTATATGCGGTCACGTCTGCGGAGAAGGAGTTTGGAGGAGAAGCTTGAACAACGAACTCTACGAGCTGTACAACGACATCGATCTAATTAAGAGAATCCGAATGTCTCGACTCGGTGCGGCTCGAAAAGTCTTCGATTCGAACCCCGAGGGACTACGTGATAGAAATAGACATCGCCTCCGTTGGCGTGCCCCTCTGGAGAGAGACCTCAATAAGCTGTGTCTACGCAAGTTGGAGAGGCATGTTGACTGAGGCCCAGGTCCACCCCGAACTGTAGCTATGCGCGACATTGATGAAGCTCTTTATAATAAATTTAAATTTTTAAAAATGCGCAAAGACAGCGACATACTTTTATGAATTTTTCTGACAGAAAGTTCTGTCCGCAAACTTATTGATGGCAGTGTATATACATCTATCAAAATGCTAAAACAATTCTCTGATTTAATAGACTTTGCAACAATTAGATTCGTGACCAAGACAGACAGTAAAAAAAAATTAAATTCCTCCTTCCCCCTAACCGCACTTGCAAGACGTGCTGATCAAATCGATCTATCCGACGACTCCATTGTACGAGTATCTGTCGTCGACAGTCATGTGGCTTGCATTTCATTCGTCTTAATTGAACGAGACCAGCGACATTATGCACTCGTTATATTGAGTGTTCAAACAACGATAACCCCCTGCCTGTATCAGATGAATTCGCGTCTGTCACAACTTGTCAAACGAAGAACGCGAACTCATGTGACAACAAAAGGAATGTTGTACGCCATTTATGTTTGGTTTGGTTGTTTAATGACATTTTGGGGCGTCAGAATGAGTGTCAAAGTGATCGCCGGTCATTGCATAATGGCGCTATGCATTGAATTATTAATGAAAAATGATATTATCAGCTGGCAACAAGTGATCTAGGACGTGATGACAAAAAGCGTATCACATGAGGTTTCAGTTTAAAAAAAATTAACTTTGACACTGACAGATAAGCGCGTGTTGCGCGTCGCACCCAAAGTTTGTTGAAAAATTTCCACTTTCAATGGAAAGCAATTACTTGAAGGAATTATCTAATTGTTTCAGTCGTCGAATATACTCGTATTTATTTTGCTGCGACAGAGATCGAGCACGACTGCTGTTTTGCTGACTGAGGTCTGTTGTGTGTATTTGTGCTTGTTCAATTAATTAGAGAGCCTTTGAATATGTACAAATATTGAATTTAGATTTGTTTCAGCCAATTAATTGAACGATTTACTGGCTTGCTTGAGACTGAATTGTGGTTCATCAAATTGTTGGCATTCCATATTCTATAAATTAAGCAACTAAGGACTTTCGATTTTGTCGACTTACTTTGACAGTTGGTTTGTAAGTAAAGTGAACCATTTTTTGTTAATGCCTGAGTTGTCAGTGAGTTTTGTTAATTTCTTGCTTACTCCAGGATCTGTGGGTAATTCAAGCTTACAAAAAGAACCACGAAAAAATCCTGGAAAACTATTAAAGCAGGCGCTAAGTAAAGAACTAAAGAATGCAGAAAGCTCACCAGATGACAGTTGTCCCTAGACGGGGCATCAAGTTGCGTATTCATAAATGGACCCAAAAATAAAGTCGATGCAGAGCGAAAAAGAACAACGATATGCGGTTATGATCCTCATGCAGTATAAAGCGGATATTTATGTACTGGATTTGATCATGTTTAAAACAAAATCGTTCATATGAGGATACGGATAAGTCGTATGGAAACAGAATAAAGGGCATCGATTTTAAGCCGATAATCGATCGTCTGGTCTGTGAACTAGGATACCATGCGCCCGACATCGACGAAGACTCTATGCAACCTTTGCATGGATTCCAGTTAACAAAAAGAAGGTTCACAATGGACGCGTCAGCACACCGGAAATAGTCGGAGACTACATCCAGGCGAGAGGTTATCAATAAGAAGAGCGCAGAACTTCAGCTCGTAGCTCGAAGAGTTCACGAAAAGGAACATACTCGTAATTTCGATAAAAAAAAAAAAAAAAAAAACAGTGATCAAATGCGAGTTGAACACACACACGAAGGGTTCCGTACCACTCCTCAATTTTCTATTTCTCATAGCCTTCTTCTTGGCGTAAAATTGAGCTTCGATTTTTTAAAGAATTTCTTGTAATGTAAATACATATTTTCGGTTGCTGGATTCTTTCTTTAAAAAAACAAAAAAAAACTTGGGGGCATGACAACTCTTTCGAGGGTCCAGGGTCTAGCTTTAGCATTTGTGTATGCGTGTCAAATTCGTCGTAAATGGCGGGGGGTTTGACCTACAGACCTACAGTGCAATGCCAACTCCGTATGGCCCCGTTAGCTTTTTTTGACAGTTTAACTCATCGGAGAGATTGTCAATCACTCTTGAAAGGCAGGGTGTGAAAAAATGCGACATTTGCTTATATGGGTCCTCATCCTGCACTTAACACTACGCCACGAGCACCTATGACGTAACACATTGCTTCTTGCCAAATTTCATGATTCTAAGTAAACGGGAAGTACTCCACGCTTTCCTCAGAAAAAAGGATCTTGATCTTACAAAACTTCTGTTTATCCTATTGAGGTGCAGAACCTTAAAAACACAAAAGCCTTACAGCAGGCTACCAAACAGGAATCAAAACCTATTCATCCATTTCCAAACCACATATGACAGTTTTCATAGCACTGATCTACATCCACAAAGTGATGGCTGAACCCGGGTTTCCGAGAAAACTGATCTGGATATGAAGTACAGCGCTCGAAAATGTGCACTGTGCAGATCGGATCGAAGGATCTCCGAATTATTTTAAATTTGGACCGAATCCCATCAAAACCATACGCTGTCATGAGTTTATTAATCGCCGGCCAAATATCGACACCACAAACAACATATTGGTGGAGATCGGAAGAAGACTGATCCCGAAAAAACTAGGACCAAAGCTCCTAGCTCGAAGGACCTAAATCAAAATCTACCAAGGATTTTTCTCGCCAATTCTTCTGCATCGAAATGGTCCTCTTTTCGAGAGGTAAGGACACAATCGCATATGATACCAGCGGTGCAAGGATGTGAATCAAATTGAAGGTTGATGTATACGCAGATTTTAAGAGCCTTGATCTCAACAACTGGAAGCTGCGTGTTCAGGACCGCGAAGAGTCGGAAGTAGCTGCAGTTTGTTACCACAAAATTCGCTTGTATTCAATTTAGCGAGGATCAAGACTTCTGCTTATTCCACTTTCCACTTTAAAATTAACTTTCATTCATAACCTCGAATTTTTCTAAACTGACAGCAACGAAATGACACTTTGTATCTATCTGTAAGTTGAAAGAGTTCATCCATAAATAACAAATTAAATTTGCTTCTGTATCTTGCTGCTGCCACAGTTTTCGCCTCGCAGCGTAACAAAAGAAAAATTCTTTCAGTGAAAGGAAAAACAAATTTCCTTTTGAAAATTTTAACAATTCTCCGTTCACATGGTTGCTTCTTGGCAGAGAACCCCCATATCCGCTACCTGCTGTAATTGGCATCAAGCTCGCCACAACTTTTAAATTTGCTCTCAAGGCAACCGAGCAATGAACGATTTCATCTTCGACGAGATTAACTGATGTCACACTCAAAGGACAGAGGCAGAGTCAATCAAAAAGAGACGAGCAGTGTTCTAAAAATGGAATCCCACTCAGACGTGTTGGCACCACGATACCTGAGTTTGTCATCACCAACGAACTACAATCAATGGTGGTTCACACCGACACAGGAAGTCGGACTGAACTGCATTTAACCTTCAGAAATGTTAAAGAATTCCCTTCACTTGCTCGAGCTCGAAACAAAGATTATCCGCTATCGTCCTCTGGCAATGGTTCAACCCAAATGGGATGCTATTCAATTTCCTGGGAACAAAAAGTCATCAGTTGATGCTGATGATGATGATTCTGATGAATAACACCTGCACATGAGGTGTTTTATCTACACCGACCGAAGAGCATTTGGCTTGTAGATGCCAGAGGAAATGTTAAGCTTCGCTAAGCTCTGTCTAATTTTGGGCTGAGTAAACATTCAATTTGTGGGCGGCGGCGGGTGCGGCGATTTATTTGAGGTAAAAACCCGACCGTCCAACTGTCTTAATTGAATTAGCGTGTAACTATGAAATAAATTCGTTTTCCATTTCATTCGAGGCGGCTAATTCGATTAACAACAATTAACAGAGTTGAATGTCTGATCTTTTTTTTTGTTTTTATTGTTAATTCTGGATTCTGCGGTGATGATGAATGGATTAGGATGGTGACGTGCTTCTCAGAATTGACATGAGATATATTCAGAAATAGAAACTTACTGCGACGTCAGGTAAACTGAGAATGCCGCAATTTTTTGTTGTGTATTGATTCCGTTCTAGTAGTAGTCATATCTTGGAAGCCAGACGCATCTTCAATATTTTAGAATGGATCGCACAAGAGAGCAGTGAAAATATTTCTTAACATAAGGATCTGAGAATTCAGTTGAGAACCACAACTTCGCATAACTCGTTGATAAATAAAATAAAAGGCGAAGGTCAAAAGTGGTAACCTTGCGGCACTCCAGAATACACTAGTATATTTCTTGATCTGGCGCCCCTTCGAATTACTAGAAGAAGAAGCCATCGAATCAACCAGTTGGGATGGCCAAATTTGTATAGTTTGGAAAGGAGATTAAGATGATTATTCTTATCAAAGGCTTTGCAGAAGTCAAGGGAAATAATTATGTACGTTGGTTTTAGTATGGTTCGTAAATTCGAGTAGTGTTCGTGGATTTCTTTCAATTGCAAAACCATACTGTTGAGTATAAACTAAAGCAGATAAAGACAATTCCACATTTTATCAAATATTGCTTAGGCAACTAAGTAATTGCGGATTTCACTTATAGATGGCTTTAGTTGAATCAAACACATTTTGTTATTTGATAGTTGGTACTTAATTCTTCAACTGTCAATCAGTAAAAAAAAAAATGTTTGATCGGTTGTGTAGTTTTTGTTTGGCGTCTGTTGAAAAAATGAATGAATGAAATTCAAAACGAATATTAACGTCATATTTTGCTTTTTTTATTTCCGGGAAGGAAAAACGCATCGCAAGCTCAGAAAGAGTTATGTGCTATTTATGGTGACGAAGCTTTAAAAGACTGGTTCTGGTTCTGGTGATTTTTCACTCAAAGATGAAAAACCCTCTGGTCTTCCAATTGAAGTTGATGACGACCAAATCAAAGCAATAATCGATTCTGATCGTCACTGTTCAACACGTGAGATTGCAGAGAAGCTTCATGTATTACATACATGCATTGAAAATTGCTGAAAACAACTTTGTTAAGTACGAAAACTCGAAATATGGGTTCCTCATGAACTGAAAGAAAATCGTTTAACATCAGCGATTTGTTAAAGAAACGTTATGAAAATGATCCAATTGATTGATAACTGGTGATAAAAAATGAGTTGTTTACAAAAATGTCAATCGGAAAGGATCGTGGAGCAAGCCAAGTGAGCCAGCTCGAACAACATCAAAAGCTGATATTCATCCAAAGAATGTTATGTTATCAGTTTGGTGGGATTACAAAGGAACTTTTACCACCCAACCGAACGATCAATTCAGATGTCTACATTGAACAATGCAGTTGAAGAAAAGCGGCCCAAATTGACAAATCGAAAAGGTGTTGTTTTCCATCATGACAAAGCAAGGCCACACATACATCTTTGGTCACTCAGCAAAAATTAGAGCTTGCTTGGAATGTTTTGCCACATCCACCATATAGTCTTGACGTTGCACCATCTGATTTCTTTTTATTTCGATCTTTGCAAAACTCCTTGAATGGTAAAAATTTCAATAATAATGATGATGTCAAATCATACCTGGAATAATGATGCTGCCTGAAAGATGGCAAAAGGTCATTGCTCAAAATGGGTATTACATAACAGAATAAAGTTTTTTCGTTCCATGAAAAAATTGTCTTTTATTTTCCAAAAAAAAAAGCCAACCTGATAGTGTACTCTCAAAAAGATCACTACAAATTTCGGACAGTTGAATAATAAACGATGCACAAGAAACACGAACCCAACATCTTTACTTACTGACTATGTTTTGAGTGATCATGTATCTGGTATTAAAGTGCCAATAATGAAGGATTGGATAATATCCGATCATGAGACAATAAAAATGGATCGAATATAAACAAAAATAAATTCTAAATGGAACTAAAAAATCAAAACTGCGACGACATACCGAATTCAAATAAAACAATAGATTTGTCACTGTAGTTTAAAATGGGTATAGAAAGGGAAAGAGCCCATTATGTTTAAGAATAAAAGCAAATTAAGCAAAAAAATAAAAATAAAATTGTATAAGATTAACACAATCATGGGGTCTCCTAAAAGTTTTGAAATATGCAGATATGTACTAAACGTTACAAATGTGTGCGGAAAATAGAAATAGATACATTAAAATGAAAATTGAAGAGAAAGCTGGTAACCAGAAGGTCATGTGGAAAGTAATGTTAAAAAGGAATTATGTGAAATAAAAGTAAAAAATACCAAAATAAATAATAAAACAAACATTTTAAATAAATTAAATGAATTCTTTGTGGATAGCGTGGTGGAAATAAATGAAAATATACCAAATTTAAAATATAATGACAATGTAAAGGACTCTGTGAATATATTTAAATTTAAGCAAATTAATTTAATGAAATTAGGACAAATTTAAAAAAAAAAAAAATTATAAATACTTTCTTGTTGGAGTTTCCAAGCTCTGTTGTAGTTCCAATAGAAAAAGAAAGAAACGCAAAAAAAAAAATGACAATTCCTTCCGATAAATATGATGCCGATATATGAGAAAATCTTGGAAAAAGTTTTGTAGAATGCATTCAATTGGAAAGTTTTCTTTCCCAAACTGGAAAACTTTGTGAAGAGCAGTCAAGATTTCGTAGAGGATATTCTACAAAGAGAGCATTGGCCTGTGGCTTGTATGAGTGGAAAAAAGAGATGGATGATGGAAACTCAATACTGACACTTTTTCCAAATAGATTTAAAGAGAGCGTTCGAAAATGTAGACAGAAGTATTTTATTAAGCTTTAAAAGTATCGAATAAGAAATAAGGAACTTCATTGGTTTGAATCCTTTCTGTCATCAAGAACGCAAAATGTAAAGTTGGATGAATTTTTCTTAATATCGAGGGCAGTCAACTTAGGTGTTCCTCAGGGAACAATTTTGGGTGCGATTCTTTTTCTACCATATCTTAATGACTCAAAAGACTGTTTGAATTTTGTATTATTTATCTGATGATACACTGATATTAATTGTAGGTAAAGATATATAAATTTTGTGAAGCAAATTTCGATTTCGATGCGAAAAATATTTATGTAAGGTTATGTAAAATAGGCTACGTTAAATGTTGAAAAAACCCAAATGGGTGTTTATTGGAAGTAGCGGTGATAGTTTACGTATAAAAATTAAAACTAATAATATTGATTGTGTTAAAGAAATCAAATATCTAGGTGTAATGGTTAACACTAAACTATCTATTAAAGCTCATGCAGACTTTGTTTTGTATTTGTAGAGTACGAAGGAGAATATGTGGGTTAAGAACACACATTGCTGATTGCATGAGTGCTTTTATTTTTAAATATAAGTAAAAAAATAATAATTGATATCCTTTCTGCTAACAACGAAGCCTGAAATATGTTGGAGGTTGCTATAATTCAAGAAATGAGGGTGATTTCTGTCTACCTCTATACAAGCGAACTTGTTCGCAAAATAATATTTTGTACGGAGTAGCACAATTATTGAACAATTTGGATAGCAATATTCAAACAGAATAAAATATAGTTAGATTTAAGAAGCAAATTGCACATCATATTTAAAGCTATTATAAAAATCAAAATTATAAGAGTTATTTTTAACTAATTAAGAACTATTACTATTACTTTATGCAAGCCAGCCGAAAACTTTATGTTTTATTAGATATATTGAACAATGTTAAAGGGGAATCATCAATTTAGCCAAAAGAAAATGATTCCTTCATGTCTAAAATCGACTTTTACAATTTTTTTTCAATTATGAACAAGTACGATACAAAAATGTTTGAAGAATATAACGAAGCCTTGTTTTTAAGCCTATGTCCGAAAGAGGATTAGGCTGAATGTAAACACTTTAGAAGTTCGCAAATGAATAACTTATGTCTTCATTGTCGGAGTAACCTTTTCAGTCATAAAACAAAGTACAGGGATAAGATGCTACCTTCCTCTTCATCCTTACAAAGAACCAAAAGTTAAGAATATTAGTCCTGAGACAAATGATTTTTTATATGAAATTTTGATAGCCTCCTTCAGAGATTTCATAAAGTCATATTTATTATAAATACTTTTAAACCTGAGCACGATTTTTTTTTTGATTCTTGTACTGTCGAACAAAGATGTACTGCGATACCAAAATTCAGTCATACGGATACGCCCATAGGAAGTTTTCACAACATAAATTTGTAACATCGCCTTGCATGAAAGATGGTCGATAAAAATTTTTATGACTTCAGCAGAGGTCAGTTAAAAGAGTGATTGTCTGGATATGGTATCCAATCCATTATCGTCAAAAAAAGTGCATAAACAAGATTTTATTCATTTCCAAACCAATCAATTGGTTACAATCATTTGCATGAATTCACTGAAGTCAATTTGCATTTTTTCTTTTTATGTGATAAATTAAGCACATTCATTCTATCGATAATTAAAAATAAATGTTGTTCTTCTTGCCTAAAATTTGCGCGAATTGAAGCGAGCAAAAAAATATGTCGATGTTTACTCAGCCCCTTTTCAGCATTTGAAGTTGTCCGAACTTTTGGCCCTTTTACTGAAGGTTGAAAGAACTGTCCAAATGTTGTCGTTGAACCGTTTTCAAAGAAGTCAATGAGTTAACGCAAACTTTGTTTCTATATCTTCGGTGATGAGAAGAAATTAAGCCAGCACGTTGTTTTTTTTTTTTTTTTGTTTATGAATGCAAATAATGAAAAAGAATGCAAAGAATTCAAATGAATGAAACTGATTTTATGCATTCCCAAAAACTTTCATTCAATTGAATATCAGTAAAGTGAATGCAATAATTTTTGTTGACTTTTTTTAAGTATCAAATGCTGCAATGAATTCAATAATAAAATTGAATGCTTTTTTGAATAATGTCTTCTAAGATAATTGCATTCTTTTACAATTCAGCTGCACAATTGGTATTGAATAATATTGTTTGGAGTATTTAATTGATTTTGAAAATCATTCTTTCATTTTTGAATATTCTCTTCATTGAGCAGTTGGGGGACTTCTTTGCCGATACTTCGGAGTCATAATCTCAAGGTTCTACTTACAAAAGGGATTAAGAAGCAAGCATACGACGATGACGAAGTCATATTTGTCAGCGAAATGTATCCTCTCGACATGTGAGCAAAAACACCGTCCTTATTTTAAAATTGCTTTCTTTACCAGGTTTTAAAAAAATTTAAAGCTTCAAAACCAGAGGAATTGTCATGAAATTCTCCAAGGAAGCCAAGTATCAAGAATTCATAGTTTTTCAATTGTGCTTTGTAATGAACCAATAGGTTATGTAGGTGCAAGGAAACGTTCAGAAAAAACTGAGGACCACGACTGAATGTGCGATTATTTTAAAATTGTTCCACCGCACGTTGGAGGCCAGGTATACCTCGAGATCATACTTGATTTGATATCCTGATTCACACTTTTGTAAAAATTTCTCGTACGGACTCAAGAAGTTCGAGGCAGCCATATTTTTAGTTACATATTTATCAAGGGACTATGACTACCCTTATAATGAATTGTGCACAGAGCGAGCAGAAATAAAAGGAGAAGAACTAAAACATATAAAGATTTAAAACGCAGTTGTATTTTGGTTTCGATTACTTCATGAGAGGAGTCCGAATAGGAACGATGAGTTGGATTTCGACTTTTTAGCATTCTCCCAATTCGCAGTATTTAATTCGATTTAAGTAACGTCAGATTTTGTGGGTTTGTCTTTGTTGAATTATTGAGTCATGACTCTGCTGTCATCATTTCATAGCAGAGCAAATGATATCATTTTCATAAACCACAGTTTGAGCCGCTAGTCACCCTCTTAGTCAGACTACTATCGCTGTTGTACAATTCTTAATTTGATCGCAAAGGGCAACGCTGACTGCATCAGAACCACTCCAGGATTCGACTCCGAAGTCGTCATTGATCCAACTCAAAAGCAGGCGCTTCAATCAGTATGCCAACCAGTAGTTCCGAATAAAGATTCCATTTCTAGAAGTTCCCGGTTCAATTGGACGATTACCTTTTGTGTCATTGTCCCTGTACACACAATTCCGAACCTTGGCGCATACAATTTGTGGAACAAATAAATACCACATCAACTCGGCTCTAATTGAATAGTTAAATGTAATTAGCCTGCGAACACGTAAATGAGTTTATTTCTATTTTGTTGCTTTGTTGATAAGCAATTGTTGTTTTTTTTTTTTGTGCAAAAACACAATAAAACATTCATAAACAAATAAGGAAAGCTTAAAACACACACAATGGAACCGAAGATAGAACGCAGAGGAAATGTTTACGCAAAAAACATGTCCAACGGGCGGTGCGTGCGGCGTCGACTGACGACCGAGCGCGTAAATATTTACCTACCCGCTTGACAAGTTCGTTTCCTTATTCCAATTGGCGCTCGTTGTTGTATCTTTTTATCTCAGCCAGGCAATCAATTGCAGGTTAATAATTCAGCACAATGACATCGCTTAATGTCTTGCCATTGGATGGATGGCGCACCAACAGCACACGCCATCATCATCTGCAGTCCATTAAGAGTGCCTCATGCATCCTAGAGTCTGCTGCTGCATCACTGACGTCGCCGCCTCGCATCGTTATTAATTGCTCGATGAGTTTCTTTGGCTTTTGTGGTCACAGACAATAGATGGAGCCTGCTTTGGCGACACCACAAATGCTGGGTTGTGTGCTGTCATGCCTGCTCACAACGGCTTGTGTCGGGTATCTGCAATGTGCCTTTGTATCTAGCACGCTACGAGGACCTTTGTAACGCGTTGCAAATTGATGTGATGCTTTGCAATTCACACTGTTTAACACCAGTCAGCTGCGGCATTGTTAGATTGAAAATTCATCAAAGCAATTTAGGAACTGTCGGCCGACTACAATGACCCCTTTTTTTTCGTTTTCGAAACAGAAACACTGGCAAGTGATTGGAATCAGCTGATGGGGGAATTGGTCGATCAATTGTCATACGGAACGGAGATTGATTGATGAAGATTGTGGTTGTTGTTGGCCGATAAAACGATTGTAGGTCAAGCCGACTGGCGTTCAGTTGGTTTTTGTTTGTGATTCATTGCTAAGTTTTATTTCTCTGATAAGGCGGCCTTATTTCGCGTCTGCTGAGACGGTGTTTTATCAAGGAACGCTCTTTCATTTGTTATTTCGATTTCAGTGCTTATTTGCTTTTTTTGATAAGGAGCTTTGATTTTAAAACAAAAAAAAATATGCTTTTGCGTTTTGTATGCAACAAAGTTGGAGTCAATGACTACTGAGTTGCACTGCTGAGCGTGAGGTTTAGGGTTCAAATCCGATATGAAAAATTCACTTTGAGAAACTATGTAAAGATATGCTCCCCAAGATGGCGGAAGTGATTTTGGAGCAACGTCTGATTCGCAGCCTTCCAACACTAACCAATTAAGCAGTGTAGGCTTCTCAAAAAGTTGTAAGTTGGTGCAAAGGTGTCGGGGAACGGGGAACAAACGGTACGCCGTCTCTTTTATTTTGCCAAAGGGGGGATTTTTAAAAAGTTTTTAGTGGTTTCAAATGTCAAAAGTTATCAAAATAACGGGTGACCAGACAGAAATGATAATTTTTCCATTTACTGTTTTTAAGCAGCTGTCAAAGTTACCAATGACTTCCAGCTGTCAAAATATTCAAATATTCGAACGTCAGGAAATTATTAATAAAATAGTATCGAAATTGCCGCTCGATTGTAATTACGCGACGTGAATTTCGTCGTGAGGTCGGTCGTCATAATGGCTTCAGTGCGCAGCCAATACTTCGCACCGTGGAAAGAGTACACTTTTTGGACCTTAAGCCTCCAAACAGAAGGAGTGAAGTGAAGAAAACATAGCCGCTGTAGCGGCCAGTATAGAAGGAGATGTTTATTTGGCGCCGAGTAGTTAATTTAGGCATTGCCAGAGTGTTAACCCGGCTTATTTTGCGGTTGGATTTGGGCCTTTAATGTTCTAAGATTGTGTTGACGCAGACATTGAAAACGGTCGACCTTAGATAACGCGGTGAATTATCTAATTGGCCGCGCCTATTTCTGTCTCAAACCAACCACTCTGGACGAACTCAAGCTCAACATTCGAGCGCTTTTGCCGGAATAACGCCGTACATTCATCATGAATTGGATGGACAGCAAGCGAAGTCAATGCAGTCATTTAAATTAGAAGAATATTGGAATCATTGACTTCGGAAATTACTGAATTCTGAGCTAATAAGTTCTGTCTTGAGAGACAAGGCATTCACCATTTGTATGAGGTCGTAGATAATGATTTTTACACAAATTGAGGCGATGGGACTTACGTGACGACTCCGAATGCCTTCACAAGAAGCTTTATCATGGCGGTTGTACCCCTAACTTCGAATAATGTTACATGCTCCTTCCTGGGTTAAAGCCTGTGACTTAATGTAAAGTTGTCGACGAACCAGCCTCTGAGACACGGACATTCATACAGAAATGACGTTAGCCTTCTTAGTTAATAATATAGTTGGGCGGTGATGAATGTCCTTGGGTCAATATGGATAAAGTCGAAACTCGTCAAATTTCCCAAACAAGTAGCGGAGCGAACAAAAAGGTTCACACAGAGAAGAAGAGAAAATCGAGTTCTTCGAAGATCCTGCACTTTAGTTGATGTTTCTTCGGTTTGTCCAATCAACCGAGTTCGAAACACATACAATATGTAGCTTAACCTTACCAACTGGAAGCCGTGTGCCCGAGACTATGAAGAATAGCTGGATAAACGGTCTGAAAAGTTGGTAAGTACGCACAAGTTAAAGAACTCTACGCAGGAGATTCTTCCTGGAGGCTAGGTTATCAAGTCTTTATGGGCCATTAGTAGCCGGGAAGATAATTTTTTCAGATATCTTCAAATTGCAACCAACCACTGCAAGTGAGGAAGAATAGCCTTTTGCAATGGTCTAAATCCTTGAGTGTGCTTGCCACTGAACGAGCGAAAAGTGAATCGTTCTCATGGATTCCACAAAATATAGTGTCCAGTTGCATTTGGAAAATTTGCAATCCATTGAACATTGAAAAGCGTGACTTATTTCTGATAAATTTGAAAAGAAAACTGAAATAAATCCAATCAAAGAATATTTGCAAATGTAGTATAGGTACCGACTTGGCCTATCCCGACATGTATAGCGATGGACGTAAAAGTTTTTCTTTTCGAGGTTAGGTTTTTAAATTGGCAACACTGTTTCTACTGCTTTTCAATTTGATTTGTGATTAATACGTTTTGCTATTTTACGATGAATAGATTAACGCCAGAACGCTTGCAAATTTATTTTGAAAGACATCGATTGGTTCGTCAAACTCATAGTGGGGTACGTCCATTTCACGGTCAACATAATCGTCCATCTGAAAAAGTTATTCGAACACGATGAATCGTTTTCACACCACATAATACGCATCCCCGAGAATCCGAATCGATTCGCCATCGTGCGTGCTTTGCCCATCCATTTTGTGGAAGATTTTACGGAGCGATCTTGTCTTAAGAGCTTATAAGTTCGAGCTTGTGAAAGAGTTAAAACCGTGTGACCATGAATGGGCCGAAAATATGATTCAGTTTGATCCTCGTTTTCAACGCAAAAATTTGACCTTTGAACTGGCCTCCACGATCCTGTGATCTCGCACCTTTAGAAAACTTTCTTTGGGGGTATATGAAGTGACTAGTCCATGCCGATCAAAAACAGATATGTTGGATGATTTGGAAGTCAAATTTCATCGTGTTAATGCTGATAGAACATGGTTGCTCGATAAAATTATTTTCTATTCAATAAACATATGAATGAGATTAGCCTTTCAAGTCTTTACATTAATACTGCACTTGTACACATTTAAAAAAAAAACTCTCTATTTTGCCGTATCCTTAAAGGCTATACTTGGAGTCTGAGTAGTGATACAGAGTGAGGATCGCCAAAGCGCCTGTGAAAAAAGGAATTATAAGAGTCCTAATGGGCTTAAAATTGAGAGATTACTTGCTTCCCCGATGGATTTATATTAATATCCGTCCCTTTTTAATAAACCATAGATTAACACTATTACAAATGGACAGAAACAAAGACCGGATCATTGAAAAAACAAATCGAAAAGTACTGGCCCTACAACAGTTCCTTGAGGCATACCTTACAGGAGACGTCTAAACTCTGATTGGTTGTTACTAATGTTAACTTCAGTTACCAGTTAAACTTCACTCATTGCTGGCTTGCTCTGTCAAAGGTCTTCGAAAAATCTACAAAGCCAAGAATCGTTAGAAATCTCTTATTGAATCCGCGTCTTATGTCATATAGGAGTATATCCATAGTCGTGGTACAACTATGGCGAAGTCTGAAACCGGATTGCGTGAGTTCACCTTGAGGTGGTTCATTATTTGTGCAGCTAGATTTTTTTTCGACGACCTTAGACAACAAAGCCGATATACTGATATGTCTGAAGTCACTGAGTTCAATTACATAAAGATTCCTTTTTCTGAAACGGATCTATTCATTTTGTGGGTAGGATGACGTGGAAGTTACATCTCAATGAAAAGTATTAGTATGTCATTTTCGTCATCTGCATTCGATCAGACATTTGAGATACTAAGATAGACGTTATCTTTCAGGCACCAACCAAAATTGAAATCAGAAGTCGGTCAATGCTGTCAGCAAAGTTTTCAAAGTGTTGAAAACAAAGGATTCCTTTAAACAGTTGGAATCAAAATTGCAGTTACTTCATTCTGTCGGCGATTTGGCCAAAATATTTTCGATGACAGGAAAGAATTGTGTTAAGAATGAAAGTAATTTCGTTTGCCTGTACGTTGCTAGATCAAGAACAGGCTTATAAGAACAAATTCCAATTTGAGGTGGAAGGGTCGCACTATAAATTAATTACCTTGACAAAGCCTACCTGCCAGCTGTATCTCGCCAAGGAGACAAACATATAAGGAGTCAGAAACCAAAACTATTGGATCTAATGTGCTATGAACGAGGTATGTTCAGCTTACCCAAAGCTTTAATCACATCTGACAGCTAGAACATAATTTTAAACGAGTTTTGGGATAAGTCTTGAAGTACTGTATCACTTTTCATTGCAACTGGATCTTATAAGCCCTTGATCAGAATCAGCAAAGTTAAGGTCTGTAAGTGTCATGTCCCAATTATGATCTGCAGTCCATAAAAATTGACAAAAAAAAATTGCATAAACAAGCTTCAAAATTCTCTTCAAACGTCACTTATCTGATTAACTAAAAGTAGCAAAGTCGAAAAAAGAAGATAAAATACAAAAACTTGCACATAAGCCCAACCTTGACCACAAAAGGGGCTAACGTGACCAAATTGATTCCGTTTAATAAAAACGATTACGCGATTTAATGTCTATCGTTAACGCCGCCATACACAATAAATGACAATTTTCCGCTAGACTGTTTGACTCATGACAACAGTACCGCCGTCACTCGGTTGATTGAAAAAAAAAAACAACACAAGCGTTTAATTGACATCGACTTATCTTAACCGTTACACAACATGATTTGACGGATCAACTTTCCTCGTCGAACGTCCAAAGTGCTAATTCCTCCTCCAAACATACAACCGAAGATCCATCCTAAAAATAGACGTGCGTAAGCAGTTCCACGTGAAAAGTTTCCATTTGTCAAAAGAGCTGGGGATGAGTGAGAAGACCTC
Organism: Orthonevra nobilis; assembly: GCA_963555765.1. Classification (NCBI taxonomy): domain Eukaryota; kingdom Metazoa; phylum Arthropoda; class Insecta; order Diptera; family Syrphidae; genus Orthonevra; species Orthonevra nobilis. The sequence continues at coordinate 70,123,125 of OY743227.1, read as the reverse complement.
CTGAAATTCGTCTCCGAATGAGGCTCTTCTCATGTCACCAACAAAAAAAATCTTTTTTTTAGATTCGATATTGAAAACAATTTTAAGATGAATTTGTTGCAAATTGGGAAACGCCTCAACCAAAAATGGAGTGCTAATTTTTGGGTTTGGAGAACTCTTTTTTTTTTTGTTTTTTTGACAATTCGTTTTTGCGGTCAAAATTATCGGACGTTTGACTGAGTGATTGAAGTGAGTAATTGTTTTTTTTTATCAGAAGTTTGGGGAAAATAATGATAAGACTGGCTATTTGGGTATAGTTGACACTTGGGTTTACGAGATATAAATAAACCAGATATTCAGTATCGACTTTTAGACTTTGCCTTTGGCGTTTGAAATTTTGTCGGGGAAGTGGCTGAATCATGAAGGATTCGGCTTTAAAAAAAACCACTGGGGTCCATTTTGCGTTTGCAGTAAAAAGAAGGTTCAACATCGGTCATTTAATCGAAAAATTCAAGGGTCTGCCAACAAGAAGTTAAACAGACAGTCAAAGTCTTCAGTTGCACTGCGATTCATAAATTTACGGTCAAAATCATTTCGCTCTAAAGTTACAAAGTTTTTTGATGTTTAAAGGACTTCAGCGTTCAGGGTTCGGGTTGATATAATACATTGAGTAGAGACATAACCCGATGCAAGTCTCTGCATAAGGCAAATGTTTACGTCTTTTTCAACAAAGAAAAAAGTTAAGTTTAGCTTTGCGACAAAATAACGTGACGGACATAATCTACGTGATTAAATTATCAAAGTCGGTAGTGCACGATCCCCAACTTCGCTTTCAAGAATCATCTTCCCTTAACACCCTAAATGTCCAAATTAACCCAACGATGGCTTACTGCTCTAAAAATCTGTACACTCTTCAACAGTTTACAGCAAGGAAGACATTAGTGGCAGTGAAAAGGGTTCGAGTTACAATTCCAAGACTCTTGTTACAACCCAAAAACAAAGTCAGGCGGCAATATTGGAGAAAAGAGCAACAGAATCTTTTAATCATTCAAGTCGAAATTTTAAGTTCACGAACAAGACAGAATAGATAACGTTCAGCGGTTTGTCCAGCGGTTCCATAATGGTCCATAGAGGTAGCTCTTTCGAACCTTATTTGTATCAATGGAATTATGAATAAGAAGAAACATAGAGAAGTGTTAGAAGAATCAGGTTTGGCTTTGATAGGCCGGGTTCACATTACTGCAAAATAGCCTAGATCAATAACGTTGGAATGGCCAAAGCAAGCTTGGGTTCTGCAAACGTTTACCCGATGTTCAAAGAAGATCAAGAATTCAAAAAATTTAAAGCACCATTAAAAAACAGAAGAAATTATAAGTGTTTGTCTCACTTGTTTATCGTATCAGACCTACGTTGACTTCTAAGTAGGTTTATCGGTCAATTGTTCATGAAAAAATATTGATGAATGAATCTAAACCACACTGAGGCTCGCTCAAACACACACAAAAATTTTAATCAAAATCGGACCAGCAGTTTAGGTGGAGTACAGTGACATACACACGTACAGGGTGACCAGATAAGAATAGGGAACAAAATTTAAATAAAACAAAAACTTTGTGGTATAAAATTGATTCTGGTCTTATTTTGAAGATATGTATAGAGCAATATGGATGGAATAGCACACCATTTAAATGGCTGCCACGGCTTCGCTGGCAGTGCTTCAAGCGGTCGGCCCAAATTTTGATGACTCATTTCAATATGTACGCAGTTAAACCGGCAATAGCGCTTAATCTTATTAAAAGTGTTGGGCTTGTTAGCCTAGCTATTAGTGACAAGTTTGCCTCGTGACATAGCCAATGAACCAAAAATGGGCCTCATCCGAGAAGATGATTTTTTGGCTTAAATCCGGAACTCCGGCCAACATTTTCAGTGCCCAATTAGCTAAATCACCAAGCGGCACCAAGCACCACCAACCTAACGCCGAATTTCACGTTGCGTATTTACAATTGATCTTTAATAACTTCCAGACGTTCGGCAGTCTTAAAACGATGCCTGGTGAAATGGCAAACCCTGCTGAACATTTTGGCAGCTAGAAGTCGTTAGTAACTTTGCCAGCTGTTGAAACGTAATAAATGCAAAAAAAATTATTTGCTATCTGGCCACTCGTTATAAAAATGCCCATCAAGTGGTTTGATTTTTGTGTAAAATGTAAGTTTCAAGCTGTTAAACACTTACTTATACCTGGTGGCCCAAAATGTATCACCCTATCGGAAGCTGATGTAACATTTCCAAATTACGGCAACTATCAGAAATAAGAATCATGCCGACTAAACGGTGACAAGTCGTAGAACGCCATATTCCTCAAGATCGCGGAGAAATTCTGTAGTGAAATTTTGGGAGATTCTGCAGCCGACTGGGGAGACACTAAGACATTTTACCATTCGCCTTATAGAGACTGAAACTACAAGCGATGGAAGAGGCGACGGAAGGCCTCGTTGTGCACGCTCCAAATAAGTCGCAGATCAGATGTGCCACGCAATTGGCCGAGTTTGAAAATGCTCTCTCACATTGTGCAGACCCGTAGACCGTCATTCGCGTCTCAACTTCGATCAAGCTGTCCTTAACCTCATTCACTGGTTGAAATTCATCATTAATCGCGTCGAGCCCTTTGTGTTTCCGGGACACAATGATTCCACAAGAGTCATACCATTCAGTTGTCAGGCTTCATTTTTCGGGGGTAACACGGTTCCGGTGACAAGTGTGCGATTCATATCAACGAGCCTTTGTTGACGCAAACTGATGAAATAGGACTGACAGACAAAATTCGCGCAACAATTGACATTTTGAAGGAAGCATTTACGAGTCACCCAATGTCTGTTTTTGACAATTTTCCCTGACCGGCAAGATCACCTGATTTAACAATTCCAGCCTTCTTTCGCAAGGGTTTCTTTTTTAAATTGCGATCAAGCCAAGTACTCGGGTACGTATGAAAAAGAATATTCGAGCTTCAGGCCATCAACATTTCGGTCGCCCCTTGAAATCTTGAAAGTTAAAGTAAAACAACATCGGGTCATTGTTTTTGGGCCACCTTGTATAAAAGTCAAATGAAAAGAAAAAAGTGCAACAGTGAAGCAAGGTGTTGGCCTGATATGAAACATTTCTTTATTCGAGTGAATACTCCTTCTCCGGATGCTACACCTTGTAATTCAAGAAAACATAATATTCGCGACGTTTAATTTTCAAATATTACCTCAAAAGGTGTCAAATGCGACACGGATAATCATTTCATCAGTGGCTAAAGCAGGTTTCTCCAAAACTTGTTAATCAGCAAATGGCTTACAAAAATTAACCATTACCTTAAGGGGTATCAAGGCAGCCCCTTCTACACCACCGAAATGACTCACATCATTAACCCAATCGTTGTTTGTTTCGAAGAGGCTCATAAAGAAATTTCTAGATAAACATCTCAAGTAGGTAATGCGTGGAGAAAAGTTTGAAGTGATGGGTAGATCCCCCCACTTGGTCTTTGTCGTGCTAACGGGTGAAGACTCACATTTAATGTGACACCGGATTTATTTGGCGTAAACATTGCGGTAATGATGACGAATTTGCGCGACGCGACGTCTCCAATTTTCACGTAACAATTAACAAATCGTGATTCACTTGTTCCAAAATGTTTAATTTTTGAATTTATTTTTGGGACAAACCGTGACGTGACGCAAATACTCGTAAACGCTAAATTTTCGTATAATCGAATTTCGATAAATAGGATCAACGAGTTGTTACAAGCTATGCATTAAGCGGACGTGTGTGAAGTTGAATGACTTTTTGAAAAATGATTTCTAGAAAATTTAGTTTAAAAACTCTTAATGATTAAGAAGACATCTTATGTCCACAGTGCTATGTAAGGTGGTAAAAAAAATTACAAAATTGTACCAATTGCCAAAAAAGAAAACACTCTCCCAGCACTTCTTTGGAAAGTTTATTCAACTTTGGGAAAAAAATGAAAAGAAGTCGAGTAAGAACAGAGACTTCAATTTTTGAATGTTCTCAAAAAGTCCGTTGAATGAGTGTTTTGAAAGTCCAAACTTATTTTTCCAGCAACTGGTTCCAATTAGCCAAAAGGAATCGAAATTATAAGCTGCAAAGATATTTATAAATATTTCAGGAATAAAATGGGCACAGGTACGGAACCTTGTGGGACTCCAACGACTATTGCTAGAAGAAATGTCGTTGACCCTACCCAAGCCTTTAGAAAACACAAACAGTGTCGAAAATTAGATAAGCTGTTACATAGAAAAGCTTCAATATTTTTGGAAGAATAGCATTTTCGTTTTTGAATGTGTCGAGCAAAAAGGCCCTTTCTTTTTGGTTACAAGAATAATATAAGCCATAGGGTGGGAAAAAGCGAAGATGAAAAACGCTTGTGGATGAAAATTAAAAAATATTTCAACAACAATATAACTTCAATATGCAGTTTAAGGGAACCCTTTAGCCGATATAAGTTTTTAATGAAGGCCCTAGAGGCTTCCATAGCATAAATAAGGAGAAAAGTGACACGCTGTTGAATAAAAGGACTTAAAAAAAAGTAGACTAGACAAAGTGGAAAACGATGCTCAACTTGATTTTGAAACTTACGATATACATTGTGGTTCACTTGTATAAAGGCAACACATTTGAACTGCTTCAAATTGGTACTCTTAATCGTAGTCCATGAGATGGGATCAACTGGTCTGATTCTATGAGTAAAGGTCGCAACTTTCGCGCCATCGGGGGCACTGGAGAATCGTCTACTACAGCTCAATGATGGGCACTATTATTTCAGCTCGTCTGGGAATCAAACGTTTCTCGTCTTCCTTCTTATTCGGATTGACCTAAGATAGCTCGTTTTCAGAGTTGAAGTCTTCTTTACCGTGTTGTTCTCCTGGTGTGGATTCAAAGAAGTTCGGGACAGAGACTATTTTCTGACTAGGTAGGTAGATAGATAGAAGTGACTGGCATTACCTTAGAGAGGTATTATGGCCTCACTTAGACCACTTATTTTTACGCCTATAAGCTAGCTAATACGCTTCCTATCTAGTTGAAAGAGAGTTTTAGTTTTCTCTGGATCTGGTGTGCAGGAAACATAGCTTTCGAAGCACTACAGGTTTCCAATTCCGCCCATCTTCTATTCTTTTCAATGGAGGGTGAGGTGTCTTCTGGTTGGGTGGCAATGGTAGACTCGCCCCCTTTTTTGCTAATTCATCGTCTCATTCGTTGCCCGGAATACCCTTGTGCCCAGACACCCAGCAAAGGGTAAGGTTGCATAGGCGGCAGAGCTTAACCATCTTGGAGTTGATCGATCGTGTTTCCAGAGCATTTATAGCTGCCTGATTATCTATGTAAATTACAATAGAACTACCGTCTATCGGGGTCATTGATAGCCCGAGGATTTCCTCTTGAATAGCTACTTTACTGCAGTGGTCCGGGAGACGCAGAGCTAGGGATAACTCAGGCACCTCTCGCATATACACCGGATCCTGTACCATCCTCCGACTTGGAAACGTCAGTGTATATTTCCATGGCATTCGAGTTGCACACCTTATCTTCGTCCCACTCAACTCTCGTGGGGATAGTTGTTTTATGCTTTATTTCCAAGTCCTCAAAAGGTCTCATGTAGTCTGATTTTGTTGGGATCTTCGAGTTATCAAGTAAATCAATGTTCCCTTTGAAATGGGCTTTTTTCCATTGGTTACACTCTCTCAGTGGGAAGAAGATTTAGCTACATTTCTAGGGCAGCCGATGGTGTTGATCTGAGTGCAGTGCACCCGTAATACAGATGCATGCTGTTCTTTGTATTCCTTAGCCAGATTTTGTTAAGTCCGAAGTGCCGGCCATCAAACTAGGACTCAGTAAGTCAGAACTGGTCTTACAATTGCAGCGTAGAGCCAGTTTCTTGTTCTAGGTCGGAATCCCCATTTGGGTCCGACAATTCTCTTGCAGGTATAAAGTGAAATCGATACTTTCTTGAATGTTTTGTTTCCCGCTCTTGAATGTTTTGTTTCCCGTTTAGTTTTCTGTCTTCCGTCTTTGATGGATTAACTTCAAATCCGACGCTGACCAAACATACTGCATACTTTCAACTGGAATATTTATTCATATCGCTTTAGAGTCGGTGTAGTTCTTGCTTAAGCGTTGATTTTTACAAAAATGAAGACAAAATGATTTCTCATTTTTGAGACTTCAATAACGTCATATCATCGCAATAGTGCTTATTCTTATTGAATCAATGCTGTATGAGGATCTGTCAACATATGCAATAACATGAACAGGATCCTTTAATTCATTTCCAACCCCCGTACTAGTATTTTTTGTTTGTTGTAAAATGTCCTGAGATTCAACAAAACTGGCTTTACGGGATTAAATAATTGTCCTTTATCCACTTGGGCAGAACTTATTGGACTAAGCTTCCATTGTGTTGATTCCAACAGATTTTTCACTTAAAAAAAATTGGGAAGTGCCAATCGGACACGCATACTACGGGTCGCATCCCGTCACACAATGAACATGTTAATTTTTGTTGTGTTTATTAAAAAAAAACACTATTCGTTATGATGTAACTAAATATGTACGGTGTTAGGATTTTGCCCTTTATTTATGATATAAGAAAATGCTGCATGTCCAATTTCATTATTGTATTTATGCATTATTGGATTTTGATACCCTTGCGATTGTCAAAATTATTTTTTTACTGCATCGATTAAGAAGTTTAATATTTTTTTCATGTTGTTTCCAATAACTCAATACCTGCACGCATTTCAGAGAAAAAAGGTTCTTGCAGACAGACAGACAGACAGAGAGACGGAACGCGAAGTGATACCGCAATCGTTCCGTTTCTCCTTTTGTGGCACGGAACCTTAAAATAAACTTGAGGTCTTCCTCGTCAGAAATTTACACAGTATGGTTGGAAAGAAAAAAAAAAGAACACCCTAAGCAACTTTCGCCTGCCGCCCATTTCATTTAAGGTACCCGAACGTCACCCGAAAGTCCTTTACCAGAAAAGCTAGAGAAACTGCATCATTCCTTGGCATCCCGAAAAAAAACACTCCCGAGTTCATTGGCTGCACATGAACCAACTCGAAGATCGCACAAGATTTTCGTATCTTTGGCAATGGAATGCGAAAAGTGTAAATAGAATTCCAATAGTTTAACGAACTGATTCGCCTTTAAATAGTTTTCGGTTTGAATTTTCAAAAATAGATACACGAGGAATCGAGATTCGTCTTAACAAAGATTCTCTATAATTTGAACAATAAATCATGAGTTTATTATTCATTGTACTTTCCCAAGCTGTCACCTGATTTGAGTGCTTCTACTTTGGAATCAGAGTGAATCATCAAATAAATTTGACTCTTGTCAGATTTAAGGGGGATGACAGCGCTATTCGTAATCGAATTTAGCGCGCAGTGAATTGGATTAAAAGATAGAATGCTTCAAATAAACAGGTATTTGTCGTTGTTGCTTGGCATCAACAGAACTGTGCTCATTGCGTGCTTCTAAAGTTGGGACATTTATACGGATTTAAATATTTATAGACTGTTTCATATTAGGGTAAAGGTCGCAACTTTAGTGTTTAAACGTACTCCCCCAATGGAAGTTGAATTTTGTGATGAAACACTTAACGCGATGAATTTGCAAATAGGAAAAGGACGTGCTTTAATTTAAATATGAACAAAAGTATGTTCGTGCAAGAGGGTAAAGAAATGATGTGAGAATAGTCAAGGACTATTTTATTCGTGTTTCAGATTTGACATCACTGTTACGGCAAACCTAATTGCCATCTTACGACAGTTCAATTCAATTAAAGTTTGGTTTGTGGCTTTATCGAGTCAGTCAGCATTTGAAAACCCAATTTTCTCGAAACGATGAGGCTTATTTTTCATAATGAAAATAAATTGAGCAAATCATCGAAAGCAGTATGAATGTATTAACCGACAAAAATTTGTATTCAATGACTTAAAAGAAATCACTAATATTGTTCACTCTGGTGCACAATCGAGAAATCAAATTTAATGGAGTACCTCAAGGCTCTATACTTGGACCATTACTGTTCAGCATATATTAATTTGAAAATTTGGAATCGGATTTGCTCTCGCAGATGATTAAGCTATAATCCTCGAACTCTGGGCCCTAAGTAGTACGTATGTTTTATAAGGGTTTCGACTCAATCACAAAATGGGGACAGCAGCTGGAATCACTGGACCATTTTGGACTGTGTCAATTCTCAGTGAATTTACGCCGCAATAGGGATATCACATTTGGCAGCTATACATAAGAAGTTAGCACTGTCATAAAGGGGCCTAGATTCCTCTTTCGATTATAGTTTGATCGAAAATTGGAATCCGCTAAAGAATGATGTCCGAGAAGGCTAAGGTGGACGCTACGAAAGTAGGTACATTCACCACCACCAATTCAAGTCGTTGTGCAGTAAATTATGATCGATTATGGACAGATTAGAGTCTTGCAGAACGTTCTCAAGTTCATTGATCCATGATCTCCATGAGGAGAAAAATCAGCTGTCTTTAGTTTTAACTAAATGGTTCGAAAGCTTTATCGAAGCTTTACCGAAGTCATTAGTTATAGCATCAACTTTTCTTCTTTTTTTTGCTGGAGTCCTTGCAGAGTTTTAGAAACGAATGCGGTATGATGAACCACCTCTGACGAAATCCTGTTGCTTGGGGGAAATAAAAGATTTACAGTGGAAGCTAAAAGAGTCGTTAGCAAAATGGGCATGGGCATGGGTACGCAAATTCGATGGGCATAGCAGAGAGCTTAGCGATGAGACAATGATTCAATGAATAATCTTTGAAGCCTTTTTCGTGGACAAGGATAGTAAATGAGTCGTTACACTCTTTAAGGAAGACAGATCGGTTAAAGGATGGATAGAATAAAATTGTGACGGATGAGGATAAGGCGTCTATGCACTTAAAGAAAGTCCTCTTTGTGTACTACATCTTAAATATTTTTCTTTATTTACTAGGGCTCGTAAAATGAAGTCCAGCAAAGAAATTAATTGCTCTAAGGCGACAGGAAGGAACTGGCAGACGTATAAAACAACTTATCTTTCACTATTAATAAACACCACCATTGAACACGCTTTAAAAGTTGTCTAAACAGTAAAATGCTAGAAATTAAATTCATTTAATTGTCTCAAGAAAGGCAGATAAGATTTTACAAGAACTGATTTAAATTGTTTATTTGCTTTTTCTTAACTTAATCTAGCCCCCGCACTCATTACTCATTCCAGGGTGCAAGATAAAATTTGATATGCAGAATTTTCAGTCGTGGTTTTATTCTTCAAATTTAAGTTAAGCATAATTTCAATGTGCGATGATTTTTCGATAAAACTTAGGATTTGTAGCCTGGAAGAACCGGCAGAGAATAAGAACTGGTGTTTGTTTAAATCCAACCTTTCGTTACCAAACAACCGATAGTAGTTCGAGCTCTATTTAGACCTGACGACATAAGGGATAGCTCACACAGACTCGATCCTTCAATACCGATCGTTTCATAACCTACAAACATCTTTAATGACCTAGTGTTGGTACACTAGTTTGAGTGACTGAACTTAAACAGCTTCTGTGAATCTTTTGGAAATATCGTCAGAGGCACCATAATTAAGGACGACGACATTGATCAGCAACTTAATAATTTTAGAGGTGATCTTTCCGGCCTAGGCGGTTACGGAGATTTTTGCCTCGAAGACTGCAGTCAGTCCTTACAGGTCTGCATTTGAAAAACGTCATTTGTAAACAAAAATTTGCTGCACATAGAATCTAATCAGTCGTCAAATATTTTACAACAAAGTCGCTAAGGCTTCAAAGCATGCTTAGATATAAGTCCATTGAGCCTATGTATAAAAAGGGTTTTCCAATATGGACTTGACAACTTTGAATTTATTTTGTGAAGGCACCCTTTCCATTCCACGGCGTTCTCAAGAATTGGACAACGCCCAGACCAAATTTTGGCGCCATAATGTGGTCTGAGCGATATCCAATAATGACCGGTCACGACCGTCACGTTACTGTGAATGGCCAGCGTTACCGCGTCATAATAACCGATTATTTTTGACCCGATTTGAAAGTTATGGTTATGTGGTTTCAACATGATGGTGCCACAAGCCACACAGCACACCTTACAATCGATTTATTGAAGAGTAAGTTTGATTAGCGTGTTCTCAAGAAGTAAGCCAGTCGATTGGCCGCCTCGTTCGTGCGATTTCATCATTGGGCTACGTTAAGTTATTGGTTTATACCAACAAGCCGACGACGTTGTAATAGTTCAAAGCCAACATTGAACGCGAAATAGCGGCCGAAATGTGTGGCCGAGTAATCGAAAATTGGGTCCAATGAATCGACCGCTGCAAACGTACCCACCGCGCGGTGGCCACATGAACGAAGTCGAGCTCTATTCACAAATGTTTTGATTGTACTTTAAGCGGATAATAACCTTTTTTGAAATATCTCAAATGGTTTGCTTTTTATTTAAAAAAAAAAAAGTTGTCAAGTTAAGTTTTTGGAAAACCTATATCGGGCCGGAAGACACGGAATTACTGACTGATTTGCGCGTTCCAAAAATGCTTCAAAGGACAGTGTCCTGTAAGCAAAGTTAAGCATGGCTTAAAAGTTGGACTTTTCCTGGAATCTGGGTTATCTGGGTTAAGACCCTTAAATATTTTAAGCCTCCTCACCAAAGTATGGAGAGAAGAAGTTTGATTTTTATTTATAACAAGGTGATGTCATCTTTTTCAAAAATTAAATTCTAATCACCGCCGTCTTTTCAACAACTGACAAATGTCTTTCTTTTTTTTCTTCATTGTTTTGTTCAACTCGTTAGCACTTTTATCACATTTTCTTATAATGCAATTTTATTAAGGTCACGTACTTGAATAACAAATAAATAGCCTTCTTATCTCCAAGAAAAAGCACAAAAGTTCTAAAATTAGTAAACAAAATGCTGTCGAATGTTTTTGATTTAAATTCTAAAAGGACACATCGGTTTAGAAGTGAAATCAACACTCAAAAAGATACAAGATTTTATCTTATCTTTGGCAATAGGTTTTTTTTATCTTAATCTGAGTTCAAATAAAACAAATTTTACTCAAATACAAGAAGAGTATTTCAGAATCTTCTTTTTGTTTCTTTCTTTTTTTCTATAACAAAGACGCCTTGAAATGACATGTAGCCATTGAACTTTGGAAAACATAAAAAGAAGTTAATCTCGCATTTATGAATTTATAATGAGTGAAGAATAACAAAGTTGAAAAAAAAACTCAATGCTTTTGCACATGAACGTGCTAATTGCTGGACTGAACTGCAAAACAAATCGGTATTTAAATGCTTTCAAAACAAAGTGTATTTTTGTTTTACATTTTAGCAAAAAACAAAAAAAGTGGAGATTTAAAATTTTGTTTATAAATTTAGTTTTGTTTGTAAACATTTGTGACATTGTTAATGTTAACGCATCAATGCACATGTAAGTGTTGTGTTTATACTATCACTGGTGATTGATTTGGTCGAAATGAATGAAAGTTTCTTATCCAATGATTCTACGACAGTCCGTGCTGATAGTATTGCAATGTCTTAGAGATTCATTGAAGCTCAAGCCGAATTCGAGGTGGTCACTGAAAACGAGATCATTGGTATAGTAAATAAGATAAAATCGGAGACGATGGCTTGTCACTTCGATTCATAAAAATTATTCTCCCACAAATTGTAAGTCACTTGCCGCACATCATCAACTCATGCATAATGATTTCAACGTTTCCATCGGCCTGGAAATGCGCAAAGGTGATACCAATTGCAAAAAAACCTAATCTATCCAACGACTACCGGCCAATAAGCATTTTACCCTGTCTGTCAAAGGCCTTTGAGAGAATCTTGGCAAGGCGAATTCAGGATTACTTACTTCTAAATTCCTTGTTGCATCCTTTTTAATCAGGTTTAAAAAATCATGGACGATATAAGAGAGAAATTTGATAAAGGGAATATCACTCTGCTTTGCCTTCTTGATTTCTCAAAGCCCTTTGATAGCGTTAATCATTCCATTCTCTGCCGGAAGCTGCGAAACTTGTTTGGTTTTGGTGACAGGGCCAGATCACAACGAATCGTTGTTGGAGACAAATGTTCCTTAAGCTTGGCGTTCCTCAGGTATCTATATTAGGCCCCGTCTTATTATGCCTGTACATAAGCGATTTGCCATTAGCTTGTAAGCATGGATCCATTCGATGTACAACTTGACTTATCTCAGCCGCACAATGAGCTATATGAGCTTGTTTTTCGGTTAAACGAGGATAAAGCTGCTATAGATAGATGGGCTGTGAATAAAGGACTAGTACTTAATCCTATAAATGCCTAGCTATACCTATCTCTTACAGGACAATTGAACTTAATATTTTGCTGTCTGGTACTCGAATGAAACTAGTAGAAAGTGCTACAGGCCTTGGCTTCATTGTTAAAAAAACTGTCATGCTTTAACCATGTTAACTATTTAATAGGGCGGATTTATGGATGCTTGCGAAAACTGTGGATATAAGCTAGCTTCACTTCTCGACAAACCCGTCGTAGGCTTGTTCTAACACTATTATTTCATATGCCGCAGTAGATTACAGCAATCTGGATGCTCACTCTTTTAGGAAGCTTCAAAAAGCATACAACGATGCTGTTTACGGTCTTCGAAGATGCGATAGAATTTCGATATATTCCAAAAACGTTCTGGGATGCACCTTGAAGCATATGAGAAACTAGAGTTCTTACGTTCTCCTCGAACTCTCAATATAAAGACTCTCGACTCGGCTCGACTATTTTTCATTCTTTCTGTTCGGTTGTGGAATTCCTTACCTGTGCAAATCGAAGGTATTCCAAGTACCGCCGGCTTCAAAAGTGGGATGTTTGAAACCCTGAAATCCGGTTCCTATACCTGTGGTGAAAAATTATCCTTGAGGATGCTGTTAACAATTTTAAGCGTCGCAAAGTGTGAAATTTTCGTATTCTAGTGGAATTTAAATCCAAATTTCATTATAAGCGTTCTTTTCGCCTAATTAAAATCAAAAAGACCATTTTCTGTTAAGGCAATTCAATTTTAAATTTTAGTTTTAAAATAAATACTGCGATTGTTTAAAGATATAAACAAATATTTTGAACGATAAACGGATTTACAAATGTTATTCCTGCTACACACATTTTTTTTTGCATATCAAATAATTTAAATAATAATTTAAAGCGGGTTTTTAACGGTGTTAAACACTGAGTTACCCGTAAGGCACGAAGTACGCCATAAACTTTGCCAACGAGTTATCCCAGGTAAAAAAGCGGTTGAAAGTCAATCTGAGGTTTTTTGCGGTTTCAACGTATTCAATATGCGCATTTGTCAATACAATACTTTGAATACACGCAAGATCTAGAGATTTTCTAGATCTGACAAGACATTTCGATTTTTTAGCGTGTAAGAAGAGACTATTTGACTCAGACCATTTAGCCACATTAACTAGATCCTCATTGACAGAAAAGACTCCATGCTCAATAAGGCCAAGAGGGCAACTGAATTATAACTGTTCGTCGTCCGCGTACATATTGATAGAACAGTTCGTAATCGAAGCCAGAAGTTCGTTAACATACACCGGAAATACAAGAGGGCCAAGAATCGACCCCTGAAGTACACCAGTGGCTTTTTGCAGAAAATTAGAGAGTCTGTCTCCGACTTGCACTTCTTGCCTTCTAATACTTAAATAGGAATAGATAAGTTTAGTTGCGCCACTTGAGAAGTTGAAGTTTTTTCTAAGCTTTTTACAAAGAATTATGTGATTGACGGTATCAAAAACGTTTGAGAGTTCAAGTAAAACCAAAAACGTCAACTCGTCTTTATCCAAAGCTTGCCTTAGGTCATCGGTAATATTCAAGAGTGCCGTGTTACAACTGTTGGCATTTTAACCAAAGAAATGGTTTCTGGTCAACTGGTGTTTCTTCAGTCGTTAAAACACAGATTTAATCGAATGCAGTGGATTAGATTCAACAAGAAAATAAAATTAAAAATTCCCGATTTGGTTCACATCCCCTATTTTTTGACTCTTGATCTTCTTTGGGTAGCTGACCCAATCGCAAAGAACAAATTAATTTAATTTGCTCCCGGTGAACGTGTTTTACTAGGTATTGTTCCTCAGCTTTTTGGACGATATAAACAAATTTAATAAATTGCTTCTAGCAGCATCTTTACATTTTTGTTCATGGTGTTGCATTGGGACACGCTTATCTTCATGTCTATTTTAACACCTATGCCTTGTCGGCAGAATGTTTTGGACCTGGACTTTAGTTTATTGTTAAGCCTCAGATTTGTTCCATGAGCTGGCGAAGAAAAAGATATCTCTTTAGCAAAATTTGTTTCGTTTCCTACTTTTAGTCAACAAGATACAAAATTTGGCCTTTTTCAACTTTGCAACGGATCTTTAACTGGAGTCATGCACTCAAGTGGCAAGACAATGTTCTCCTAACCATATTTCTTACAAACGTCTTCGATTCTCTTGTAGAACTCAACTCATTTTTTGAGAAGTAATTAGTTTCGGTGTGTGTTTTTTTTTTTTTTTTTGAGTTTGTCACTGCAAAATTATCTGTGGGTGGCGAAATGGGGCATGAGATAACTTTTTTTCTGATTTTGAAATCGTCATAGAAGCAGAGAATTTTAAAACTCTATCTGAAAAGCATTCACTTCATGTAATTTTTTTCTTTAGACTATTTAGGGAATTGAACTTAAAAATATAGAAAAAAAAAATCTATTTACTTTTTCGAAAATTTCCAAGCAATCATGTTCTATGCTACGGCGGTTTGGAGTTTTTGTGCGGTAAATCACCTTAACAATTACAAAGAACAGAGAAATAAATTCGAAAAATTATTTAGAAAGTACAATAGCACTTCTCGACCATCCTCCTCCATGACTTGGCGGAAATAGAACCAATTTGTAATAGAATTTTCAAATTGAAAGAAAGACTTTTAACATCAACAAGTTCTTCCGATTATAGTTTAATAACAGACCTGGTTAATTAATTATTTTGTTATATTATTTGAATTATACTTTTTATTTCTCGTTATATTATTATTTATTTATCTTTTTATTTAGTTATTAAGTAATTTATTTATTTATTTGTTATGATATAGATTTATTTACAAATGTATTTATTAAAACAATAACATGAGTAGTTATATTATTAAGTCTGGGTAAAATTCAAATTTTATTTATTTTTAATTTGTTTTTTGTTTTTCCATTTATTTATTATTCTTTCATATATTTAGAAAAATATTTCATTTGTTAATAATTATTCCTATAAACTGTGAAATTCTGTTTGAAAACACTTAATCCATTTCATTACATAATATTAGTCAAACTTCAAAGTTGTGACATATTTTCAAGCGTGAAGTTATTTTTATAGTAGCTTTTTCCTCCGAACCAAGTTTATGTAAAATTATGACTAGTATGCAGAACTGTTCTCTTTAATTTATTAAATTCATTCATATAAAAATAGAGAACAAACAATAGTATGTCTTAACTTCTATATTGAAGACCTTTTGAATCACAAGTATATTAACAATAATTTAATTTTTTTTTTAACAAAAACAAATTCATGACTATTGTCAAGAATGAAAGAAGTAGAAAAATCGAAAAATAGAAATATACACGGTTTTAAGGGGTTATGAATACCCTTACAATGATGGCACATACTTATTCATATTGTCAGTTTTAAAATTTCAGAAACGGAGAAAAAAAATATCCAAGCAATACTGTCCTTAGTTTCACATTTTCTTATTATTTTCTCTTTTATATTTTTAATTGTTTTTTTTCAAGAAATACAATTGCTTTATATTATTACTTTTTTATTTATTGAATTAATTATTTGTATTAATTTTTGCACTATTTACGAATTTGTGTTTTTTTTTATAAATTTAATTATATTTGCGAAATGCTTATTATTATTTATTTACTTTAAATTTCGAACATACTTTCTTTCCACACTTTGAATAAAGGTTTTTCTTCTTCTTTTTGTTCAGACTTTAAAATATTACCACAGTAAAGTAACATAATATCGAATCTCTGTGTTTTAAGGTGGCCCATCTGTTGATATTAATATGCTATCGACATCCTTAATATGCTCAAAAAAATTAATCGAAAATACGATTGACTTTTGCTTGAACAATGTTAGAAAATATTTCAATGTTATTTTGAATTGAAATTTCTGTCGAAGAAATCAGTCTCGAATCTTTACTTAAACCTGATCTAAGTAACTGAACAGCAGTTGCACTCGCATGAGAAGATATTTGTATAAGGATCTCAGATTTTTCGCTTACATGGTGCAATTAACTCCTAATTGAAACAAAATCACCACCTGCATCGTTTTGGCTTTTCTGATTTAACTCTGGAAAGCAGGCAACAGTTTTGCTCAAAAAATCATTTTTTAAGATCAACTCGCCAAAGCCAACTGCCAAGCCGCCGTTTTATTCATTTAAGTATGTTTCATAATTAACCGGAAGACTGACTATTTTTAATAAAGTTACAATTGTTAAAAATATTCAACAGGATTGTTTTTTATATTATTGCGCCTAACGCCCTAACGCACATCGAAACAATTATGAACCTCAGTTCGTAGATCAAACGTACATTTTCTCCTACAATAAACTACATTTAAAAAATTTATTTCTTAGTTAAACTCCCCTCTAAGCTGAATTTGGAATTAAAATATTTCCAATTCACCACGGATGAAGTGTTCAAACCACTTTAAAGCCAAAAACCAACATGAGTCATTAAGAATTCCTCAATCGGATTCCATTATCTCGCAAAGCATACATTTGACATTGACATCCTCCCCCTTGAGACCTCTATGAGTCTCTATATCTATGAAAGGAATCACATTCAGGACTTCCACAGACATATCAGCAAACAGTTATATTCCTCCATAAAACTAGGTTCTTAAATGAAAACACTGCCCACTAAAAGCTGGAATATCGATTTTGTCAGTTTATTTCGCATGACACAAGACACATCGCCCCCAAACTTGGCAGGCTATTATAATTACGAATAAACTTTTAGTGGAAACGTTCCGTCTAGAGGTGACATCAAAGCGGCCTACCCCAAAGCAATCAACAGTGGAGTGATTAAACAGTGGTGTGTAAACTAAAAGGTCTGGACTTGCAAAAACATCTGATGCGTTTGATATTTCGAAGTTAAATAATGTATCAATTTTTTAAAGTTCTTCTGCAGGTGCATAATCCTGATCCCTAAAAAGGTATTTCGAATAAACAGGAGACTGCGACGGTCAATCATAAGGATAACATTTTGACACACAAAACAAATTTTCGAGGATTCGGAAGAAGTTAGAACTTAGTCTTCAGTTAAAGTTGGAGTACCTCAGGGAAGCGTCATAGGACCTCTGTTATAACTTGTATTAATATCTAAGTATATGCCATTCCCATAACTTTGACAAGAAGTTCACAAAACTTTCACAGATGACATGTTAATCTTGCATGAAAACATAAACTCGCAATCAAAAAACCCCAAAGACAACAGGAAGAACTAACAAACTGTGTTAAAAACGGCAGCAGAACTCAACAATTCTTTGTCCATTCGTATATTTTAATTAAAGGATTTATGAACATTGTGCCGGTAGCCCTGTCGACTACAAACGTGGTTATAGTGCTGCCCTCTCCGCTAAAGACATCTCTGTATGAAAAATTAGTACAATACCGGGCCAAGAGCACTTCCTTGTGGAACGCCGCCGGTAATATCAATAATTTCTGTACTTAAAACGACACAGTATCTTCTGGCGTATCTTCTACAACTTTCAGACTGTGTCAGAGGTTTGAGAGAATCAAAGAGCCTTTGAATGTTTGATTCCAACACTGAATTGATGGTGAAGGTATAACGTCTTTCTTCGCCTTTCGGCTGTAAACGCTTCAAAATGCGTTTTTCAAAAACTTTCAACATAATTGGTACGACTTTTTAGCTGATAAAAGATCGGTCAGCGTCACATTAAATCGGAATGATCCATCAAAAAGTTTAAATATTTCGTCCAATAACGAAGAAAAGACAAAAAACGAGTGTGTTCCACCAAACAAACGAGTATGAAGAAGCACACAGGTCCTTTCCTATTATGTTGACAGTCTTTCGAACGGTTGCCATTGTCGTCTTAAGAAGTTTGCCCTGGAACCAACGATTTTCTTCCTTCCTTAACTTTTTCTGTGTGCCCCTATTTTAGACGAAAAATTACGTTTTATTTGCAGCGAAAGAAATTTTTGGCACGCCACTGTATGCCAAGGGAGTAGTTTCGTTTTTTTTTTGTTTAGAGTATGCGCCATTGCGGGTTTAGTGCGATAGCATTCGAGTTTTGTGGCGCAACTTTTGGATGAATTTCACTTGGTCAAGGTCAGGTGTGCACATTCAGAGCTGCGACTCTGGCTAACGATTATGTAAACTACTAAACGTTCTACATGATGTCAAACATCCACAGAACCGAATTCGATAAAGAGCCTCTCGTCGTATGAGCTGATAATTATGTATGTGTCATCAGTGAAAATGTGTCAGCGCAATGCCGCGTGAATTGTGTCAACGTTGTAGTCCCATAAATGTCGCCTTAAATAAAAATAAATTACAAAGAACCAGAAGGAAATCACATCCGCAGATTGACAAAGAGACAATAATTCAATCAACCGCAATCAATCAAGTCGCAAGCGCTTTAATGGAATTTCGCAGAACTGTTAACGTCCTCATCCGATAAGATAAGGAGGTGCAGTTAAACGATAAGACGTAGTATGAAGATTAAAATTTTGCGATGTCTTAAATGGTTCTAGACAGTATGTTGCGATTGGAGATTGCGTTTTTTTTTTTTGCTTTTGTTTAATGTTGTAAATTACGAGCGGTGGACAAAGTTCGTCATAGTTTTGAGAAGAAAATAATCGGAAGCCAAGTTACAAACGACGTTATCGGATAAAAGTAAAACATGTGACTAAAGAAGTAAGACCATGTCACTTTCGAAAGCATTTACTTCAGTTTTGCCAATTTTTGATTAAAACGGGTCGATCAATTGCGAGCCAATTCGGCACAAACAGACAAATGGGCAAATTTTTTAACTCTACAATTAACTGTCTTTCTGTATGCGTTAAGATGTCTTATAGCCTCCAGAAATTTCCATTTTAACAGAAAAATCTGTCTTAGATGCGACAGAAGCAGATGTCCTTCTTATAGTCTGAACTAGGAGTAGCTTGATGATGGAAACAAGCTTTGATTTCACTTAGTCACCGTGAAAATGGGGGGTAGTAGTCTCGAGCTATGAGTGATCTTTAAATCTTTTTTGAAATGCTGCTTAGCTCACAAAGAAGCCGCTTCAGAAGCCAGCAAGTGTCTTTCGTTTTAGGATTGGAAAACACATTTAATAATTTATGATTAGAGTTCGCTGGAATTTAGCTCGCATGTTTCGTGGCACTTTTTTCGCGCATGGCGACCGCTACTGTGTTTTCTGAACTGCAACTTATCGGTGCAATTTTGAATTACGGGTCTTATTTTCGCAAAAATGCGCCAAATAATTACTTATTGTAGGTGGGTCATCGGCGCACTCAATTGACATGATACTACTGTGTCCAAAAAATAAGGTGACATATGAATTTAAACTGCGCGCGTCGAAGGATTTGGAAATTTTTCTTTCTTTTTAGGTTGGTAGTACTGTCAGTGACATCTATGTGAAATTTCATGTCAAAATATATTCATTGTGTTTGAGATACGCGTCGTTTTGTGGGCTGCTAAAAGTGAGTTTTTCGTTTTTTGCGATGTCGAAATTTATTGAGCAAAGATTTTGCATTAAATTGTGTTTGCGGAATCAATTTTCTGCTGCGGAAACGTTGAGGATGGTGCAGAAAGCCTTTGATGATGAGGCTATGTCTAAAAAAAATGTTTACAAGTGGTATAGTGATTTCCAAGCCGGCCGTGAACGTGTCGAAGACGAAGAGCGTTCTGGGCGACCATCAACCTCAACCGATGAAGCTCACGTCCAACAAATCAAAGATTTGGTGTTGAAAAACCACCGATTAACGATAAGAGACCTTGCTGATGAAGTGGGCTTATCGAAAGGCTCAGACAATACCATTTTGAAGGATGCTTTGGGCCTCAAGCGCGTCAAATCTCGACTGGTACCGAAAACATTGAATTTTTTGGAAAAAAGGCGTCGCGTTGAAGTGTGTGAAACAATGCTTTCCGACTACCAGGATATCATGAAACGCGTTATAACTGGCGATGAGACTTGGATCTATGCTTACGACCCCGAAACAACCGATCAATCGAGCGAATATCGTGCCAAAGGAGAGCCAAGACCAAAAAAACCGTGCCAAAGTCGCACAAAAATCAAGGTCATGTTGACTGTTTTCTTCGATTATCGTGCTGTTGCGCTTTATGAATTCCTTCCAACCGGCCAAACAGTCAACAAGGAATATTATTTGAACGTTATGCGTCGTTTGCGTAACGCTATCCGCCTAAAAAGGCCGGAATTGTGGAAAGACAATTCTTGGTTTTTACACCACGATAATGCACCATCCCATACCGCACTCGTAATTCGTGATCATTTCGCCAAAAACTCAACCCATATCGTTCCGCAACCACCGTATTCACCTGATCTGGCGCCGTGCGACTTCTGGCTGTTCAACAAGCTCAAAAGACCGCTCCGGGGACACCGTTTTGATACGATAGAGGAGATTCAAGCCGCAGCGAAGACCGAACTGAAGGCCATCCCGGAAAGTGACTACAACCAGTGTTTCAAATATTGGAAAATCCATTGGCATCAGTGCATTGCATCGGGAGGGGATTACTTTGAAGGGGATGAAATTGATTTGGAAGAATAAATAAAGAATTTTCAAAATAAATACAATGTCACCTTATTTTTTGGACACAGTAGTATGTCATAAAGGGACTCAACTCATTCTGCAGTTGAACGCTAGTTCGAGGATTTTTGGCTCCGAAGATCTTCTACGATCATCCAGGTTCCACAGAGGAAAAAAAATTGAAAAAAGTCGAAGACCTTGCTATGGTTTTTTAAGGGGTTATGAATACCCTTATAATGTTTAAATACAATATGAGCATTTATGCCAATGGAATGGAACTTCACTTCATTTTTGGCGACTTCAAATATGTATGTGTTCATTCCACATGATATTCTGTGATCCAAATGCCACTACTCTTGGATAGTGGCAAGGAGGCTGTATTACGCTTTAGCAACAGTTGACAAAATTGGGCTTCTTAAGCATTTTATTCCTCATTGGACAATGCTGTCAAGATAGGAATTTTAATGATTTTATCATACGCTGTGGTTCCAGTCCTACTTCAGAAGGGCAAGGTTTTGAATCCGGGTACGAACATGAGAACCTACGGGTGCGATGTGATCAGCTTTAGAAAGAATATCATTGATGAAGATCAGAAGTGTTGGGGACAAAATCGGAGCCCGCGGGCATACCAGCATTTTGTGAGTTTAAAACTTGAAGCCATCCAATCCTACTAGTATTGAACCGTCAGAAAGGTCGTTTCGGAAGAACAGCTTAATGAAAAACCTCCATCAATTTTTGTTTTAAATATTTAGTGCAATTATCTTAGACATATGAACAATCAGATCACCAGCTGACCAAAAACGAGTCATCAGGCATTTAAATGATTCCAAAGTGATCTTGTATAAAAGTTTTTAGAGAATCCTTCAAAATAAACTTCACATCGGTTGGGCATCCAAATTATTAAGCTTCGAAAAAAATGAAGAAACGAATTGACATTTCAAAAACAAATTTTGAAAGCTACTTAGCTAAGGGCTTTTTAAAACAGTGAAGGAGACCTGGATCCATCATTTTTACACGGAAAAGAGACTTCACCAAAAACGAAAAAAAAATTAAAATCGGAAGCTCGTCATGGCGTCCGGACTTAGGGCTTCTGAGGGAATGCGGTCATGGAATGAGGTGGGGCAAAATTGTCATCTCAGAAACGGGTGCAAATTGCTACTGCCAAATTATACTCCATATCTGATATTCAGCAAATGAAGTTTGAAGACTAACAACGATTTGATCGCTGCAGGAACTGTTTCATCGATTGTCATGACTTTGGTCATCTGTCTGAAAGCGCTAATCTGAAAAAGTCTTGAACGGATTTCGTAAAGGTTTTCATCAATAAAACGAGTGGTTCTTGGAAAATATTACGTAAGTCTGCTTGGCATGTGTACGATCGCCACTAAGTACCTATGATCAGTTAGAAAAATTTATTTTTTACAAATCGCTGATTGCGGCAAAAGTTACAGCGGAGGCAAGCGTTGGTCACTCAGTCCATTCCCAACACGATCAACGAGGATCACCTGATCACTTGCGACCTCATTTTCCTCACAGAACTTTGAAAGCTTTAGATTCCAAAAAATACTTACCAACCACACATGTTGCAACTGATGATTATGAGAATTGTTTCAAAATCGAATAACCACGAGTTTGATTTAAAAATAGCCACAGGATATTACTGCATGCTTTCCTGATGATTTGCCTCGGCCATTAATTTAATATCAATCCACTTTCGTGCAAACATGTAAACAAGGTGTTTAGACGTCCAGAGCAGATGTGTAATCGTAAAATTGGCTAAGAACCAAAAAAGTTTTAATTTTTTTTTTGTTTTGTTGTAAATTAGATCACGTGCGATAGGCTATTGGGTAGGTGTGTGGCTGAGATGCGAGAGTATCTTTGTCGGTGATCATTGATCAGATGGCAAGATCTTTATTTGTGAAAATCTTTGGTGGAATAATTGCGACGTTTTTGTGAAATTTTACGAGCGGTATCTTGACACTTGAGTGATAAAGTGTTGCCGGCCAAAAGAGAACAGAGGAAAAATGAACGCTAATTGCGGATATGATCATTTGGTGGATTTTCTTTAAGAGTTAAGAGACATGGGAGCAATAAGGCGAGTATGGTAAATTATTTTGGAAAAAATCTTAATTTAAAAATTATGACAAATTGGTTGGATGGTCACAGGGTGTGACAAGTAATCAGGTCATTTTATACAATAGCTTCAAAGTGTGATCATTGATGGTGATCAAAACGATTAGATTGATGCCGACAGAAGATCCAGTCAATCTTCCCAAGAAGGAAATTGCTTTATATCCAGGGCAAGGTCTAGGAGAATACGGATAAGAGACAGAGTCGACTCTGTCTGCTCATTGACCGAAGCGACATCAATAACTGGAAGGAATATCGACTCAGCACGTTTGCAGAATAACAGCAACTATCCTGGATTACATTTGTGTTATTCCAAGCTTGCTACATGAAGCAAGATAACTTGGTCCATATCTCTGCTTGCAAGAATTTTTTTCCGATGTTCAAAGCGATTCAGATGCATTTCGTTAAACAATCAAGAAAATACCGCCTTTGATCTGACTAACACTACACTGCCTCCAACCGCTCATTTTCCCCAGGTTAGTGCACTTATCCGTTGCGTAACACATTGCATATCCTGCAAGAACTCGAAAAGGTTGCGAATTCGCAAAAATGCTGCGAAATGTCTAGGCTTCCTGAAGCTATGCAAGAAATACTGTACCCCATCTGATCTGGCTGCCATAAATAAAGCGAACATTCGCCCCAAACTGGAAAACAACTCCCATTTATGGACAGGTGCCCCAAAGACCATCATGAGCCTGCTTGATTGAATTCAAAATCGAGCGATAAAACTCATAGGCGACGAAAATATTACAAAGTCAATTGACTCTCTTCACCATCGTCGTAACGTACCCTGTCATTCACACAATGTACAAACAGTGCTCTAGCGAATTAGCCAGCTGCATTCCACCCCCTTATCACTTTCACCGTAAAATCCGTCTCGACAGGAATGCTCACCAGTTCGCCCTCAAGCCCAACTTCGGTCGTAGAGTCAAGTATAAAGAATGTGGAACGCTCTACCACGCTCGGTATTTCCTACTCATTACAATCTGCAGAAATTCAAAAACAAAGTACATCAGTACTTATCCCTATTTCCTTCCTGATCCCTACCACTCCCGTTATGTACCAACATTTTAAGGGTAGTCATAACCCCGTGATCGTCTGCAGTGATGAGGGAAGGTAAAATAACTCATTTGCCATTTTTGGAGTGGAGATAAACCTCTCGAGACTCTCGAGACATGCCGGAGGTATAATTGGCCCATTCTTCTTCAGACCCGAAGACGGAGCAAACAACACCGTCAAGAGCGAGTGCCGAAAGGAAATAATTCACAAGATGTTTGATACCCTGTGTCAATAACGATCGGTTAAGAAAATAATTCCAGCAGGATGGCGCAATATGCTATTCAGCGGTTCAAGCCTTCATTTATAAGGACAACCATTTGACAGCTTGACAAATAGCTGCTAAGGTCTCTAAGGTTTGACTCCTTTGGAGTACTTTCTGTGTGGTCAAGTCACTCGTGTATTCTGACAAATCAACTAAAATTGACAATCTAGAAGCCCACGATTTTTGTGTGTTTGTCGATGTCGATGCCGATGATGGCTATGCGAGAAGAATCGGTGCAAAATTCGAGCTTTTTGATGACCTTCAGAAGACTCAGCCGGTTATGTGACCGAATTTTGAATCAAAATGAATGCACAAATGTTTTGCAGAAGACTTAAATGCTACTTAATTTCCATTGAATATTCATTGGTTATCCTGAAAACCACAATAACTTATTTTTTGGTGGAAAAATGCGGCTTGAAGGCGTTCCTCAAAAGGAAAAACAGAACCATTATAGAATCACTCTGTTGTCCGTCTGTCTGTCACACCACCCCGTGTCTTAGAAACGCGTGCAGGTATCAAGGTGAAAAAAATACCAAAAACTTATGACGGTTCCTTTGAGCTCAAAATATATCAAGTTTCTAAATTGACGCAGTCAAAAGATACCGCTGTTTTTGCAGCTTATTTTGATGTTTGCAAGGGAATCAAAACATGTTAAGTTTCTTTATACAAACAAGACTACATTACCGTGATGAAAAAGCTATTAACATGCATACACGTTTGTACGGAAGCTTCGTTGCGCAAGTTTTTTGTAGCATTCATCAATATTAAAATTGAGGAAGCTTGAAGAAATTCGCAATGAATAAATTGTAGAATACTGGTCCAATACCTGAACCTTGAGGCACGCTTGTATGCAAATTTAACGGGTCCGCCATCTAACGTTTTTTTTTTTTCAACTAGTGCTTATTTCGTGAATGGTAACACTTAGCTCATGTCTGATTTGACAGATAATTAGTTTTATCCTTCCGCTGAACGAATATGGTTGTGTATACGCTTGAACAACGCTGAGAAATACTGCGACATTACCTTGAAAATCATGGTAATGTTGCAGAATGTGTGCGAAAATTGCGTACGGATTTTGGAAGAAGAGAAGCACCGTCAGCTCCGTATGTTCGTTATCTTGTGAAAAAAGTGAAAGAAACTGGCATCCTCATCGATAAACCAAAGCGTGAAAAGCCAAAAACAGTGCGTATACCCGAGAATATTGCTGCTGTGGCAGAAAGTGTGCGTGAAGCGCCATCAACATCAATTCACCGTCGTTCTCAACATTTGAACATTTCGGAGACATCATTGAGACGAATTTTGCATAAAGACCTTGGTATTACGCCATACAAAGTCCAATTGGTTCAGGAGTTGATGCCAACTGACCATCCAATGCGTTTTCGCTTCGCTAAGTGGACCTGCGATCGACTTACAGAAGATGCCGATTTTGCCAAAAAAAATCATCTTTTCAAATGAAGCTCATTTTGATCTTGGCGGGTATGTAAACAAGGAAAATTGTCGCATTTGGGGCACAGAAAACCCGCACGCATACATTAAAAAGCCGATGCACCTAAAACGAGTAACTGTTTGGTGCGGATTTTGGTCGAGAGGCATAATTGGGCCATTTTTCTTCGAAAATGAGCAAGGAGTGGCCGTTACAGTCAATGGCGATCGTTATCGGGCCATGTTGAACGAATTTTTGTTCACAAAAATTTTAGGAGGATATTGGCAACATTTAGTTTCAACAGGACGGCGCTACGTGCCACACAGCCGAAGCTAAACTCGATGTTTTGCGCCCTGTTTTTGAAGATCGCATTATCAGCCGCAGAGCTGATGTCGCTTGGCCACCTCGGAGCTGCGATTTGACACCGTTGGACTATTATTTGTGGGGTGCCCTCAAAGATAAGTGCTACGCCGACAAGCCAGAGACAATTGACGCTTTAAAGGACAATATTCGTGAAGCCATTGGTGAAATACAGCTGCACACAATCGAAAATGTGGTAAAAAATTGGACCTATCGTGTAGGCTACTGCAGCCATTTGAATGAAATTATCTTTCATTATTAACCGGAAGGATTGTACTTTCAAATAAAAAAAGAAATTTGAGAAAATATTCAGCTGTTTTTTTTAGCATTTTCAAAAAAAAAAAGTTATTTGGCGGACCCTTTATATTTGATACACAACCATTAAAACGACGATTTTTAACTTTTTTTGTATTTTGTTTCCAGTGACGAATCCTTGGATGTTTTGTCACTCCCAAGAAAATGTCGGTCCTAATTTTCGCCTTCAACAGCTCTAACCCTCAATTTCTAGGAATTTATACGTTTATTAATTTTATTTTTGAAATGTGTTTAAAATGTAACACTCCACTTCTATACAGAGGGCCTTTTTAACATGAAGACTTCCACGGATTTTAGAACTGAAACTCTACAATTTATGGGTATTTTTTGGTCACACAAGACTTGCGAGTTTTCACAGCCTCGATCGCTTATGAATCATCTCGGTCGTCTTTCAATATTTCAATCTAGTTCCACAGACATTGCGACATCAGTCCCGCTTCCCATGATAATCTTCTAATTTTTTTTTTAATACAAAAAGGAGTGCCCAATGTCTACCCGCATTATCTACCACAACAATTTTTGATTACACTTTCGTACGCAAAATATTATCACGCACAACGCCGATAGGCAAAACACAAATGTCTTGCGGCAGCAGCGTATCGCTTAGATACCGGCAAAAGATCATAAAACATTAACTGTGCCAATCACAATAAATAAATAAAGATCTGGTCACATTACCCTGGCGCACCTACATATCTAATGGTCATTCAAAAAAGGCATGATGTCATAATTAGTGCGTCAAAAAAAAATGAATATTCAAATTTCCATCATAAATAATTGGCACACATGAATTTTGAGTACATTGATGGATTGGCAGCACTTAACAAGGTGAAAAAAATATTTTAAGACAGATCTGCAAGGAAAGACGTGCTAGAAATTTCTTGAAGATGAATTTTCTTTTTGGAAAACAAGGTTGATGATCAATCAATTCGCTACTCGTGCTGCCCTCAACAACAAAATCGTTCTTTCAGCAGCCGTTACGAACAATCCTAAAAATGTTTGTTTTACGATAAGATAAACAAATGCGGCCCAAAGTGGATGCTTATGCAGTAACATGTATGTCCGAAGGTTTATATGATCGTTGACTGATCTTATCTGGTAAAAAAAAACGAATCAAATCGAATATGTGTCAATTTAAAGGCACAAACACTGTCGGCTGAAAGTTTGACATCACCATCAAGTGTTTGTATGTTTTAATGTCGGTCTTGACATGATAGAAACCAAACTGTTGACGGTCGCACACAAAAAATGTTTGTTGAGAATGATTAAAAAGGACCTTAAGTTCGAACTCAGCTAAAAAAAAAAAATACTTCTTACTCCTACAAGACAAGGCACACCTGCTTTCGCTGTCGACGACATTAATCGTACTGTTTAAATGGTTATTTTTAAACAGATTGAAGCACTGAAGATTGGATCAAGGCCATACGAGTTATCAACAGCCTTAATAGTGAGCATGTTAAAGAGGTTTATCACAGGACTCGAAAACTCGAAACTCGAAAACGCCACGGTAGAACAGATTTTAGGGACTACACTTTTAAGGTAGCACACCGATTTAGTAGACAACAATGCTTCAACTAAGAGTGTCTTAGAATACTAGCCACTAGGTTCACGAATAATTTAAAGAACGATCTTCCGGTTAAAACATTAAGCTTAGTGGAAGGAAGGAAGCTGGTTCCAACGAAGATCTTGGCTTATATTCATTCGGTTCCATAAGGTCAACAAAAGGCAGCTCTGATTTTCGTTGTACCCAAGTTCAACTTAAGACGATGTCAAGAGTGCTGTCAACCGCGATGCAATTAATTGGATTCCGTGCGCCACTGATATATATAAGGAAATAAGATCGGAGAGAGGAGTGAACCCTGTGGTACACCATTATATGTCAAGAAGAAGTACTTCAATCTAAGATATCTTGCATGGATTGCTTAAAAGTTCGTTAGCCCTGCGAAGAGCCACTATGTTGACAGATGCATTGGTTCTACATTTCTGAAAGTAAGGCAATCGAGTCACCATTCCCGAAGTCTGAATTTCTTTCAAAAATTTTGCTGAAGATGTGCCAGTTTGTACCTTTCCGAAAAGATGTTTATAGAAAAGGATAAGTGGAAGATTATGCGCATTGCTTCGGCAAGAGTGGAAGATCACCTCTTCATTATAAAAACCTGAATGAATTTTCTGTAAAAGCTCGGTGGATAAACAACAATTAATGAAAGAAAAAACTTCACATTCACTGTACACATGCAAATAAAATCATAACTTAGCATTTGAATATAAATTCAAGGACTGTTAAAGATCAGCAGATTGCTCAGATAAGATTAAATACCAAATTAAACAGATTTATACGAAAATTCAAAGTTTTAGCAGAATTTTACGAGTGGAAAAAAATCGATCGGTGATCAATCACGATCGGTGATCTTGGTCGCAGGATTGAAGTACTAAATTATTAAATTTGATAGGCAACCGATATGATATCAGACAATCACAGGACAGAACGTCTTATCAGAATAGAGTCATTTTTATACTGCAGAACAGATGTGAGATTTTAGCCCAATGAGATAAGAACTAAGGGTTGTACAATCTTGTACAAAAATTAATCAAAAATGGGATTACTTAAAATTCGATTTTTGGCACGACTCGGCTGATCGTAGAATAAATTTTCTAAGCATCCATTGACGGATTTTTGTTTTTCTGATTTTTAATGCGGTGGAAAAACCAAGTGTCAAAATATTTTCATTTAAAGTAAGAAAGCCTCGTAATTCATGAAGCTTAAATAGCCCGGAGCCGGAGGGTTTTAACTTTTTACAATCTATTATGAGTTGGCAGAAGTATAAAGAAAAAAAAACTAAAGGATTCTGTAGTTTTTTTTTTGAAGGTGATATCGAAATATTTGCATTCGCCCAATTCGCAGTATTTTTTCCTGCATTAAGTCTGTTGGTGTAATGCCTTCACATCAGATCTAATGAAGTCCACATCACGGATCGAAATCGAACAATAAAAAGCCGATAGAGAAAAACCTATAGAACGTCTATCAATTTAGTCAGACAACTACAGCTGGTCGAGCACTCCAGTGACAGTGCCGTTAATTTGATCCCAAGGCAAATGGTGACTAGACCATATTCATAAACTGTGTGAGAGTTTGAGACTTTGTCCAGAATTTGAGCCAAGAAGAAAAGGAGCTCCAAGAACCTTTTGGAAATGATTCAAAAACAAGGAACTTGGGTTCCTTATGATTTAAAGCCAAGGGATGTTGAGCGTCATTTTGCCTCCTGAGAACAATTGCACCAGCGGCAAAAAAGGAAAGGGTTTTCTTCCTCGCATCGCGACAGGTGTTGAAAAATGCATTCATTGTAACATGGAAACTGCCCGGTCATGCTTCCATGTCGTCGGCTCGGCCGAATATTCCTGCTGCACGGGTGGGATCTGGTGGGACCAGGTCGGTGTCATTCATTATGAACTGTTGAAACTCAAGGAGAAACCCTCACTGGGCAACGGTATCGACTTCAATTGATGCTATTGAAATGAGCACTGCGCGAAAAACGGCCAAACAAAACGAGCCAAGGCCCAAAAAAGTGATTCTAAAACAGTTAAAACCGACCTGGAAACGATCAAGTCAAGGGACGTCCTACCCCACCCGCCATGTTCCTCAAATATTTTGCCATCCGATTATTACTTTTTCCGTTCGATGGCACATGCTCTGGCTGATCAGCAGTTCCGCTCTTTTGAAGGCATCAAAAATGGCTTGATTCACAAAAGATGAACACTTTTACCGGAACGATATTCGACCTCTATCATTAAGTCGGGATAGAGTTTAAGCTTTAGTTTAAGTCACTTCCACATGAATGAAGTGGTTTTAGGCTGAAATCATCGACACTTAAAAAGTATCACATCAAAGGAAAGGAAAAAAAAGAAAACTCGCAGGCTTGAGTCTTAACAAATTTGTTGATAGCTATGCCACCTGCAATAAGGTTCCAAATGATCTCAAATAACACAACCATATTACCAACATCAGAGGCATCTTGGAGTCCTCTAGAAAGGGGTCGATAAAGAATGAAAAGATCACTATACTAACGACTTTGTGAACCGAGAGGTGAGGAAAGTGTCTAGAAAACTATAACATGAACAAATAGAATAAGAATAAGACTATTGGCTCCATAGATCGGCGTCCTGGCGGGACATTGAGCCGTCAGAATGTGCATAGTCTTTTATGGAAATTGTTGGCAGAAGTTCCCCTGATGAGTGTGATGAATAGCACAAAGTGGTTTCAACATGAAAAGCTGTCAAAAAGGACCTCTCAAGCTGCACCATTCAAAATCAGTTCTTTGTGGTGTACAACTACTCAAACTTAACATAACATTTCAAGGAACTCATCATCTTGAAAATCCCTTCATTCGTTCGATCAATCCACACAATGATCCGCACTCAATACAGAGGCTGTCAAAACACTGATCCACAATAATCAGCTCCCACTAAATCAGAGATTATGTCGCACACGATCGTTAGGTACGACACGGGAAAAACACGATGAACCGCTCCCGTCATCGCGATCAGTTTGATGCCGTCAAAGCAACAACAGAGAACAAAACCGATAGGTGGCCCTCGAAACATTTGTATCTGTCAAAATAAACCTCAAATCACCGAGTCTAATCAAAAACACATACGAGTGCTGCTGCCGCCATTATCTGCTAGACCCCCGCTATTTTATTTCATTTTTTTGTCGTTATGTTTTTGTTGGAATTATAATTCTATATGATTTTTGTATTTTTGTGTTTTCGCATTTCGAGGAGAGTGAGGTCAATTATTAGCCTGATGATGTTATTTCACTTGTGAACTGTAACGTTTTTGTCAGTCGAAACGCAATTAGACAGCTTCCAGCAGCAATCAGTTAATTTGTGTTGTTCGTGGCGGTGAGAACGTTTCGCTAGTTTTTCAAGCATGTTGGTGCTAGTTCTTGTGTTTGTTTTGACAGTTCGCAGTGTCATTTGTGAAATCAACGAGACTGATGTCATCAAAATCGATAAGACTTATTGCTCGGGAACGGTTTGTCGTGGTTTTGATTTCCCATCAACGCATCGGGTTGTTTACTTTCAAGATGACAGCGGAAATCTGGAGAAGGTTGTGCGTTTCGAGGAGTCGACGTTTGCTAACTTTCCGTTGAATATGTTTATGGCGTTTCCCAATGTGACAGAAGTGGATATGAGGAATTGTTCCATTGAGCACATGACGTGGGAGAACTTCCTTTGGGCTGTGGATTTAAGGGTACTGCTTCTGTCGAATAACCTCCTGACGCAGATCGATGTTCTGACGTTTAGTTATGCGCTGAATATGCAGTATTTGTGGCTCGAAAGCAATCGGATACGGACGCTGGTTAGTGAGAGTTTTAAGGGACTAACGCAGCTCAAGTATTTGTCATTGCAAAACAATCGAATTGTGCACATTCCCGATGGTTTATTTGATGATCTACGTAATCTGGAGGTAGTGATCTTGGCTGAGAATAAAATCAAGTACATTCAAGATGACCTGTTTACGAAGAGCCCCAAGTTGCTTTCTATAGATCTTAGGGATAATAGAATACACAATATCTCCGATGATGCCTTTAAGAATCTGGAGAGCCTCATGAATCTTGATATATCTAGGAACAAACCTTTGCGTAGCCTAATTGTGAACTTGGACGTCTCGAATCTATACGCTGACCTCTGTTCCCTGCGACAGATGAATATCTATGGACACGTGAATTTCGCCATGATGAGTGGGAATCGAATTCTCGAGTTGTACTTCTCTAAACCGGAATCCCTCCAGAGACTTGACTTGAAGAACAACTCCCTCCAACAAATAGCGTCTCTGAGTAGAGCAAAGAATCTCTTCTTTTTGGACGTCTCGGACAACCCGAAGCTAGTGTCTGTGCCGGATCCATGGGGTGTTGGCTCTCTGCAGAAGCTCGACATGAGCAACACCGGTTTGAGGGACTTTCCCGATTCGATACTTGGAAAGAAGGGCACTCCTCTCCAACTGACTTTTTTGAACATATCCAATAACTACATCAGAGAAATTGATCCAAGACTCTTTAGCCGCATGGAGAATATCACAAACTTTTACTTTCACGGAAACGACTGGAATTGTTTCCACCTGAAGCTGATGATGGAACTGCTCATCATACCGAACGGAATTGCATACAGTGGCGACGAATACGACTCGGAATTCCCTGGAGAATACATCGGTGGAATAAAGTGCTTGTACAGGATTGTCGAAGATGAAACCGATGACAAGCCTTTTGCTGAAGTGAAAAAGGCGCCACCCAGCGGCGGTACGACGGACGCAGAAGAGATTGCTCAGCTACGAAACGAGCTCAAGACAATTGTTCGTTTCTTTGAGGAGAAGTTCGTTAAGGTATTCGCCACAATTGACGACCTGAAATCAAGATTGGATTCCCTGACAGCGGAGAATGCTACTGTTTGGCAGCACATCACTGTGACCACATAAATCTGGTGGATATCCGCCTGGCAAATGTATTTTGATGTCATCAAAAAAGCGGAAAATAAAGTTTGTTATTGGTTGTTGAACAATTTTGTGTTTGTTTATTTAATTGGGTTCCGGTCCAATAACTTGGGGGCTTAGCCGACGATTTCTGGTTCGACGGAATCCAAGCGTTGCATGACATCATTACGAATTGAATTGATGATGATGTAGTGAAGATCTGTTTCCACTTTTTCGAAATGTTTTCAGTTTCAATTTTTAATTCTTCCTCGTTGAAATGCCTTGAACTGATCGATTTTTAAAATTCATCGATTGTAGGAACGGCGGAAATTGGTGTTTGTGGTTAACAAAAAAACAAAACACGACACCAAACAAATATTATAAGGATTGAAAGGAACTGCGGCAAAACAACAGAGAAGGAGCAATGCAGTGGATTCATTCACCAACATTTTTTGCAACCAATACGCATTACAGTGCGTTTGAAGGATAACAAATTTCTAGACAAGGGGGCACATTAACTGAATAACTCTGAGAGTCACTGGTTTAGGAACGTCATAATACTGAACAAACAAACCTTATTGCGACTGAAATCATATAAATCATGTCGCAAAAATTAATAGGACCATGAATTTTGACATGTGACAGCTGAATTTTGACCATGACAGTTGTCACCTCAGAAGATTCATGTCATTGTCTAATTATTTCAGTTTAGGTTATTGGTCATTAGTGAAAACACACAAATTTTTGTAAAGCCGTAAAATGTCTACATTCGTGCAATCAAAACAATATTTGCGGGAAGTTTTAATATGCTTCTTTCATTTAAAGAAAAAATCAACCGAAGCGCATCAATTGCTTACCGAAGCTTAACCGGGCTATACTATAGACGTTAGAATGTGTCAGCGGTGGTTTAAGCGGTTCAAAGATGGTGATTTCGACACCGAAGACAAAGAACGCCCCGGCCAGGTGAAAAAGTTTGAAGACCATGAATTGGAGGCATTGCTCGATCAAGATGCGTCAGAAACGCAAGAAGAACTTGCAAAATCGCTTCTCGTCGCTCAGCAAACCATTTTCGATCGTTTGAAAGCAATGGGAATGATCCGTAAGGTAGGACATTGGGTGCCGTGTGAATTGAAGCCACGAGACGTCGAACGTCGATTTTGCATGTCCGAAATGCTGCTTGAACGCCACAAAAAGAAGTCTTTTTTGCATCGAATTGTCATTGGTGATGAAAAATGGGTACATTACGATAATTCAAAACGTCGGGCAACGTATGGATACCCCGGACATGCATCAACATCGACGGCCGTTCAGAATATTCATGGCCTGAAGGTTATACGGTGTTGTGTATTATGAGCTGCTAAAACCGAATGAAACAATCACAGGCGAGGTCTACCGACGACAATTGATGCGTTCGAGCCGAGTACTGAAGGAAAAACGGCCGGAAACGGTCGCAAGACACGATAAAGTTATTTTGCAACATGACAATGCTCGGCCACATGTTTCAAATGTCGTCAAAACTTACCTTGAAACGCTCAAATGGGATGTCCTACCCCACCCGCCGTATAGTCCAGACTTTGCGCCATCCGATTACTATCTCTTCCGATCGATGCAACATGGCCTGGCTGACCAGCACTTCCGTCATTTCGATGATGACAAAAAATGGATCGATTCGTGGATTGCGGCCAAACCAGTCGAATTTTTCAGAACGGGTATCCATGAATTGCCAGAAAAATGGGAAAACTGTGTGGCTAGCGATGGGCAATACTTTGAATATTGAATTTATATCTATTTTTCCTCGGTAGTCCTATTATCTTTAAGCAAAATTTTGTAAAAAATAAATCCAATGTTTTGTAATGTCTTAGAATACTGCGAAAAATCATCAGGATAAGCTGACGAATCACCGAAGACGATTTATTTAATAAGTTATTAATAACAGCTGTAATTTAAGAACATTGGATAAAATGTCATTCTTGAACACTTTCAAGAGCCCATATCTCACATCATCGGTACAGTACGAAGGTTTCAGGTCCCATAAAAATACGAAAGGCTTTCAAAAATTATGGAAGAAACCATTTTAGCCTTGGAACTCCAGCAGCTAATGTCAAAGAACGCAAAAAGTAATTACATAATTTCTTTCTTGTCACTTGTTCCTGGTCATAATTTAATATACTAAAATAAAAAAATTGTATTACTTTATTACTAACTGACTTAAGTAAGTTTTTCATTAAGCTTTCTTATAAGCTTATAATTTTGAAATATCCTGACAGGCGAACGTCTACGATTAAAACTGACTGAGGAATACCTCAGGCAAGTCACCTTGGTCCCCACTTGTTCATTTTGACAAACAAAACGACGTGGAAAATGTGTTCAAGTATTCCAAATATTTTTGAGTACATCTTAATGTTTTACTAAATTATGAAATTTGAGAAGTCATGTGTCACCATCGATTTAAACGTCAGCAACAACTTAAGGATTCACATAATTATATTTATTTTTATATAATCATTCCATCGAATCCATTCTTTTATAATTATAAGGATAATTTATTTGTATCCAACAAGGTCTTTAAAACTATTTTAAGATTGTTTTTGAACGACGGTCTACTGATATTAAATGTGAATTCTGTTTGATGGCAAACGATATTGGCTTCCCCTATGCATCTAGTTAATGGTTCATTTGATCCAAAAATTGGCCTGTGGAAAGGTTCAATTCAATTCAATTCCGATTAGACAAACTAGATTGAAAAATATTTTCTACGAGTGCAGCAACTGACATCGTAAGGAAGCGACTTTTGTAAAACGTTTTTGAATCCTCTCTACTCTCTTAGAATGAACTTCGTACAGTGGGCGCCGCACAATACTCAAGAGTTGATTTAACAAAAAGTAGAGAAGATTCAGGATCGGAGAAGTCTTGAAAATTTCTTTAAAAAAAACATAAATTAAACCGAAATGAAGAGACCGAAATTGAGTCTTTGGATGAGCATTCGTTGGGAGGCTTATATAATGAAGGGAAGGCATGCAGCTGGCTAATTCGCTAGTGTACTTTTTACAAAAAAGGAAAGTGAGTCGAGTGACTTCCATGCCATGGTTATGGATGTTTTTTGGAACACCTTTTCAAACATTGGAGTAACACTCCAGTGGGGCGGATGTGGACCATATTCATATATGTTACAGCACCCAAGTATGATGAGATGATGTTTTTGGCATCATGTAGAAAAAAGACTTCTAGATACCTGGCTTACGAAGAGCCTTGATCCCTTATGGGATTTTTGCAGCAGCTGCATTAAAACAATTTGAAGGAAATCGAAGGCACAGGCAAAATTTATAAATTAACGAGATTACTAGATCGATGCACTTGATCCTTTTAAAAGTGATGCAGCTTGGTTAAATTTAAAAAGACCAGAAAAAAACATCTAATGACTGACAATTGAAATCGAGTGTATTTTTGCTCCTTGAAGCTTGTAATAAATTGACTCACACACTCGATAGTTTCTTTTATCTTTGCCAAGTCTGAAAAGCTGTTGCGATATTTACTTAGCTTGATCCAATGTGCCGTCTGTCGTATAATGAGTACTTAATCTTTATCCTTGCTCTCGAAAAGAAATCGCTCTGTAAAAAGACCAGCTGTCATAAACATCCCAATCGACAGCTTTGATATTGATGAACTTAGGGAACAAAATACAACTCCACAAACGTCAACTTGGTGAACAGATGAAGATTCATCGAAAACAAGCAATTCTTTTCCGGTTTGCTTTAGATTTGAAACGCCTAATTTGAAGGAACAAAAGCATGCAAGTTAATGTAACCATATATCCCCTACATTCCCTATCTTTTCAATTCACTAAGAGTCCATACATGACTCATCAATTATTAGCATCCGTTCATGAAATTTAATATCTTTGAATCAATTCACTGCAACGCTTGCAGTCTTATCTATAAGTTGCATCCGTTCCTTGAATTTGATTACAAATCAAAATGTTTCATTTTATTTTGCATCCATTCCTTTTTCTTGTTTCTTTTTTCTTTTGCATCCGTTCTTGTAATTTATCATTGAAGTTGTCTGATCGAAAAACAATCGTTTGTAAAAGAGTTGGATAATAAAGTCGAACGATGAAAGACGTGCTAGTCTTTCATCCGGGTTTTTTTTAACAACCGCGACTTTGTCTAATTTAATTTGAAACTTTGTATATTTAAGACGACAGGACAACAGCAAGTGAACAGAATAGTTTTGCGGGACCTTCAAAATTAAAGTCCTCTTTCGGAATTTCGATCCTCTCTGCGGTGGACCAAAAGCAACTTTAAGACAGACATAGATCCAAGATTCGATGGCAAAACAACTTGCACCGGTTGAATTTGGTCTTGCAAAAAATTCCAGTCTTCTGGGTTTGTTTTTTGATTTTGATGATTATGTGTTAAAAATCGAATTCAATCGTGGGAAGACTTTGGAACTGGCTGAAGTGTTATGAAATTTTGGTTAATGATTTGGACTCAAGATGTGTCACTACCCTTAACCTGACCCAATATTCATAAAGCGCATTCTTACTGGAAACGAGATTAGGCCTTATGAGAACGAAGCTGATTACAGAATTCAGGCGAGTGAGTAACTCACACCGAATGAGCCAAAAAAACAAATACTTTGACGTCGAAAAAAAGGGGAGTCCTTCAAGAGGTTTTCATTGATAACATCGGAGTTGTGTATCACAAATCCTTGCCATTAACTTGGTTTCTTTTTTATACGAAATAAGACTTTAGGCGTAAGGCAATTCGCCAAAAGTGAACCCTGCGATTATTCCCGGCTCTGTGGACTCGGATATTATAGAAAATCGAAGACGTTAGTTGATGTCACAGAGATCTGATATGATACCATTCAAGGGAACATAACGAACAAGGTAGCGGCTCGTTAAGTACCCGTCTATTTACAGCTGAACAAAAGAAAAATTGCGAGAGTATATCTTAAGGACTACCAACATGACGAGAAAATATCTTTCAGAAGCGAAAGGCATGAAACCTAGAAAAGTTATCCAATATCACAGGCAGAAGATTGGAGAAACCTTTCGAAGAAAAAAGGGCGGGTCAAACTCTACATCTGCACAAAAAACCGAAATTGCAGCTGGTCGAGAAGCAGGCTCATCTCTAGAGGGGAAGAAATTTTAAAGATGTATTTCATATTTCGAGAGGCATGGTTAAGACCCTCGTTCCGAAAGAAATTCGCGACCTCGAGAGGAGAGTGACATATATAGAAAATAAAATATATAAAATATAGTAAGGCCCTAAATGGATTAAAAAAAAAACTTGCACTTTTTGGAAGGTTCTTGGACAGACCACGTTTCGAGCTTTATAAAGACGGTTAAGACTAGACACTTTAAAGCAAAGCAGTTGCCTACTTTATAGAAACACAGATGATGACTAAACGACCCATTTTCTGCTCTTAAGAGATTCCTTAGAAGTTTCCTGGTCAAAATATATAATCAGAGATCACTTCCGTAAACAAACGCACTTTCTAGATTAATGGCTTATAATATTGTAGGTCAATTTAAATCCCGCCCGGTAAGCCAAAAGCTTTCTCACTGACAGTCAAAAAGTTATACCATTCTGGGTAGATAAAAAAAATCAAGAAATTGTCTCTGTTCAATACTGACCACGACAACAAGTCCGCAAACAATACTCGGTTAATCCTTGTAATTGTCGTCACCATCTCCTCGGGAACAATGAAGACGATGCTCCTGATGTGGTCGCGTCGATTCTCCTGAATGACAAATCTACTGAGGCCCAAACAAAAGCACGCCGACGACAAACTTCCGGATGAAGATGCCTCCACTGGAATTACTGCCCAGACACAAGGCACAAAAACCGCACTTTAAAAGCAAACAACAACAAAAAAAAAAGGAAATTTAGCAATTTTCCGAGCTCTGTCGCTTTTTTTCACTTTTTTTTTACCGCCACTTGGTTTGTTTTTGTTGGGAAAATTCCATTCACCCAAAAAACAAAAAAAAAAAAAACCGACCGCGAAACACACAACACAGAGAGATTCAAAAACAACGAGTCCAAATAATGGAGAAGGAAATATAAGAAAAAAAAAAACACAAGAAAAACAGGAAAATCTGGCAACAAGCAAAAAACAAAATATCCACAGATTCACTCAGCTGTTGCTCTTTGTTGTTTTTGTTGTTGTGTTTTGTACGATGTTTTCCGTATTTTCCGGGACACAACGCGAGCGAATTTTCTTTTCGTTACAGAATTGCAACACCAGCAGTGCGAGGCGACCACGACGACAAAGCGCGCTCGATTTTTGCTTTTTTTTTTTGTGATTTTGATTTCCCTTATCTGCCTTTCGCTCACAACAGAAAATGTAGTAACTTTTTTTTTTTTGCTCTTGTTGCTGATAAAAACAAAAATGGAGAAACTATTAGAATAACTATTTTTTTTCCGGCGTATTTTTGGACTTTTCCGGGATGGATTTTTGTGAGTTTTTCACTTTTTGGGAATAATTTTTTGGACGTGTGCGCGATAAAACTCCAGCACAATATTTTTCACGGACATGGAAAAACCGTGCAAATTTTAACGGAAATAAATTAGAAATCCACACGAACAAACAATACGCGAAAAAGTGCGAATGACACGAATAAAAAGAAAAAAAAAGGAAAAACAACACCGACCGATCGACAGGCGAAGCGAATCGATTGCTTTGACAGCTTATTGAACACTGGTCGGTATTGGTCGCTGGACGCGTTCGCTCTGTGTGTTGGGTGACTTGTGACAGTTGTGGAATTTTATGGAAATGAAGTGGCGACTATGGAATGGGTGCGATGGCAGGCTGAATGGAGCGAGTGTGATCGTTCAGAGAAAGAGTTGTGATACTTGTGTGGAGTTTAAAATTTTTTCGAAAGTTCTTCGACAATTTTGCTTGTTTTTGAAAAAAGTGTGATCACAAGTAGAATCGTTTTTATACGTCGAAATATTAAACCTGTTTTTTTTTTTTTTAGCAAGATCAGTTTTTGAAAATTTGGATTTTCTCTCGATGGGTACAAAAATATTGACAATTTGTCCTTTATCGGTTTGAAGGACACGTTTTCCTTCTATGAATAACTTTCCTGTCAACCCAAATTTTAAATTCTTTTCTTATGGTTTCGGCTCCAAAGTAATAATTATATTACAATTTTGCCGCCACTCAAAAATCATACGATACAATTTTTGGATATGGAAATCTGCCTTTGATTTGTAGCAAAATATTCATCAATTTCGAGCCGGTCAGTCATTTTGGCCCATTTTCTGAGTCAATTGGACATTGTAAACTAGTCTGCCTAATATTCAGTTGCTGAGGTGTTTTGCGCATTAGCTTTAAGAGAAAACTTTCTGCTACAGCGGAAAATATTCGGATATCCATGGGCAAACCAACCTCACAAATTTTCTTCTATACCAGCTAAAATTTGAACATTATTTCAACCAATATTTCTTTTTGAAATTCGCACTTTTTTGGCAACACAATTTCCACTTTAGAATAATTCCCAACATTGTTCAAGCGTTAATTGATCCCAGTCGTACTGCAAAATTTTTAGAATATTTATGTTTCTGTCAACATTTTGAGCGCACAAGTGATGTCAGAACTCGATTCAACTTCCAAAACAGATCCCAAATAAACGTACTTCTTTCAATACAGGGAAGTAAAGTAAATTTTTATTCTCCCCTACACCATATCACACAAAGCTACAAAGAACGAATCTACTAGATGTCTTCTGTCGACATGTAGTAGGGTCTTCCAATAGGGACTTGTGAACTCGACAGTTGATAGCGGCCATATTGTCTGTCAAATTGATTGTCATTTATTCAGTCTGTTTTGCCAAATCGCCATGGACGAATGAAGCATTCAACAACATGTGCAAAAAATAAAATTGTTGAATCACAATGGGTGCTTTGATCGGGCAACGTTCCGCGCGCTTCGCCCATTTACGGTCGCCATAATCGTCCTTCCGAGAGGAATAGTCGCAGTGCGATGAATAAATTTAAGCCCACTGGTTCAATAAATGGTCAACCAACATGTGTTGGTCGAAACGTCGAAAAACGCAAAATATTCCGAAAACATCGCCGGTGTCCGTGAGAGTGTGCAGGAAAATCCGAGTAAGTCGATTTCGCGTCGCTCACAAGAACTCGGTCTTTCGCAGACCACAAGCTGACGAATTTTGCATCTTAATTTGGGCCTCAACTGGCCCAGGAGCTGATGGTAATCGACCAATGTGTGTTTGAAAACTGTCCCAAATTCTCATCGAAAAATCATTATCGGCGATGACGCCTATTTCTGTATGAATAGATACGTCAACAAACAACCAATCCACATAAGATCCCGAATAAGTCACTGTTTAATGTGGACTTTGGGCTGGCGGTTTCATCGGTTCTTTGAGAACCGACAACGGCGACCGCTAAAGGTCGATGATTAACAACTTCTTTTGACCCGACTTGGATCATATGGACACCAACGACATGTGATTTCAACAGGACAGCGCTACGTACCTTACAGCTTACGCCACATTGGAAATTCTGCTCGAGCGGTTCTATGGCATGATCATCTCACGTAGAGGTGATGAGAACTGGCCACTGAGATCGTGCGAATTGATCCCTTTAGCCATTTTTTTGTGGGGTTTTCTGAAGTCGCAGGTCTATGCGAATAAGCCACAAACCAGAGCGACCCTCAAATTCATCTTGATTCATGCGCCAGAGTCATGGAAAATTTAACATTTCAGATGCGCGCCACCCAGAGAAGCCGCGGCGTACATTTGAACGACGTTATATTCCATACATTATGGGATCGTTTGACTTATCAAACGACAAAAAAAATTTATGAAATCGCACCACACATTTTGTTTTATTCCAATTAAAAGAAGCGCATAATGAAAGACTATTTATAGAATATCTCTTCAAGAAGCAAGTACAATTTTAAACAAGCATAACTCGTCCTTTATCACTCCAGTGGCTTTAAATTATTCAGATATTCAGAGCTACTTATGAAGCATAGCGATGTTGCGTTCAAAAACTGGAAGAAGTACGGACCCGATGAGCTTTTGAAATCGTATCGTGGTTGTACAGATTAGAGCAACCAAGTCTTTTTATTATAATCATAAACTAGTTGCCTACGTCTGCATCAGCCAAACACCTCGCGACTTAGGCAAAGATAGTCCGAAAATTCCCGACAACCTTGAATGTAATCGACTGAATGTTAAATTCATCACAATCTCTAGAAGAACCACACCCGGCCGTTCCTATAATATTTCGGATAGCACAGAAAGTAACAGTGGTAGTAGATTCAGTTTTCATAGTTTTTCTTATGATTTTCAATGAAATCAAATGGCACGGGTCTCGACATTATCTGCCCGAAATTTGTAAAGCAGTTGCAGCCATTCATACTTCCTTACGTAACCCCCATCTTTGACCACATCATGGCTACCTCAGGGTTTCCTAGTAATTGAAGAAAGTTGAAGCCATTCCTACAGGCTAAAAGTTATTCTTCCAAATGCAAAGGTATCTTAAAGAAAAACAATTTCTATGCTCTTACAGATCAGACTTTTGACCGAAAGAAAAGTTCAAAAAGCCTTAAATTGTGACCACTCTTTATTGCTAACGCTCTTAGATTTTTCAAAGGCTTTCGACGCAGTCAATCGTTCCGTTTTGTTCAGAACGCTAAGACGTGACCTCAATTTCTTCACATCCTCTACGAAACTTCTTTCCTCGTATTTAAACGGAAGACAACAGTGTGTGTTAGTGGGAACCAACTTCTGGTTGCTCATTAGCGTTCATTGTGGAGTACCTCAAGGATCAATCCATGGGCCTATTCTCTTCGCACAGTATAAAATGTTCAATGAGCTTGCACAGCACTTTATATGCTGTTCCCTGAACGAAATTAGTCATACAATACAGCCTGTCAACACAGATGTTGAAAGCCTTAATCGCTGGGCACTTAATCATGACTTTAGTCATTAAATGCTAATAAGTCAAAAGTGCTTCTGATCTATTGAAAAATTCTCAACGAGTGGGCTGCCGCCGCCAGAAACCTTGGCTTGATGTCAAATCATATCCTGTCTTGCCCGTATCTTATCATTGTACACTTTACTTTGAATAAATTTGAATTGGTCTTTTACACCGGTGACCTTTATGGATCCACCGCCATGATAGACTGTTGGGACCACATAGCTGGGGAGCATCTTTTCTTCAGCAGAACGCCAAACGTGAACACTTCCTTTTTGTCCAAAAACTTAAAAATTTGGGCTTAGTCGTCTTAAAAACCAGACGGTTGATATGCAGCTTTGGTGCTCCCATCCCAAATCTAGTCGCTTGCCTTTGTTTTGAGGTCGTTACGAGCATTGTCATTCTGGTACTCGACTGAGAACGTATTTTTGTCACAGCCCTCTTCTTCGGTTAGAAAAAGACTTTGTCCTCACTGAAAAATACCGTCTTGAGATGTAAAAATGCCTTATGCCAACCCAAACAAAAAACTAACTAATTTTTCTCTCATTTAAGTCACCTGAATATTGATAAAAAAAATAGTTTTACCGGAAACTTATGAGCGGCAGTGTATGTTTAATAAATACGATATAAAATATTGAAAAGCATTAAAAAAATATAAGTACAATAATAGGTACAACTCATGTAACATCGCACGTTTAGCAAAACTCGATCACGAATTCTTTGTTCAAAAAAAAGGCATTTCATTTCCGCAGCACGAATCCGGCCTCCAGAACTCATTCACTAATTGGCGCCTTGCTGTCGTTTTCTTCGCGCATACGGCGCACAATTTCCTTTCATTTTCCGAATAAGTACACGAACGTTAATTCCCCACTACGACGAGGCTGCACGAGGAGCCAAAGTAATCCATAGATAAGCTGCATGGTGGCCCGCCCCAAAGCGTATCTCAACCCAAGCTAAGGGGTTGATTTTAACGAATTTAGTTTGTTTATGAAACTCACCTGGTCGATGTCAAAGTCCCATTCGGGTGATGGCGAACGTTCCGTCCTATCAGGTGGTGGCGTTCCCTGAGCCGGTGAACCATGGGGTTCCTCGGGAATGACAGCGAAACGACCACGCTGTAGGACGGGCGAAATGGCACCATAGTTTGCTAAAATAGAAGACAAAAACAAAAAAACACGCACGTAATTATTATTTTTGAAATTAATTAGCCAAAGTGACATGAATGGTTGCGATGGAATTAAATGGAAATAACTTACATGCCGGCATTAGACGAAACCTCCCGAGCGTTGTTTCCGGTGGACCGGTCGATGCAGATGTGACGCGAAAGCGACCGCGACGCGCGGCCGCAACTTCATCGTAACCTCCACTTCCACCCGGCATTTTGATGAGAATTTATCTGAAAGGACATGAAAATGGTTTTTAGTGAGCAGCCAATCGGAAATGGAGGAAGTTTAAAACGGAATGGAAATGGAAAAATTTATTATAACACGACCAGGTAGAACACAACAAAGGACCTTCTAATTCTTAAGTCATCATTGGTACTTAATGTTTGGTGAACTGACAGATTCCCCACAGAATATCTGCCAAGAGCTCAAAGCAAATGGGTTGTGTTATTCTCCAGATTGTGGACGGAGCAGTACATGACAGGGAGTTTTGATTGTCGCAAAGCAGATAGTTTAAGGAGCATCTTAAAGAGCGAGCTCAAGTTTGTCTTATACGAGACACTCCACT
Source organism: Orthonevra nobilis (assembly GCA_963555765.1). Lineage (NCBI taxonomy): Eukaryota > Metazoa > Arthropoda > Insecta > Diptera > Syrphidae > Orthonevra > Orthonevra nobilis. The sequence goes on along the minus strand of OY743227.1, from coordinate 70,078,569 downwards.
AGTATTCGGGTTTGATTCAATCATGACGCGCCAGCAAATTGTCGAGGTGAAACGCCCATCCGTTGGCATTCAAACAACAGGCGTATGTAACTTCCCAAACCTAAGTAGGTCCAAATGGCGGCCACTCAATTGAATAGAGCATAGTAATCATCAAAGGCCTCGAGCTTATTAAACTGTTCTTGATAAACTGGCTATTTTGCTGTCGATTCCGGGACAAAGTGGACAAGTTCGTAGGTTGCAGACGTGTGTACATCGTATTTGCCTCCACAGTAGAATGAGCATATACGACTACCAGATATCGAGGACCTGCTAGTACAACCGATAAAACGTCGCATTGAAATCTGTGTGTATCTTTTGAGGACTTTCCTGGCTTAAAATCGTACTGCTTTGAACAAATCAGGGCTTTATACGTTCACTGTGAATGACAGGGATGACATTCCTAACATTGGACCTACTTTGAAAAGGTAGATAGGACAGCACCAGCAGCCTTATTTAACTTGAGGTTATCTCGGGCTCCACATATTTATAGTCGGGTCTGTGGTATTGACGTCGGTCATCATAAATGCCCTTGACTGTACATCATAGACAGAAAAGGATTACTCCTTCCGTCTTACAGTGTCGCGAACTGTCTTCTGTGCTTTATGCTGATGGTATGGGATCTCGAAATCTACTGAAATCGATCTGCGGCCCTTTGCCATGGCAGCCCGAACGACTTACAGTCTGCTTCGAAAGCTTAAATCGAAACCTATCCTGTTTCTCATTTAGAAGGTATTTCAAAAACTAACTGCGGATGATTAATTTTTAAAAAGATCCAGAATTTTCGAATTAATTACGAAGCCTATTTTTTTCTTGCGCAGATAAAACTGAAGGATGGCTTTATAGATGAGGTTTCCTACCAAAGCTTGCGAAAAGTGCTTCAAGAATCACTGAGTCTTTGAGGTAGGTCCCAAATATACGAGAGCTAAAAACAAAAAAACTCAAAAGTATTGGAAAAGATCGTCATTTCCCTCCATTGCGATGCAGTTATACCAGCTACGGATCATTGTCCACAAAGCCATTTCTTCGGGCTCGGAAACAGACAATAGCTTATAAGAGACTGAATCTTGTAAATGGCAGGAGTGAACTAGTGGACTACCTTGCTTAAACAAAACTCTCTTCTCCACCAAATTTCATTCGTATAGTACGATTCCATACCCAAAGGGTGCCAACGAAAACTCATTATTGAGGCTCCGCTGAATGTTAACTTCTGTGGTAAAAAAAAAAAACATCAACGTAAAAATAAGAGTGTGTAAAACACACAAAACACGCGTTTTTAAAAAAACGTAACTCGATTGCACGCCAAGGAGTAGGCTATGAGAAATTTCAAATATAAAAAAAAATATATATTGTAGTACTTTGTACGCTGGTACGGGACCCTTCGTGTGAGTGTCCGGCTCGCGCAAAGAAAACAGACAATGGCGAGTGATAGAACATGTTTTATTTGAGCTCACGAACCAAAACAAAAACTCGGTTTTATTACTATGAAACATCACCAAAAACATGATTGAAATTAGCTCAAGACGTTGTTTTCGTCCATCGTGAAATTTCGTGGCACTCATATTCCGAAAGCTTTCTCATACTTAAATTTCTGTTCTGCTAGTAGTTCAGCCACTTTCGATCGATAATCATTCAACACAATTTTGTGTTTTTTTTTTTACTATTTTTGGCGAATGACCTCATTTGGTCAGCCACTACGATGTTCTTCTTTGCAGCTTATATGGCCGCATTAAGCTTTTGAGTTCTATATAAACGAAGACGAGCCTGAAAATACTTCATTTCAAAAAGCTGAATCATTTCCATCGAACTTGTTCCAACGTTGAATTACACGAGACATCCATAAGCGATCAAGGATCTAACTAGGACCATGTTACAGAGCATCGAGTTGGCTGTTATTGGCTGTTTGGCTCTAGCCAGGCACCTCTTTTATGATTAAAGAAAAAAGATCTTCCGTCACCTGGATTGCCTTGAAGACTCCATAAAGTAGATTGGTTGTAATGAGGCCTTGCAAATGAAAGAGGAACGATGACAAATTTGTTCCATGCTTACATAATCACTCAGATGGGTGCTTCATAAATACTAAACGAAGTTTGTTCCTCACTTTATAAGTTTTTGACTTCCAATTGTCATCATTCATTGCACTAACCAAACGCCATCTATGCCTAAGATCGAATGCTGCCGGAAATACTCTCATAAAACATAAGCTTGAAAGCTGTTTTCTTAAATAATAAGAAACGAGCCTAGTATTTCTAGGAATTTCCGTCATTTTTTTAACTAGATTCCAACTGGGTATTGCCTCAAGGATATTCTTCTCAATGCTGAGACAGCGCGGTTCTATTTAGCCCGATAGTAGGCTGTTCAATTGGATTATTTGTTACGTAAAAGGCTGAAATCCTAGAATAACTAAGTACTCGAATTTGGTCCGGTCAGAACTTGAAATTGGGATCAAATCAACGGCGATATAACTTTTTAGTTCATGTTCTCAAAAAGAATGGTTTGTGTAGATGATCTGTCGTTGTCTATGGTGTGAAAGCACAACTCTGACAGCAAAGTGATGAACCATTTTCCAAAATACAAACTTTTTGGTTAATCAATTATCAACTATTGCCGAATAAATTCTTGCGAATTCAGCTTATAAGTCAATATCAAATTCATCATTCAAAATCATACTTCACTCATGGAGTAATTCTCAGCATCCTTCCGCCCGTTATTTGCAAACATGGGTATAAGGATAGAGAGGAAATTATCCAAAACGAAAAAAATCCATTCGTCATTAATTTAATATCCCCAAGTTTGTTCTAGAATATTTTGCTTTACAGTGAATACTCTTCACACAACCATTAAAAAGCATTAAACCCTTTCTTCAAGACAGTTAAAAAAAACCATTCGTCATATTATTGTCCTTTTTCAAGGTGACAGATGATATCATTTGATTGCTGTCCGAATGTGCCCAAGATTGGTAGCAACTCCAAAACCCCAACGCGTAAGCTGACGACATCACACCACGTGACTTTTCCATCAAACACGAACAGTCTTCCACGACTTCTAATCACATAACCTTTATGTAACCTAACCACGCACACAAAAGAGCTCCTTTTTTGAAATTATGACATTTAACAAAAAAAAAAACATTCAAAGAAATATTCGAAGAAAACTTTTTTTTCATTTCAAATACAAAATTCACTCTCCCCGGAGCGAATCATTCATTCCCAGACCACAAGTGCAACCCACCTTCAGAGAACAACCTACAATCACATAAAACAGGGTGTCACGTTTGTAGTCTATGCCAACAGGCACAGCTTTCCTGCACAGCCACATGTCGCTCCTCGAGGAGATGACATAATTTCACACGTGAATATGCAAATCATTGTCGTCGACTTCAAACAGAAGTACCTGACTTTGTCCAGGAAATTGCGGCACGTCTTGAAACAAAAACAAAAAACAAAGAAATCCTTCGCCGATCCTGTCTGCCGCAGACTGACGCAAACAGAAGAGAAAAAGAAAATCGATTGAGTTATGAAACTGAAATTGATACACAAAAGAAGGCGGCTGGCAATGATGTCATTTCTAGAAACGAGGAGTTTTTGCATAATTCCTTACAGGACAGGGAAGGCAATCCTTCGATATCCTTCGTGCTTTAAATCATAACATAAATGAGTTAAAGAGAAATTGCGTTTTTCCACTCCTCGTGGGAGGCAGGACTTTTGCGGGGATTCGACTCAGTTTCAATGTTAAGAAGGACATTAAGCTGTGGGTGTCCTTTTGGAAATTGGAGCACAAATTATTCGTTGATTTGTTTTTTTTTTTATTATGCAGAATGTGATGATGATGCCTCGTTAGGATTTGTGTGGGCGAAATTATAAAATTAAATCAGAGCACTACTCTGTGAGTTTTCCAGTGAAAATTTAGAGCATGCAACAAGTGAGGATGAAAAGTTTCCTAAAGGCAGGATCTATCAAAGTGGTTTTCAGCTTTAAACGGAACTGAACCTTTTAGAGAACGTTAAATATTTACAAATTCTCATCAATCAGGATTCCTCTTCACTAGAAATTCATGTGAATACCTGACAAAATTGAGTTTTCCTTCGAATTGATTGCTTAGATTGGTTATTCTGTGGGATTATTCTCTAAAATGACACATCCTCAAGTTGTATCATGTAATACGGTGTCCATGTACAGATAAAGACATACGCACGAGTCATCTTTATAAAAAAAAATCAACGTAGGAAATCGATTACTCATCCTTCTTGTAAACTAGACTGGAAATGTGAAAAAGGAAGAAAATTAATAATGACAAGGACACTAAAGAACGGTAAGGACGTGTTTATTTGTTTCTTTGACGTAATTCTTTTTTTTTTCACAATACGGAGTACACCCACGTTGACCTTCTTCGTGTTTCGAAAACAAGCAAAAGAGAAAAATTGTTTTGAAACACTTTCCTAGAAACATATAATATCCCTTCCTTGATGCAGATGACTTACGCAACATCTCTTTCTGCTGTTAAACGGGGAACGAGACCAAAAAGGTTTAAGGACACAAACAGCTGCAGTATGAGGAACACTCTTTGTCGAAATATCAGGACAACTCTCCCGGACGGCACAGACATTTACCCCCATCCAAGGCCAGGTACTTGGGAACTTATTTCAGTGAGTGCTTCAGTATCTTAAAGGCCAATTTCGACCTGCTACTGGTTTACCCGCTGTTTAAGAAAACACCCAACGCGAGACTTCGAAAATCCCGATTGATGCACTCCGATTTTCAAAATGTTTAAACGTTCTCTGTCTGACGGCAGGTGTCGCACTCAGCGTTGCCAATTAAGTGCTTTCAGCGTTAATTTCTGTGCTCAAAAAATTATTTCAGTGCCCAAAATATCATTTTAGTGCTAGGGCGTTTTTAGTTTTTAGTGCTTCATAAACTCCGTTTTTCAATGCTGAAACCTACCTTGTTTTCCACATTCCTATGGTGATTTTGAAAGGGTTTTTAGTCAAGCAAACTTAAAATTCACTTTGGTTTGCAAAGAAATCTAAAATGCTGTGAGAGTTACAATTTTCCTGAAAGCGTGATTTGCAAAATTGGAACCTTTAAGTCATATACTACTGTGTCCAAAAAATCGGGTGACATTGTATTTATTTTGAAAATTCTTTATTTATTCTTCCAAATCAATTTCATCCCCTTCAAAGTAATCCCCTCCCGATGCAATGCACTGATGCCAATGGATTTTCCAATATTTGAAACACTGGTTGTAGTCACTTTCCGGGATGGCCTTCAGTTCGGTCTTCGCTGCGGCTTGAATCTCCTCTATCGTATCAAAACGGTGTCCCCGGAGCGGTCTTTTGAGCTTGTTGAACAGCCAGAAGTCGCACGGCGCCAGATCAGGTGAATACGGTGGTTGCGGAACGATATGGGTTGAGTTTTTGGCGAAATGATCACGAATTACGAGTGCGGTAAGGGATGGTGCATTATCGTGGTGTAAAAACCAAGAATTGTCTTTCCACAATTCCGGCCTTTTTAGGCGGATAGCGTTACGCAAACGACGCATAACGTTTAAATAATATTCCTTGTTGACTGTTTGGCCGGCTGGAAGGAATTCATAAAGCACAACACCACGATAATCGAAGAAAACAGTCAACATGACCTTGATTTTTGAGCGACTTTGGAGTTTGGTTTTTTTGGTCTCGGCTCTCCTTTGGCACGATATTGGCTCGATTGATCGGTTGTTTCGGGGTCGTAAGCGTAGACCCAAGTCTCATCGCCAGTTATAATGCGTTTCATGACATCCTGGTAGTCGGAAAGCATTGTTTCACACACTTCAACGCGACGCCTTTTTTCCAAAAAAATTCAATGTTTTCGGTACCAGTCGAGATTTGACGCGCTTGAGGCCCAAAGCATCCTTCAAAATGGAATTGACTGAGCCTTTCGATAAGCCAACTTCATCATGTCCATGAAGTTAGAACCGACATATTGGAATTTCAACTTAAAATAAATTGTGCTAAAATGTGCTTGGTTTGTGCTATCACGTGCCGTATCGCAAAAAAAAATTTCTTAAAGGATTTAATTTTTATAGGGAGGTCCTTTTTCTCATGTGAAGTTGGCCCTGTGTTTTGATTCGATAGGAACGTTACTCCTCCATTTTTTAGAAATATTAAAACTCCAGCCGCATAACAATTTTAACGTTACGACTGGAAGCAATTTTCGTTAGAATGTTGTGTCGTTTTCGGCGAATGTTTAATTCTTAACCTTCTTCAGAAGATTGATTTATATACACTTAAAGTCGATGTTAACAGTTCATGTGATAATCAACAGGGCTTTACCGTGCGAAATCCGATCTCTTCATAGAAATGTCAAGGCCATATCTGCTTCGTTGAAGCTGAATCTACGCCGTCAAAGCTAATACAATTTTTTGTTCGCCGAAAACGACACGACATTCTAACGAATGCTGCTTAGTCAATGCATGTTATTTTACAAATGATTAAATACAAATTTACGAACTTTTATTAATACTGTGCCAGCTGATTAGCCAATTAAGTGTGTAAACATTTTATTTATTATATAATGTTGATCGATACCAACATTTTAGAATTCTTCGCGAAATAATTATATGGAGCAAGTGAAAATCTTTACAAAAAAAAAACTCTTTCGAAGCTTTGTTTTATTCAATTTACTTTGTTTATTACCATATAATTTGAATTATTTCGAACGAAAAAAGTGTAGCGGACAAGAACTTAATATAGAAGTCCATTTGACTTTAATTTTTTTTATAATTTACTCGCTCTCAAGAGGTTATGAATACTCTTATTGTGCAAGTATCACAGAGCGAGTGGAAAAATAGGAAACGATTTTTTTTTTGTAGTCGTTTGAGAAACTAAGACTTATTTGGTTTCAATTCGATTCGATGGGTGGAGCCCGAAAATGGGACGGATGATTTGATATCGACTTATTGAAAGCTTGAAGGATTTACTCAACACCCTGCTTTCAGTATTATGTCTTCACGGCAGTGCTACAAAAATCCATTCAAACCACAAAACAAACTTAGAACTCTAGCACGAATTAGTGCAAAATTTTTCGATAATTTAATTTTAACAATTAATTCTTCCTCCTTTTCTTGCTATTACTGCTACTAAGCGACGGGGCAAAAAATTAACTAAATTTTGAATTCTTTCTAAATAGCGGTTTTTAACTGCAAAAAAACTCGAACTGGCGTCCCTCTGAGTAAACCCTCTTCGACAATATGCTCAATATACAATCTATTGGGTTTAAGTAAGGACTTAGAGCAGGCCAACATAGAGTGGGGATATTTCTCGACTTAAAAAAGTTTTTTGCGTATGCTGAAGCGTGCATGACAGCGTTATCGTGCTGTAACGTCCATTCTTTGAACGGCAAAGTAAACAGAAACGAAACCAGAACTTCAGATATCTGGCCGATATTGCATAAGATCCGGCCAGATCACCAGGCGCCCAGAAACACAGGAAAAGTAACAAGCGTCCCAACCACGCTTTAATATCGCATACCAGGCAGAAATCTGGTTCAAAACTTGAACGGCAAAGAAAACAAAAACAAGCCGATATTGCATAAAATCCGGCCAGATCTCCAGGCGCCCAGACACGTAGGAAAAGTAACAAGCATCCCTACCACGCTTTAATATCGCACGCCAGGCGGAAACCTGGTTAAAAAATAGAACGGCAAAGTAAACAAAGATGAGCCGATATTGCATAAAATCTGGCCAGATCACCAGGCGCCCAGAAACGCAGGAAAAGTAACAAGCATCCCAACCACGCTTTGATATAGCACGCCAGGCAGAAATCTGGTTCAAAACTTCAACGGCAAAGTAAACAAAAACAAGCCGATATTGCATAAAATCCGGCCAGATCACCAGGCGCCCAGAAACGCAGGAAAAGTAACAAGCATCCCAACCACGATTTAATATCGCAGCCAGGCAGAAATCTGGTTCAAAACTTGAACGGCAAAGTAAACAAAAACAAGAGGATGTTGCATAAAATCCGACCAGATCACCAGGCGCCCAGAAACGCAGGAAAAATAACAAGCATCCCAACCACGGTTTGATATAGCACGCCAGGCAGAAATCTGGTTCAAAACTTGAACGGCAAAGTAAACAAAAACAAGCCGATATTGCATAAAATCCGGCCAGATCTCCAGGCGCCCAGAAACGCAGGAAAAGTAACAAGAATCCCAACCACGATTTAATATCGCAGCCAGGCAGAAATCTGGTTCAAAACTTGAACGGCAAAGTAAACCGAAACAAGAGGATGTTGCATAAAATCCGACCGATCACCAGGCGCCCAGAAACACAGCGAAAATAATAAGCATCCCAACCACGCTTTAATATCGCACGCCAGGCGGAGACCTGGTTCAAAACATGAACGGCAAAGTAAACAAAAACGAAACCAGAACTGCAGATATCTGGCCGATATTGCATAAAATCCGGCCAGATCACCAGGCGCCCAGAAACACAGCAAAAGTAACAAGCATCCCAACCACGCTTTAATATCGCACGCCAGGCGGAAACCTGGTTCAAAACTTGAAAGGCAAAGTAAACAAAAACGAAACCAGAACTGCAGATATCTGGCCGATATTGCATAAAATCCGGCCAGATCACCAGGCGCCCAGAAACAGAGGAAAAGTAACAAGCATCCCAACCACGGTTTGATATAGCACGCCAGGCAGAAATCTGGTTCAAAACTTGAACGGCAAAGTAAACAAAAACAAGCCGATATTGCATAAAATCCGGCCAGATCACCAGGCGCCCAGAAACGCAGGAAAAGTAACAAGCATCGCAACCACGCTCTAATATCGCACCCCAGGCAGAAATCTGGTTCAAAACTTGAACGGCAAAGTAAACAAAAACAAGCCGATATTGCATAAAATCCGGCCAGATCACCAGGCGCCCAGAAACGCAGGAAAAGTAACAAGCATCCCAACCACGATTTAATATCGCACGCCAGGCAGAAATCTGGTTCAAAACTTGAACGGCAAAGTAAACAAAAACGAAACCAGAACTGGCCGATATTGCATAAAATCCGGCCAGATCACCAGGCGCCCAGAAACACAGGAAAAGTAACAAGCATCCCAACCACGATTTAATATCGCAGCCAGGCAGAAATCTGGTTCAAAACTTGAACGGCAAAGTAAACAAAAACAAGCCGATATTGCATAAAATCCGGCCAGATCTCCAGGCGCCCAGAAACGCAGGAAAAGTAACAAGAATCCCAACCACGATTTAATATCGCAGCCAGGCAGAAATCTGGTTCAAAACTTGAACGGCAAAGTAAACGAAAACAAGAGGATGTTGCATAAAATCCGACCAGATCACCAGGCGCCCAGAAACGCAGGAAAAGTAACAAGCATCCCAACCACGCTTTGATATAGCACGGCAGGCAAAAATATGGTTCAAAACTTGAACGGCAAAGTAAACAAAAACGAAACCAGAACTGCAGATATCTGGCCGATATTGCATAAAATCCGGCCAGATCACCAGGCGCCCAGAAACACAGGAAAAGTAACAAGCATGCCAACCACGGTTTGATATAGCACGCCGGGCAGAAATCTGGTTCAAAACTTGAACGGCAAAGTAAACAAAAACAAGCCGATATTGCATAAAATCCGACCAGATCACCAGGCGCCCAGAAACGCAGGAAAAGTAACAAGCATCCCAACCACGATTTAATATCGCAGCCAGGCTGAAATCTGGTTCAAAACTTGAACGGCAAAGTAAACAAAAACAAGAGGATGTTGCATAAAATACGACCAGATCACCAGGCGCCCAGAAACGCAGGAAAAGTAACAAGCATCCCAACCAAGCTGTGATATAGCACGCCAGGCAGAAATCTGGTTCAAAACTTGAACGGCAAAGTAAACAAAAACGAAACCAGAACTGCAGATATCTGGCCGATATTGCATAAAATCCGGCCAGATCTAGAGGCGCCCAGAAACGCAGGAAAAGTAACAAGAATCCCAACCACGATTTAATATCGCAGCCAGGCAGAAATCTGGTTCAAAACTTGAACGGCAAAGTAAACGAAAACAAGAAGATGTTGCATAAAATCCGACCAGATCACCAGGCGCCCAGAAACGCAGGAAAAGTAACAAGCATCCCAACCACGATTTAATATCGCAGCCAGGCAGAAATCTGGTTCAAAACTTGAACGACAAAGTAAACAAAAACAAGAGGATGTTGCATAAAATCCGACCAGATCACCAGGCGCCCAGAAACACATGAAAAGTAACAAGCATCCCAACCACGGTTTGATATAGCACGCCAGGCAGAAATCTGGTTCAAAACTTGAACGGCAAAGTAAACAAAAACAAGCCGATATTGCATAAAATCCGGCCAGATCTCCAGGCGCCCAGAAACGCAGGAAAAGTAACAAGCATCCCAACCACGATTTAATATCGCAGCCAGGCAGAAATCTGGTTCAAATCTTGAACGGCAAAGTAAACAAAAACAAGAGGATGTTGCATAAAATCCGACCAGATCACCAGGCGCCCAGAAACGCAGGAAAAGTAACAAGCATCCCAACCACGATTTAATATCGCAGCCAGGCAGAAATCTGGTTCAAAACTTGAACGGCAAAGTAAACAAAAACGAAACCAGAACTGCAGATATCTGGCCGATATTGCATAAAATCCGGCCAGATCACCAGGCGCCCAGAAACACATGAAAAGTAACAAGCATCCCAACCACGGTTTGATATAGCACGTCAGGCAGAAATCTGGTTCAAAACTTGAACGGCAAAGTAAACAAAAACAAGCCGATATTGCATAAAATCCGACCAGATCTCCAGGTGCCCAGAAACGCAGGAAAAGTAACAAGCATCCCAACCACGATTTAATATCGCAGCCAGGCAGAAATATGGTTCAAAACTTGAACGGCAAAGTAAACAAAAACAAGAGGATGTTGCATAAAATCCGACCAGATCACCAGGCGCCCAGAAACGCAGGAAAACTAACAAGCATCCCAACCACGATTTAATATCGCAGCCAGGAAGAAATCTGGTTCAAAACTTGAACGGCAAAGTAAACAAAAACAAGAGGATGTTGCATAAAATCCGACCAGCTCACCAGGCGCCCAGAAACGCAGGAAAAGTAACAAGCATCCCAACCAAGCTTTGATATAGCACGCCAGGCAGAAATCTGGTTCAAAACTTGAACGGCAAAGTAAACAAAAACAAGCCGATATTGCATAAAATCCGGCCAGATCTCCAGGCGCCCAGAAACGCAGGAAAAGTAACAAGCATCCCAACCACGATTTAATATCGCAGCCAGGCAGAAATCTGGTTCAAAGCTTGAACGGCAAAGTAAACAAAACCAAGAGGATGTTGCATAAAATCCGACCAGATCACCAGGCGCCCAGAAACGCAGGAAAAGTAACAAGCATCCCAACCACGCTTTGATATAGCACGGCAGGCAAAAATATGGTTCAAAACTTGAACGGCAAAGTAAACAAAAACGAAACCAGAACTGCAGATATCTGGCCGATATTGCATAAAATCCGGCCAGATCACCAGGCGCCCAGAAACACAGCAAAAGTAACAAGCATCCCAACCACGCTTTAATATCGCACGCCAGGCAGAAATCTGGTTCAAAACTTGAACGGCAAAGTAAACAAAAACAAGCCGATATTGCATAAAATCCGACCAGATCACCAGGCGCCCAGAAACGCAGGAAAAGTAACAAGCATCCCAACCACGATTTAATATCGCAGCCAGGCTGAAATCTGGTTCAAAACTTGAACGGCAAAGTAAACGAAAACAAGAAGATGTTGCATAAAATCCGACCAGATCACCAGGCGCCCAGAAACGCAGGAAAAGTAACAAGCATCCCAACCACGATTTAATATCGCAGCCAGGCAGAAATCTGGTTCAAAACTTGAACGACAAAGTAAACAAAAACAAGAGGATGTTGCATAAAATCCGACCAGATCACCAGGCGCCCAGAAACACATGAAAAGTAACAAGCATCCCAACCACGGTTTGATATAGCACGCCAGGCAGAAATCTGGTTCAAAACTTGAACGGCAAAGTAAACAAAAACGAAACCAGAACTGCAGATATCTGGCCGATATTGCATAAAATCCGGCCAGATCACCAGGCGCCCAGAAACACAGGAAAAGTAACAAGCATCCCAACCACGGTTTGATATAGCACGCCAGGGATGCTTGTTACTTTTCCTGCGTTTCTGGGTGCCTGGTGATCTGGTCGGATTTTATGCAACATCCTCTTGTTTTCGTTTACTTTGCCGTTCAAGTTTTGAACCATATTTCTGCCTGGCTGCGATATTAAATCGTGGTTGGGATTCTTGTTACTTTTCCTGCGTTTCTGGGCACCTGGTGATCTGGTCGGATTTTATGCAACATCCTCTTGTTTTCGTTTACTTTGCCGTTCAGTTCAAGTTTTGAACCAGATTTCTGCCTGGCTGCGATATTAAATCGTGGTTGGGATGCTTGTTACTTTTCCTGCGTTTCTGGGCGCCTGGTGATCTGGTCGGATTTTATGCAACATCGATTAACAAACGAGATCGAAAAATTATTCAAAGACAAAAAAAAAATATATGTTGTATTCTGGAGATCTTAAAATAAAAACAAAGGGTGCTTATATCTTACCTGGAAAAAAAAATTCTTCCGTGTAAGATACGAAACGATTAGATACTATTCGTATAGATACGGTGATTTGCATTAAATGCAAATTTACATTATTAAGTGCACCTTTTTCTTTCAATATTCTAATGAAATTTTAGTCAAATCCAAAAATAAGATGTTAAAATGTCTATGTTTTTTAAAAATAAAAAAAATATGAAAGAATGTTTTTTTAGGAAAACTTTCGTTTTTAAGGTTTTTTCTATGTTTGGACATTTAGTTCAATTATAAAATGATCAGATTTTCACATTTTAAAATTTTATCCATCCTCTTGATACTTAATGGGGAATTCAAATGTCCATGAAGTTAGAACCGACATATTGGAATTTCAACTTAAAATAAATTTTGCTAAAATGTGCTTGGTTTGTGCTATCACGTGCCGTATCGCAAAAAAAAATTTCTTAAAGGATTTAATTTTTATAGGGAGGTCCTTTTTCTCATGTGAAGTTGGCCCTGTGTTTTGATTCGATAGGAACGTTACTCCTCCATTTTTAAGGAATATTAAAACTCCAGCCGCATAACAATTTTAACGTTACGACTGGAAGCAATTTTCGTTAGAATCTCGTGTCGTTTTCGGCGAATGTTTAATTCTTAACCTTCTTCACAAGATTGATTTATATACACTTAAAGTCGATGTTAACAGTTCATGTGATAATCAACAGGGCTTTACCGTGCGAAATCCGATCTCTTCATAGAAATGTCAAGGCCATATCTGCTTCGTTGAAGCTGAATCTACGCCGTCAAAGCTAATACAATTTTTTGTTCGCCGAAAACGACACGACATTCTAACGAAAATTGCTTCCAGTCGTAACGTTAAAATTGTTATGCGGCTGGCGTTTTAATATTTCTAAAAAATGGAGGAGTAACGTTCCAGGATAAGATGTTTTTTTTTTGTTTGATCGAGGAGTCTCTAAATTTATTATTTATGCATTTTTGTTCTATTGCACAGGATTTTGAGAGTTGATCACATTGTTCTGCAGTATAGATTTTTATAATAAACCTAACTTCAGAAAAAAAATGCTTAGTGAGTTGGGTTTTCCTTATTTTATCATTTTCTTTTCGGCACATGGTAGCACATGCCGAGCACATCTAGGCACACTAATTGCCGTTCCTATCGAATCAAAACACAGGGCCAACTTCACATGAGAAAAAGGACCTCCCTATAAAAATTGCATCCTTTAAGAATTTTTTTTTTGCGATACGGCACGTGATATCACAAACCAAGCACATTTTAGCACAATTTATTTTAAGTTGAAATTCCAATATGTCGGTTCTAACTTCATGGACATAACTTCATCAGCAAGGTCTCTAATGGTTAATCGATGGTTTTTCAACACAAAATCTTTGATTTGTTAGACGTGAGCTTCATCGGTTGAGGTTGATGGTCGCCCAGAACGCTCTTCGTCTTCGACACGTTCACGGCCGGCTTTGAAATCACTATACCACTTGTAAACATTTTTTTTAGACATAGCCTCATCATCAAAGGCTTTCTGCACTATCCTCAACGTATCCGCAGCAGAAAATTGATTCCGCAAACAAAATTTAATGCAAATTCTTTGCTCAATAAATTTCGACATCGCAAAAAACGAAAAACTCACTTTTAGCAGCACACAAAACGACGCGTATCTCAAACACTATGAATATATTTTGACATGAAATTTCACATAGATGTCACTGACAGTACTACCAACCTAAAAAGAAAGAAAAATTTCCAAATCCTTCGACGCGCGCAGTATAAATTCATATGTCACCTTATTTTTTGGACACAGTTGTACCTCTGAACTGATTTAATGGAACATCTTTTTTGTTGTACATAAAAACTTGAATAAATTTATTAAATAGTACCTCTGAACTGATATAATGGAACATCTTTTTTGCTGTACATAAACACTTGAATAAATTTATTATACAATTTTTTTTTCGTGCACCAGTATTTGCTGTGATTCAGCCGTTCCCAATATTTAGTGTATTTCTTTTAGGTACGCTCAAACAGTAATTCCAGTCAGGAGCTCTACAGGACTCTTTTGTCTGTTGCTATTCTAGCAGTATGGTACATAACGAGAACATTGCTCGAGTCCGACAAGTGCCTGAGGTGGCATGCATCCTCAACTCCGTTGAGTTGAGTTTGTAAAATATCCCGGGTTAGGATAAAACAATCCCGACATGAGTTCGTTCTCAATTACATTTGCCGATCGCGCAAAATGATTCCTCAGAGAGCCCGGAATAACGTTGTCAATCCTAGAATCCAATAGTCTTTTGTTTTTTGCACATGCCGTAAGTCGAAATGAGTGCTTCTGTAAATCGCGTGCAAGCTTGCAAGCACTGTTTTTCGAAAACTCTATATTATGTTCCACCATACTGGACTCGCAAAGGTCAGAATTGGCAACACTGGTCGCACTCGGTCTCTGTTCATAAGTCTAGCTCTTAAAATAACATGGAGAATTTTAGCAAGCGCTCAGAGATTCCCAAAGTCTTTGAAGGTATGGTCGAAAATAGACTCAAGAAGCTGAACATGGACTTGTTTCTAGAAATGTTAAAGGCATTCTGTATTTTGAAACCGCAGTGGAAAAATAGAGTTAAAATGTCTTAATAACAATATTAAAAAGTGTATTATGAATGTTTAAAAAATTACAAATACTAAATAAGAAAACAAGTATTTTTTACCAGATCTATTAACATAATAATAATTCTAAGAAATTAAGAGATTGCGTTTAAAAAAAATTAATTTACAATGACAATTAAAAGTAAGTAAAAATAAGTGAAACTGGAGCAACAAGCATTTAACGAGTTTTAAAAAGGTTCCAAGTATTGTAATTGTTTTATGAGGTGTGTAAATTTATTGAACAAGCGCGGTAAAGAAATTGAATAAAAGTAACGATATTCAGTTGTATGAAAAAAAGGTACAGATACTATGTTCAAAACCTTTCCTTGTGTGGTATGAGTCAAAATAAGACGAAAATTACGATTACCCGACAACGAGGTCGACCTCATGAAGAATGTTTTCAACGCATTAAAGCATTACAAATGACGGATAGGAAGAATGTTAAAGTCACTGAACAATGTAAAACTAGGATGCCAATCAATAAGTGTTGTAAATTATGCCTTAATGTACATCCTCAACAAATAATTCCGCATTGAAGTGTAGATTGTACAATTCAACATTATATTTTTTTTTAGAGACTTGTAGAGAAAACTTTCTGCAAATAAAATACGTTACTTTCTTAAATCATTCACACGATTAGTCTTCCGCCTTTTGTGAGCCCCAAATATTTAAAATCGTTGACGGTTTGGAAAAGAAAACCAGTAGACCCTACAACTTCAGCTCTCTCATCAAACCTTGGATACAGTAACACAGTTTAAATCTTTGATCATGTTTTGAAGATGCTTCGCATAGTAGGTTTTTCAACAGGGACGCCACAGAAGTAGAGCGACAGGGACAGCAAACGACGCCATATTTCTCGCCGCTTTTTTGACATTTCTCTTCAGTAAGGTTTGCCATTCATGATGGAAAAATATACGAGCGAACAACGAGTCGAAGTTATTAAACTACCGAAATTCGGAGTCAGTGGCCTCAACGTTAAGAGCGCTCCGTCCAATTTATGGTTGTCATAATCGTCCTAGCAGATCAATAATTGAGCATCTTGTGGAAAAATTTGAATCCACAGGCATAGTAAAAAATGTTTCCGTGCCAGTGAGACAAAGAAGTGCCCGTAGTGTCGAGAATATTGCTGCCGCTGAGGCTTCAGTTGCAGAAAGCCCAAATGTGTCTCTCACACGTCGTTCCAAGCGTTGGGAATCTCTTGATCTTGGCCTACATCCTAACAAGATTAAATTGACGCAAGAACTCAAGCCGCTTGACCACCTGCAGCGTCGTATGTTCGTGAATTGGGCTGAGCAACAACTTGAAAATGATTCGGATTTTCATCGAAAAATCATCTTCAGCGATGAGGCTCATTTCTGGCTGAATGGCTCCGTCAAAAAACAAAATATGCGGTATTGGTCAGGCAGCAATCCACACGTACTCCATGAGTCATCATTGCATCGGTATTGTGTGGTTTATGGGCCGGCGGCGTCATTTATGCTTGAAAACCGTCGAAAATTGGTACTTTCATATTCAAAGAAGTGATACTACCGCCAGCAAGGATGTCTATCATTATTCCAATGCTAGTGCAGAGGGAGGTCTAAGATCACTAGAAGCATAAGAAATCCAGCAACACCAGCATTTCACTGCCATGAGTGATGAAGTTCTTGTAAGGCATATTTTGAATGTCACTCCGCGAGCTAATGAAATGGCTCCAAGTGTCATTCGCCGATCATTCGCTTTCTTCTTGAGTTTTTGACTTAAAAAATTCTCATTTATTCTTAATTATAAAACATTGAAATCCGGATTCTGACGTCACCATTTCAATGTATATTTCCGACAAAGTTGCTCTGCAGCAATTAAAATCTCGTTGCTCCAAATACTCCAAAAATGCTGGTAAATTATTTAGATGTTCCATCCAGAGACATGCTCAAATACACACAAAACATTGAATCAAAATCGGTCCAGCCGTTAAGGAGGAGTTTAGTGACATACACACGGATAGAAGAATTATGTACAAATATAAAGGCTGCTCCGAAACATTTATAGACCGTATTACAATTTATCAGAAAGCAATTTGTAGGAAATGATGTATACTATACACATGTTGTCCTTTTTCATCAATTGTTTTCTCAGCGTCCGCCTAAGAGGCTTTTATGGGCAATTTTTGGATATTTCGGGTTACAAATATCGTCACAATTCAGCTAATTTTTACAAAACTTATATAAACTATACACCTTAACACTTTAATGAAACAGTGTGTCCATTTTTGAAAACCGTGTGAAGATCCGCTCAGTAGTTTTTAAGTTTATCAAGTTCAGACAGACTGCCAGAGTGACTTTATTTTATAATACCAAGCGAAAACAAAGGTTTGATTTCTGGCGAATTTTCGGCCGCAGTGCCCCGTCACACGCAAAATACTTTGGGTTTTGGGTGGGTAGATTGATAGAAAAGGCATAGTTTTCAGAAGCATTCAAAATCTCAAAAAATCAAAGGCACACACAGAAAAACGAGAGTATTCCTAGCCCTTGAACGCGTGCTTAAAAATGTGGGTTTTCGAAGAAAAAGATTCGGGTTTGAAAGACAACATATCTTTTCATGGAATATTACGATCAGGCAGTTGACAAAAACCGAACTTAAAAAGGTTGTGACCTTTGGAAGATGTTCTTCTCAGAGAAAACTATGCCAACGTCCAGCAAAGTCAGCCTGTTTTGAGTTCTGCGAAGGAAATATGAAACAAGGAATGATTTAACTTAAAAACTAGCCGAAAAGCGAAATAGACACCGTGACCCCGATAAGGAAAATGGAGTCTTACTGTCTACAATAAAAGCACCATTGAGACAACATTGACACGTGAAGTAGATTGACTAAGTCCTGGACTAAAAAACAAGCTCTAAGGTACAGCAAGAGAAATCATACAAATTATTATATGTCACAGCTGCCTAGAGAACTAGGAAGACCAAGAACTTTTCCTCTGATGTCTTTTAGCAAGTGCGAGACTGCGATAAAAAAAAAACAAGGGATACATCAAATTTAAAGGTCGTATATGATTTTCTAAGTCCTTCCAAAATTCACGCCAAAAATTAAGCAGGGAACACGAAACTTGTATAATAGAGGTTTAAGCGACCCAAACCAACCATGACATTGAGGTTGCACTATTCCGCTTATGCATAAGCATGAGTTCTAAGTTCTTATCCCAAAAACAATCAAAGAATGGTTTCTGATTAGAAGACCTTCAAAAAAATGCACCTGTTTCTATAAAGATTATTGTCAAATATATACTGCGAACTATGAATGAATGTAAATTCATTCATCCGAATGCAAATGCATCATAGCTAGCAAATTTTTTTGGAAAATAGAAACGAAAGTTATAGACGTTATTTTTCCTTGAATTGTATTGTCATCTCTCTTTTAAGTCGTCACACTTTGTATTCAGTTCAGAAGACTTAAAAAAAAAGGGGAAAAACATTCCCGTCCACTTCCGTTAGCTACGAACGAACAAGAACTTAAGTAAAGCATTCACACCCGGAAGACCCAGTTAAACAGTAAACAGCATCGTTTCATTCCAAGTTCTCTACGAATACGTTCAAAAGCAATCGATAGACGAAAACGGGACACATGAAACTATGCAAATGACTCAAGCTGCAGTTCCGCAAAAAAAAAAAACAAACCAGGAAGTAGTCCAACCCCCTCACAAATAATGTGGAGTAATCGGCACTCCTTGGCATAAAATTTCGGAAGTTTCTAGTCATTTAAGCGCGGTGCGTGGGAGTTCTTTCACCTCTTTAGGAAAATAAGAAAACTCCCTTCCGATGAAGATGTTTATGAACGGATGATTGTCCGGAATTGCATTAGCATGGTATCGATCCCTACAGAGCCTTATGGTCAACGCCTTTACAGTAAACTCCCTGTCTAGAGATAAGGCTACAAATTTAGACGTATAAATTCAACGAAACTTTGTATTACATAATTGGATTTGAATTTGTTTGTTAAGCTTACCAACTAGAACAACTCGATAGCCAGGCTGTGTGCCTTGAAGATCCAATCACTGATTCAAGTTATCCCCGAAAGGCACAAGGGTTAGATATATTTTTATTAAATATATTTTTCACTTAAAGCACACAATTTTCTTCGTGGAACTAGATTTTAATTGAATTGAATTTACTTTCTTTTTTTTTTGTAGGAAAATTGAAATTCACACTTTTTTTTTCAAACAATTGATTGCAACGCGAAATGAAAACCCGAAAATTTAAAAACGGACGACGACGATTTCACAAAAAGGAAATTCGATGAACGAATTTCCACCGAAAAACTACGAAACTTCAAACGAGAAGGAATGAAATAAAAATCTTTATTTACTTCCACAGTGGATTTTTGCATTATTTTTATTTTATTTATTTTTGTTTTAATTTAACACTTGACTATTACATGGACATTCAAAATTTTCTGAAAAAAAAGAGCACAAACACAAATGGGATTAGAGGCAAAATGGATATTTGTTTTGTTTAAATCACGCGCTTTTTTTTCACTGAGAAGTGCAATTTTTTTTTTAAGGCCAACACCGAAAAGATACAAAATTCGAGCACCGACGACGACGATGAAGACGGCGACGTTGAAGACCGACGAGGATGGTTAGGTCGCGTCCCGAAATCGTTAAAGCTTTAACGCTAAATGTAGATGGAATGCAGTCATTTGAGAGAGCTTTTGCTGCCATCATCCCCCAGTGCATTTGGCTGTAAAAATTGGATGCCAAGCAAAAAAAAAAAACAGTGGGAACGAAAAATTTGTTTTCTCTTTCCTAGAATAAGTTTTGAATTCTTATCTGGTTTTCGACGAGCGACGAAAACCTGACTAAGTTGCTCGAGTTCCAAGCTTGGATTAAATGTGGAATGTGACTGTCACTGTGTTTGCTATGAAGGCATAACATTGAAAGCAGAGGACAAACACAAATGAATAATATACTGCGAATTGAACGAATGCAAAAAATCAATATGAAATTCTCCGGCCATATTTGTAGCCATGTACTAAGAAAGAAAATGATTAAATTTCTATATCGATCGGTCCTTACGGCGAAGGAGCAGGAGCATTATCAAAGATGGATAAAAATAATGTTGGTCATTCTGAGAGAAAAGACTGATGGTCATCTTTGCGTACAGTAATATTGATCTAGCCAAAAAGCTCCGGAAAATGAACATAAACGCTCCAGTGGTCGACATCATAGTACAAAGCAACCAATCAACTTATTCCAACTTATTGAGACAGTTAATTAAAGACTGATCTGGCTGCAGAGAAATGTTGATTTAGACCTAGGTTTATACCGGACTTAATCACAAAGAGGGTCTTGAGACAAAAGCAAATCAGAATCAATACATTTTATAAGAAATGTTTGCTGATTTCAAATCATCATCATTAGACTCTTATTAGCTATTTTACTTGTTACTGAAGTTGTTAAACTTATGATTCGTATCGATCCCAAAACAAAAAACTTTCTTTCTTTCGAACCCCATAAAAACAAGCATGGGTAGTTTCGAAAATAAAAGGTGATGATTCTTATTGTACAGAAACACGTTAGCCTCAAACCGATTCCGAGGATAAATATTTCCAACATACCCAAAAGCTGACAAGATTACCATCGAAATTTATGACTTAATTATTGTGGGCTTGTCAAACTATAGGCGAGGCTTATAGAGTCTGAAAATTTACGACCTTCTGATATTCCTAAATAACTAAACAGCTAGTGTATGAAAGCTCATCACATTTCCTGTACAGAGCAGAACTATTGAAACAGGAGCAGAAAACATCAAGCTCGTTGCTCATTCTTTTGCCCACGTCCGTGCTGACTGCACGTTCAATGCAGTAGAAAAAGCTCTTCTTGAACCCCTACATTCTGACAAGCCGTTTTCAAAGTTTGTTGTTGGTTTTTTTTTTTGTTTTTACTTATATTTTGCGGTCAAAACCGACCGGTTTGTTTTTGTTTTTGCCTACCCTTCCTACCCCTAAAGATGGGATACAGGATGAGTGTTTCGTCAACTTGTAAGGCAGCATGCGAACGATAGAAATAAACAGACTCGACGAAAGAGCTTTTCGTGTTTTATTTTTTACGTCTTTCTCGAATGGACGTTGACATCTGTCAAAACGATGTTGTAGCACGTGAGCCTCAAATGTTTGGTTGCCTCTTCTAGAATGTAATTTTGCAAATCCAAGCACAACCCCTCCGGTTCACTCGAGAGCATTTAGACGGATTTACTTAGCAAGCGACTGCAAAGAATCGTGTTCTTCACTTTTTGCTCGTTCGAAAATTCTTTTTGAATGACATGCGAGTTGTTTAGGTCGCAAACGGGTGGACTATGAAGAAGACGACGCGACGCTTATGAATCATTCGTTTTTAGAAAATTGAATGTTTACATTTCAGAAAGCATGATTTGAGGGGGAGATTGTTGTTGCTGTTGTTATAGAAAAGCTTGAGGACCGAGAAGACATGTTTATTGATTTAAGTGGAAACAAATGCGATTATTTTTCCTTAGGAAAGTTTAGTCTTCTTTGACAGCACAAGTATCCAGGAAATGTTTTCGATGAATTTTTAAAATAGAAGAATTATAGCACACGACATTTTGTTGACATTTTCGCGTGTGGTATTAAAGGAGGTAAATTCCTCATCGCTTGATGTGAAGTGAAGGTGAGTGAATTGGTGAACGTGAGGCACGTAAAAAGTCAAAATTTTCGAAATTTGTGCGAGAGGGAATTTATCATATTACATCAGATATAAATAGGGACTAATTAAATGGAAAGGACACATTCTACGCCGTGTTATAAAATAACACGATGCTTTTTTTTGTATAGGGCGGGTCATATATTGTTTTATTTTTCGATCATTTGTTATTTTGACAGCGACAGCTACTAAGGACTTAAAACGTTGACAGAAAAACATTATAATAAATACTTCCGCGAAAATGGGTCGATTTAAGCTTGAAAAATGTTGAGAATTATTAGAAAAATTACAACCAAAGAGAATACTACGTTGTCTTAACAGTTTGAACTTTGAAACGAATTTTGTCCAAAATAAGCCATCAACTGCAGCTGGTCTACGTAACATTGTGAAGAAAGTTAATGACACTGGTTTGCTGTTCAATAACCGAGCGTAATACAGTTTTTCGCTGTTGTCAATAGTTGTCTTAAACATAGAATCGAAATGCCAAAAATCTCTCCAACTGACAATTAGTCAAATAAGCCTGAGGAGAATTTTGCATAAAATTTATTACTGACGGAATAATTGTATAAAATGTCAATCGACACACAAATTTAAGCAAAATGGCTACCACGTTCTTAGAGGCCTGATAGAAACTCGTTATTGTCGTAAATTTTCGTAATATTTTCGGATAGGACCTTTTCGGCTAAATGGTCCTAGTTTTCTTGAAGATACTCAATTCAATGGAGGGCGTTACCGAGACAAGGCAATCGAAATCAGTCATTTTGGTTGTGTTGATTTGCAGCCACGCAGCTGCGATTTGACTATTTTGACCATTAAATATCGATTAGAAGTATCCAGAGCCATTTAAGGCACTCAACAAGCATTTGTGAAGATTAGTGCCTGGAGACCTTCGTAAACGCCAACACAATCGCGGCCTTTTTCAGTACAAGAATAATCGCAGAAAAGTATTGGACGTAACAGAAAGTATCGACCCCTACCAGGCCAACGCAAGGAAGGGTTTCAACATCGCAAAAGACCGTTAAAAGATTCTCACCATTTGCAACGTTGTCGGACAATTGGAAATATCTCCTCTAAAGTGCAGGCAAGTGCAAGGACAACGAAACAAACATAACCTTCACAGCACGAAAAAAGCGATCATTTTAACAGCAGCGGTCCTAAGTGACTTCCTTGCGGTTCTCCAGATTTAAAAATTTAATGACCACTGACCTTTGATTTATTTCAAAGTTCATGGAAGGTGTAAAACTTTACGGAATCGTCGACCACATTTGCATGGATCTCAGGCGCATTGAAGCAACCGAAAGAGGAGGTTTTATGGCCCTATCGTCACTACCAAAACAGACTGTGACATAATTCTAAACTCTGTCAATTCAAAATTGTTGTTACAACTCTTTTGAATACGAACTTAAGAGAAAAGATTCATTTAAGGCTGATACTTATGTGGAATTGCGGACCAAAAAAAAAACGTTATCGACCAATTAACGAATATCCAACTGACACCCACCAGGTGCGAATGACTCGGCACACTGTTATGCCTCACCTAATGTATCTAATGGTCTTGATAGCATTTAAACAAAGTGCCAAACGCGAAGTGACAGAAACTAAGTGACTCTAACTCAAGCGCTGATTCAATTGACTCAAATTTTGTTTTATTTGCTTTTTTGTTTTGCCTGAAAAACATCCCTTCAATTTCTACAAAAGTTGTTTATCATCAACGACTTCAAATTCTAACATCGGATTTTAACATCGGAAAACAAACTCAAACTTCAAAGCACGCTAATAGCTTGCTTAACCATTTCTATTGATTTGGGTGCGTTTTTTGATCTACACTACGGCTCATAAGTTTAAAACCAAAACTATCTCACTTGTTGCAATTACTTTTTTTTGGAATTCAGTAAGGATAATATTTTTACTTTGTTTTCTAAGGTTATTCTGACAATAGTCGTGTTGAAAACAGTCGACATCTTCATCAAAAATTATAGGTATGAACAAAAGTGTACAGGTTGTCATTTTTATAATTAAAGAAGGCTGCCAAACACGAGCTTCAATGATGTGTCCAAGTTTTGAATGTGAAGGGGTGTAAGTCGCTTTGGACCTCATAATCGCCGGATTCTAAAGAACGATTCCCTCAGTGTCTCAGTGTGTCAGTGTGAATAAAAGCCGAAATACCTTTCCAACCTTCACGTCAAATGTCAAAGTTGACAGAGGATATTCAGGCTTGTTGAAAAAGTTTTAAGAGATTGATGTTCTTACAAATCATTTGAACCTTTAAAATGTAGATTTTGTGTTTTAATAAAGAGTGATTTTTTAGCTAATATTTTTTCTTTTGGCAACATTGATTTAAACAGCTGACGTTTCGTGTTTTGTTTCACTGTCAAACATCTTCAGTTTGGTCTATAATTTAACCATGAATCGTCTAACGAACGAACAACGCTTGCAAATTATTGAATTTCATGATCAAAATGCGTGCTCTGTTAAGAAAGTTCATCGCGCGTTTTCCATTTTATGGTCAGTTTAATCGACCCACTGAAGCGGCTATTCGGGCTATTGTGACAAAATTTCGCACCAAATTTACATTGTTGGACATTTAACCATCAACACGCTTACGTAGAGTGCGAACTGAAGAAAATATCGCAGCTGTTTCGGCCAGTGTTAATGATGACCATCAATTATCGATTCGTCGCCGTTCGCAGCAATTGGGCCTCTGTTACTCAACAACGTGGAAAATTTACGGAATCAGCTGGTGCAAGAATTGAAGCCAAACGACCTACCGCAACGTAAAATTTTTGGTGAATGGGCTCTTGGAAAGTTTGCCGAAAATCCACTTTTTTACCGAAAAAATTATGTTCAGCGACGAAGCTCATTTTTGGCTCAATGGGTACGTACTATAAATAAGCAGATTTGTCGATTTTGGAGTGAATAGCAGCCAGAAGCATTGCAAGATCTACCAATGCATCCAGAAAAAGTCACAGTTTGGTGCGGTTAATGGGCTGGTGGCATCATTGGACCGTACTTCTTCAAAGAATCGTAACGTAACTGTGAATGGTGAGCGCTACCGTGAGATGATATCCAACTTTTTTTTTCCAAAAATGCAAGAGCTTGACTTGCATGACATGTGGTTTCAACAAGACGGTACCACATGCCACACAGCATGCGCAACAATGGACTTATTGAGAGGCGAGTTTGGTGAACATTTTATTTCACATTCGGGACCAGTCAATTGGCCGCCTAGATCGTACGATTTAACGTTCTCATGTCTATACATACAAGCCCGCTTCAATCGACGCATTGGAAGACAACATTGTAGCATTAATTCGTGAGATACCGGCCGAAATGTTGGAAAGAGTATGACAAAATTGGACTAAGCGGATGGACCATTTGAGGCGCAGTCAAGGTCAACATTTGCATGAAATAATCTTCAAACATTAAATTAAATGGGCCGTACTATCGATTCAAATAAAGATTTCATGCATTTGTCTGAATTTTATGTCTTCTTTTTTAAAACTTTCCTATAGCTTTTAAAAAATCACCCTTTAGAAGAACCACATTTTGATAGCGTAACTTCTTCATTTAATTTAAAAACTGCATTAAGCTTGTGAATGGTAGTGTATCTGCATTTTGATTGGTTAACTATTTAAAAAAAAAACACTCGGCTTAAATGCACCCACTTTAAATAACAAATAAGGCAGGGAGGTTATATGGAATTGATTGCACTTTAGGGACACACTGGACACATAAATTTTCTCAAAAACATGAACAATTAAAAGCAAATAACCACGCCGATACAACGAATTTATCTGTCAACTCGTATTCACGCCCGCTTTTCGCTTGAACCCCAGCGTAAGAACTGTTGCTCTAATTTGAATGACGAATTCAAGACATCACTGAAATATCATATTTTCTTTGAATTATTAAAAATAGATTCCCCCAGCACTTGGTCAAAGAAAACTACAATTTAATTTATTAATCACGATCTGTCCCAAGCTAGACACCACAGACTCCAGATCTCGGCGTATCTCCGACAAGCGAAATCAATTCTTGGGCGATGATTTGTTTTTTTTTTTTTATCAAATCAACCAGCCGGCTGGGTTTTGGAATCAAAAACCAAAAAAAAAAAACAAGGGTTAAGATAATACAGAAGAGTAGATGGGACAGAAATATGTAAACAATATTATATTGCACAAAATAAAGTAATAAAATAATAAAAATTCAATAATCGTTTTGCACTTCGTGAAAGCAATTTTGGCATTGTGATTGATTGGGAACTAAATCAACGTAAATATTTTGGTCGAATGCGGAAATCTTAGGCCATAAGACCTCTTCGAATTGCGTACTGAATCATGGGTTAGACCAACACCGTTTCTACTGGTGTGCTTAACGGAGGACCCCTACGATGGCGATGAAAATAAATATTTGCTCGGTTGATTGTTTATACTATCGGCTTGGAAGTGTAAACATAGGGAGGATTATGTTTCAGATTTGCGTATTACAAAAAAAAAAAGAAGAAAAATCCAATCGAGAACTTTTTAGAAAATATTGTTTACATTTAAATAAAATATGAATGCAGTTGAATGACCCACGACTGGCGCTTCCAGGGATGTTAAACAATGTAGATCAGTTTCTAAAGTGCAAGCTTTTAGAGAAATTCTTAAAAATAAGAAAATAAGACACTCAAACTAAAGATTTTAGAGAAGCATCGAATTCATCAAATTCAGCTGGTCCTGGGCCTTGGCTCAGAAACGTGATAACGTGGTACTATGAACTGCGAAATTTAGGGGATACCTCTTTTTTGGTTAAAGAGTTTTTTTACGAAGAGCTCCGACTTCCATTTACGACGTAGCATTAAGCGGACCCATTTTTTTCAAATAAAATCATACCCACAGCAGCAGATTTGATATGATTTGAATATATGACAAATGACGCAAAACTATGCACTTTTAATTCTACTAAAACTTTTGAATTTAGAAGACTTAAGGTGAATCTGGTAAAACAAACTTAACACAGTGAGAGTTAAAAGTGCCTCATGGCCAGTAAGAATGCCAATTTATTACATTTTTTAGGATGTTGTCCTTGGTTCTTGGCGCCTTGCAAGTGTCCTGCCTTTTTCTTCTACACTTAACGGTAAGTGAACTAAATAATCCACAAAAAAAACACTGAAGCATTAATGTAGGGAAGCATAATTTAACTGAAATTTAAATTAAATAAACCGTCCTTCTTACACTCAAAACATTACACTTTTCCAGACCGAACTTCACCTAGGCCATTGGAGATCATCAATTTAAGAAAAGATTTCGGAATAAGTGAGCATAGTTTTTTTTGGAATTTAATGAATGCATGGGTACATGGGTACTTGAAAATATTCATAAAAACTTCTCATACTACTGTGTCCAAAAAATAAGGTGACATATGAATTTAAACTGCGCGCGTCGAAGGATTTGGAAATTTTTCTTTCTTTTTAGGTTGGTAGTACTGTCAGTGACATCTATGTGAAATTTCATGTCAAAATATATTCATAGTGTTTGAGATACGCGTCGTTTTGTGAGCTGCTAAAAGTGAGTTTTTCGTTTTTTGCTATATCGAAATTTATTGAGCAAAGAATTTGCATTAAATTTTGTTTGCGGAATCAATTTTCTGCTGCGGATACGTTGAGGATAGTGCAGAAAGCCTTTGATGATGAGGCTATGTCTAAAAAAAATGTTTACAAGTGGTATAGTGATTTCCAAGCCGGCCGTGAACGTGTCGAAGAGGAAGAGCGTTCTGGGCGACCATCAACCTCAACCGATGAAGCTCACGTTCAACAAATAAAAGATTTGGTGTTGAAAAACCATCGATTAACGATTAGAGACCTTGCTGATGAAGTTGGCTTATCGAAAGGCTCAGACAATACCATTTTGAAGGATGCTTTGGGCCTCAAGCGCGTCAAATCTCGACTGGTACCGAAAACATTGAATTTTTTGGAAAAAAGGCGTCGCATTGAAGTGTGTGAAACAATGCTTTCCGACTACCAGGATGTCATGAAACGCATTATAACTGGTGATGAGACTTGGATCTATGCTTACGACCCCGAAACAAACGAACCGAGAGCCGAGACCAAAAACACCGCGCCAAAGTCGCTCAAAAATCAAGGTTATGTTGACTGTTTTCTTCGATTATCGTGGTGTTGTGCTTTATGAATTCCTTCCAACCGGCCAAACAGTCAACAAGGAATATTATTTGAACGTTATGCGTCGTTTGCGTAAAGCTATCCGCCTAAAGAGGCCGGAATTGTGGAAAGACAATTCTTGGTTTTTACACCACGATAGTGCACTATCCCATACCGCACTCGTAATTCGTGATCATTTCGCCAAAAACTCAACCCATATCGTTCCGCAACCAGCGTATTCACCTGATCTGGCGCCGTGCGACTTCTGGCTGTTTAACAAGCTCAAAAGACCGCTCCGGGGACACCGTTTTGATACGATAGAGGAGATTCAAGCCGCAGCGAAGACGGAACTGAAGGCCATCCCGGAAAGTGACTACAACCAGCGTTTCAAAGATTGGAAAATCCGTTGGCATAAGTGCATTGCATCGGGAGGGGATTACTTTGAAGGGGATGAAATTGATTTGGAAGAATAAATAAAGAATTTTCAAAATAAATACAATGTCACCTTATTTTTTGGACACAGTAGTATTATTTAATTTCGTTTAAGAGGAAGCGAAAACCATTTTATTTCAAAAATATTATACCAGGAAAAACTGTAGAAGTATTTTTACGGAGTGAAATATGATCGAACAAGCCATATAAGCTTTTGTTCTTCAACGCAGAATATAAACGCTGCATGACCCATCCCATGAAGAAGTTTTGGAAAAATTCTTCAAAGGCTTTGTTGGGCACTCTAACTTGTCATGCATGACTATAAATGCACAAAATCTGCATGAAACCCCCGATTTCAATTTATTCACAATCAACCTGAAACCTAATTATTCATTCTTCTGGAACTTAAATTTAAGGCACAAAAAAACTTTAAATGGCGCCCAACAAAAGCCCGATTCAGTAGTTTGCAAAAATAGACACGTGCGTCAAAATTTAATTTTAAGAAAATCTGTAGGTACGAAAAAACAGCCCTCCAGTTTCAGTTTGAAAGAAAACAACTGAAAAACAAGAACCCCAGCAATTTATCACCCTCAAACTCGTCTAAATTGATGTGCTGTGTGACTCACAAAGCAATTGCCGTTATTATTTCGAGCACGCAAACTGATGCTGGAAGTGTATCTATGCGGCTCAATTGAAAATTTAAAAACATTTATAAACATCAAACTAACACACGAATTGGAAAATATGACCCAGCTGACCTATCACCGCTGTGCTTAAAATTACAAAAAAAAAAAAAAAACTTCTTTCAATGCCTTCTGTGGGTCATTTTACCGTAAATCGCAAACCAAGACAGCCATGATTTTATTTTTTTTAACTGTAACTAAGCACCGATGACATAAATACCATATCGATTTGACATTTCAAACATCAAAAACATACAAAACTGTGTGAGCTCATTCACCGTCCATAAATTAAAATCAATTTCCAAATAAACATTGACAAGTAGAAGGAATGCGCACAAAAGAAATCGCGAACAAGGTTT
Source organism: Orthonevra nobilis (assembly GCA_963555765.1). Classification (NCBI taxonomy): domain Eukaryota; kingdom Metazoa; phylum Arthropoda; class Insecta; order Diptera; family Syrphidae; genus Orthonevra; species Orthonevra nobilis. The sequence goes on along the minus strand of OY743227.1, from coordinate 70,048,982 downwards.
GATTGAATCTTCGGTTCAATTGCTGTCAAACAGCATAGCAAATAAAACTGACAACAAATAAATTAAAACGCGACGGACGTTCACAGTCACCGACTTTGTCGTCGTCATTGTCTCTTTTTTTCAAATTTCTTTTACATTTTGTCTCACTTAACACTTCACCCCTCATCACGCATATTTTTAGAGCATGAATTATGTCACAAGAACCAAAAAAAAAAAAACAGAAATACTTAAGACCACCGCAATGGAGTAGGATACTTCAGGACAAATATTTTTCAAAGAATCACTTCATGCTTGGGCGAGTGATCTTTCGTTTTGTTTTTCGTCGACAAACTTTTCACATATGACAGCACTTTTACACCGTTATTCACCTTTCAAACGTAATCAGTTGATTAAGGGTAAAAAATTGTGATGCAAAATTACCACCCGGACACGAATGAGATTTTCTCGGCAAACTGACGGATTATGTGAAAATTGCTGGCCGAGCAAATGTCAAATAAATGCGATTTTCATCTGAAGGAAGCTTTCCGAGGAAAACTCTAAACAATTCGATTTTCGTATATTTTACATATTTTCGCGAATGAAAGAGCAGGACGACTAGGAGTGTCAAAGTAATGGGGTATGTTACGGTTTTAGCAGTTGGAATTGTTGTTTTTTTTTTTTTGACGAAGGATGCTAGTGCGCAGGCTTTGGGGAAGTTAAGAGCTTGCTAAATTGCCATTTGGTTTTTGTTGTGTTTTTGGTTTGTGTATTGTTTTTAAAGCTGCAATGAGGGAAGTGACACTGACAGCTTGTGTAAGTTGCGGTTCTCATGTTCAAAATGTAAAGTTTTATTTTGATTTGTTTTCATTTTGAGAGTGAAAAGATGCAGCGATACGTATTCAATGACAGATGACAGGTGGAGAATGTGAAAGGCAATTGATGGTATCCGTTTCGATGGGCTAATGACAGCGGCAGATAGTTACTGTGACGTTAACGTTTGTTTGATGTGCAACATTTATTTGACGTAGCTGAGAGGAAAAAAATTTAAGACATCAAACTTACATGACACCACGAAGGAACCACTTGAAAAGAACTTTGCACAGTTTTAGTCTGGGATCCTATTCTTCAAAAAGCTACTTTACTGAGCGGATAGGATAAAGCAACAAAATGCATTCAGTCCTGAATTGAAGACAAGACAAGGCGAGGATATGAAAAAAATCCTTGGCGACAGAGCTCCATTGAAGAAACCGATCCTATGTTCAAACGTCATAATATGCCCGTCATAATTTGTATTAAATTTGACATCGCGAACGCCACATTGTTATTTGCCGCCTTAACCTTTTAATGGGATATCGGAAGCCTTATGTTGTTAAAACAATGCAGGAGAAAGTGATCGGCAGGAAATAGAGGCAGCTCCTCGCTTACCTTGCTTTGGAAATCTTTATGTTTAATTTAGGTAATGAGTTTAAAATAGTGAGTCACTTGGCTTTGTTTTAAATATTGACTGACTGTGCGTCCAAAACTTCAAGCATTCCAGACTAGTCGATTGCTTAGTGGAAATGTGAGGGGAATGGAATTCTCATGGTGAATGGGGTAGAGCACTGCTTATGAAAGACGCAGTTAAATAACGCGAGGAAGGGATCGTTGCTTATATGGTTTTTTCGTCGCCGATAAGTTTTGAACCCTATCGAGCAGAGACAGGATGGTCCTTAGAGCGTAGTGGGTAGTTACATAGCAGCTTGCGACAAATTTGAGCTCTTTAAATATCACCAAGATTAAACGGTGTAATGCCTTCATTGCAATGCTTGAGAAAAACAAGATACTTTCGCAGCATCTTCCGCTTGGGTCATTCCAAGTTATTGATTGATTGACTTTGACAGGCATTTGCCAAGAAAACAACATCTACGAATGGATAAAAAAAACGGAGTGTACTGTCATCAGCAAAAGATTGCATTGGAGTTGATATTGAAGACAAGTGATCATGTATGAAAATAAAAAAAAAAGAGTCGGAGGCAAAACGCAGCCTTGCGAGTCGCCAATATAAAATAAAAGCCGTCCAATACGAAAAACGCTGGTGCTTTTCTTCTTCCTTGCTGGACACCCCCTCTTAGGGGCTTGATGAATGCAGAAGCATCGAAGAAGTTGACTGTTAGTGAACTCAGGATCATTCTTACCAAATGTCAAGGAAATTCAATTTTCAGCAGCTTGTAGATGAGGCCGTTGACCCACGCACTGTCGAATGCCTCCTCAATGTCCAAAAAAACAGGCAACAACTGTTTCCTTTTTGTTAAGTCCCACGGTGATATCATGGTGGTGATTAGTTTAAGCAGTGAATGGATTGTTGAATGCTTTTCCCTGAATCCTTATTGTTGGTCCGGTTTTATTTGCTTTAAGTGGGAAACTTTATTAATTTGCCTCAGCAGTTCCGACTCTAGGACCTTTCCTACACAGCAGAGCAATGATATTGACCGATATCCAACGTGTGAAAAGCTTCTTTCGATAGACTAAAATACTGGATCTAAGCTTGCCCAAATGTGCAAGCGCAGGGTTGAAGACTTCTCAATTCTTTAACTATCCCAATGGAAGCAGATGAAGCTCAATAAAAGTCGCAAATATGTAATCCTATACACTTTGTTCATTAGAGTTTTATTCGCCTAAGAAACATCACACTTTTAAATAATCCATTTAAGGATTAATGATACAAAAAATAATGTAAATTTTCTACTTAAGTAGCTCTTCGCTGAAAGCACATTCTAATGTTTTTTTTAAAATAATAAAATGTACAAAATTAGTCGAGTCTTTGGGGACCATGTTTTAGTTACAATTTTCCATTTTTTTTTCTGCCTAAACATCTGATTCCTACGATAAAAGTTTCTTTTTGTCTTCTGCAAGGGGTTTCTTCGTTGGAGACTTTTTTCCAAAGATCATATCGGCGAATAGACCCGCAAACACCAGAACAGCACCGAACCATTGCCGGGGAATGAGCATATTTCCAAAGACAATCACCGAGCAAAGGACGGTGAAGAATTTTCTCGTTGTCGTCACTACAGAACATGCCAATGGGCCAAATCCGGCTACCATCAGGAAGATAAAGAGTTGACCAAGAGCACCGGCCAGAGCGAGACTGCTCATGTGGGCGAACAGCTCAGGATGACGTGAGGCAAACGATATGAATTCTTTGCCTTCCCCTAAAAAAAATAAAATATTCAACTTGATTCCTTAAGAGATCTTGACATTTATAAGAGTACCTGTGGCAATCATGGCTGGCGCCAGGATCAGTGCACTCCAGAAGTTCATAGAGAGCATCATCTGTTGTCCTGATGGTGCAGCCGATGAACGCATTCGTTCTTGTACGGCGCCAGTTAGCCCATCCATTGATAAACTCAGAAATAGCAACAATTCACCAAGACCTGTCTTCTCTTGGGCTAAATTGGGATTCACTTTACCCTCGTTGTACATAAAGAGGATGACCCCAATGACAATTGTCAGGACGCATCCATAACGCGTCCATGAATACGATTTGCGTCCAATCAACACCCCCAGAATCATCACTGGGATGGGTTTGGCTGATTTACCAACCACTTGCGTCGGATAAGGAACCCACCGCAGCGCCATATTTGAACTGATCATAGCAAGAAGATATGTCAAAGAGCTCACCGCATAGTACCCAGTGTGAGTTGTGTCTTCCTTCTGCGACTTCAACAGGAGCATTCCTTAAACAACACAGTTGAAACAGAGCTCTAAAAAAAAACACAGTCTCTATAGTTACCCTTTGCGAATATGTAATTGCAGAAACACTGGACCCAAACTAACGCCAGAACCATGGTAAATCTCTCGCCCACTGTACCATCCTCGTTTTTTGCATCACCATATCGACCCCTTGTGATTTTCTCTTGGATTATCCCGAAATAGAAATAGCAAAAGAATATTCCCAGTGCATAGACCAGGAACTTGTATTTGTCATTAATCAGATTCATGGTGCTGTAGCTCCGCGCGAAGATTCCACTGCCAAACTAGCCACGTCGGGTGATGAGAGATGCAAACTCGCACTGTCAACGTAGCCTCACTGAGTGCTTGAAGAGCGCAACGCCAGAATCAATAGAGGATTATGTTAGTGTATTAGTTGCTCGATTAGTTTATCATTATTTCAGTTAGAAAAATTCGGTTTAACGATGGTAATTGGAGGAAAATATGTTTAACAGACGGTACACGTCAGTGGTTTTAATAGTGAAGGAAATACTGTGGGTCGGTGAAATGTCAAAATCACAGTAGTGTGGATTTGTTTACCTCTTTAAAGATTACAGTGACATCTTGTGGTGCAATTGAAATCTGGTGATGGGTTGTGCAGTGGATGGCGGTAAATGTCAGTTAAGTTTGAATTCAAAAATTTGTTGTTTTTTTTTGTTTAGTTTTACGAAAACATACGCTTCTACTGGCGTACTAAGTTTGCTTTTGGGCCTAAATACGGAACCATGCCACTAAACAGACTTGAAAAGATTCGAAATTTTGTCCATTTCAATGATTATGACAAACATTTGCCTACAGACCATCACAATCATGATAGACTTTGCAAACTAAGACCAGTAATTGAACATCTTAATCACAGATTTGGTTCCTTGCCCCATGAGCAAAGACTATCATTGGATGAGCAAATGTGTGCCACAAAGTTAAGCCATTTTCTCAAACAATATTTGCCCAACAAGCCACATAAATAGGGCTTCAAATTATTTGTTATGTGCTGCTTCCAAGGATATGGAAAAATGATTCATGAACGTCTCCCAACTGAGCCTGAACTTGGCGATGCATCAGATTCCAAGGGATGTAAACCGTATTATTTATTTTGATCATTATTATACCAACTTACCCCTTATGCATTCTTTTGTTCAACAAGGTATCTATTGCCCTGGTACTGCCCAAAGAAAAGATTTGTTGTGAGCTAAGGAAGGCCATGGAGGTATCTTTGATGTAGGTCAGGAGGACGGCGGCACGCTTGTGGTTGCTCGGCTGAGCTCGTCGGACGGGGTAGTCCTTGTCCTCCTTCCCATACATCTCCCGCTCAACAGCAAAGAAGAGTCGTGCCATTTTTGTAGAGGGAGAGAGAAAAAGAAAGTGAAGAGAAAGATTCTAGAGCAAAAGCGGAAAAGGGGTGTTCAGGGTTACCTGCTGAACGAGAATCGTTATAGAAGGACCGGGGACCGACTTACCCTAGCTACCCTCGACTATCCCCATGCTAAATAAGACTTACAAACTGAATAAAACTAACTTTATCCCAATCTTCCTTAAATCTATCCTAGCTCCTTAGCCAACTAGCCTAACTACCCTAAATAACCTTAAAAAAAGATATAAACTTAAGCTATACCTTAACTAACTTAATACTACCAAAGGAGTCCTAGCTAAGTTGATCCCTACTCTTCCACTACAGACCCGGCGTCCAGGGTCGCACCGTCCCATGGATCAGCCAGTAGATGGTTTTTCCGGCTTGGCCTTTGCTATCTCCCTTGCCAGAGATTTCGGGGGATAGCTCTTAAGGCGATTTAGCGAACACAGTCCAACAGATTGTCCGTTTCCACGTCCGAGTCCATGTCTTTGTCCTGTAGGAATTCCCTATCAGATTAGGTAAGAATTGCATACTAACATGTCTAGGGGACCTGGGCTACTGAGAAAACGTAGACACTTATAAAGGAACAGAAGTAACTGCAGTTAGTTGGAACGATTCAAAATTGGTAACACTCCTGTCGACAAACGATATGTTGAATTTGAAACTATTGAGAGAAAAAGGCTGGCTAAAGAGTATAATTCTGACATGGGTTGGGTCGACTTGTTGGACAGCTTTTAAGGTCGATACCATGTCAATATTTAGACAAGAAAGTGGCATTTAAGAATAAGTTATAATTTTTTAGACATCACCATAATAAATGCCTTGGTCCTTCATCAAAAAGTTAATAAACAAAAAGGAGTAAGCCCTTAAATGATTTAATTGTCCTTTATCTGAATGTTTTCCCCTTAAGTGGGGCAAGTCTGCTTCAACAATATCGTAATTTTCCGTCAGTTAATGTATTGTCCCTTTTCAATGACTGTCAAAACTTAAATTGGTCACCTCTCTATTGTACATCCGATGTTAATGTTCAGGTTTCCGTTCGAAAAAATAGTAAGCAAACAAATGAAAGCCTATCTCGAAGACCAGAAGCTTATAACGAACTTCCAATCAGGCTTCAGAAGGAAACATAATTGTATAACGGCCTTGTTGAAAGTAAGTGATGATATACGTTCTGGTTTTGAAATGGGTTTGTTGTCTCTTGCTGTTTTTCTGGACTTCTCAAAAGCATTTGACTCAGTTAACCACAAGATTTTATTAGTATAAACTTAAAACTCAATTTGCTTTTGAGAGCACTGTCTGTCAGCTTATGGCATCTTACCTTCATAACCGTACGCAGGCTGTCTTCTGTGGAGGTAAAAGTTCTACGAGTTTACCTGTCTTATTGGGTGTTCCCCAAGGCTCTGATCTTGGTCCACTCCTATTCATACTTTTTATTAATGATATTTGCTGATTGTATTAAAACACCATATTTATGCAGATGATGTGCAGCTTTCGAAACGATTCCAGAAATCTGAAGAATTATCTGCCATTAATGATTTGAACAATGATCTGAACGCTATTTATCTCTGGTCGCAACAAAATTGTTTAAGCCTTAACTCTTCTAAAACCAAAGTTCTGACTATTAACCAAAGTCTGGTAGATAGCCCTTCTTCACTTCTTCGAATCAACAACACTGCCATCGATTCCGTAAGCAAATTCAAAAATCTTGGTGTTTACTTTAATGAATATCTAAATTGGAACACTCATATCAACCATTCTCCGTGGTTTAAGTCCAACAAGACGGTACCTTCCTAATGAAGTTAAATTGAAGTTGATAAAGGCATATATTCTGCCCAATATTTTATATGGATGTGAAGTCTTTTCCAACTTAGACTTTGATTAACAACTGTGCCAGGTACATATTTAGTCTGCGTCGCTATGATCATATTTCTGCCCATGTGAAACGTATCATTGGTTGCTCCTTAAATGCATTGTTGAAATTCCGCACTGTGCTTGCGTTATTTAAAATCATCAACAGTAAAACACCAAATTATTTATTTTCTAAACTCAAAATTTGTACGATCCCAAAGGACATTAAAATTAATAATACCCAGACACAGATAATTAGTTAGTAGGCGGCAGTTCTTTATTCATGCAATTCACCTATGGAATCAACTCCCTCCAAATTTAAGAAAGGTGAACACAGAGAATCGGTTTAAGAAAGAATTATTTAAGTATTTCAGCAGTAGCACTTAACCAATCAACTCTTAATTATTATTATCTAATTGAATTGAATTTATCCATTCTATTTTTTTTTACTTAATATCTTTATATTAATATTAATATTAATATTTATATCTATGTATGTAGGAATATTGTGTTGATGTGGCATCGGTAAGATGCAAAAAATTTAATAAACACGACAGTCCGTTTGCTTCTTTTAAACTTACAACTTAAGCAAATATATTCACTCAAATTATTAGCAGCGAAATCTGGCCTGCTGATGCTGTTATCCGTGAATTCGTTCCAAAATCGGGAAGGAAAAGCACCCCATCCAATACGCATTCAAAAAACTAGGGCGATTATCCCTTTTCTACGTTCTACGCTTTTTCCTTTCTTCCAATAATTCTGCATATGATGCTATTGCTTTGACTGAAACTTGGCTCAATCCAAGTTTTTTAAATAGTGAACTATTTTCCTCCGAGTTTGAAATCTATCGAAAAGATAGATCCTCAAACATCACAGATCCTGTAGGAGGTGGTGTTATTATTAGTATTCGAAACACTTTTGCAAGTTGAATCTTTCCAATACCGAATACTGAAAATCTGGACATAATCTGTGTCACAGTTAAGCTCAAATCTAAGCTGATTTTCATTATTAATGTCTTTATTCCCCCCACGAGCTCTAACATTGTTTATGAAAGTGTCTCAGCTGCTATCAACTATGTTTTCGATAACTGCAAGCCTCTCGACGAAATTTTATTATTAGGCGATTTCAATTTACCCCTTCAGATACCCTCTGACGGCGAACTTAGTTGTGTCGCAGCTGGTAGCTTATCTCGTCAATCGTCAATTTTTCTTGATGCTTTAACGTCTTGTGTTTTACTGCAATTAAGCTGTATAAAAAACTGCATGAACCGTCAACTTGACCTGGTTTTCTTTACAAATGCAAGTAACTGCATTGTTGAACGTAGTCTCTCCCCTATGACAAAAATTGACATATACCATCCTCCTCTACATTTAACTATTTCTCATAACGACGAGATTGATTGTGATATGGTTAACTATGACCTTGTATTCGACTTCAAAAATACTGACTTTACTGAACTGAATGAATTAATTTCTAAGATTTACTTTGACAATATTTTGAAGGGAACAGTTGACCAAATGGTTGAACAATTTTATTTACACATATTTGATTGTTTCGTCTCATCTGTTCCTCTAAAGCGGACTCGTAAGGGATCTCCATCAACTGCTCCATGGTATAATCACCAACTACGTAGTCTTCGGAATAGACGAAATAAAGCATGGAAGAAGTATCTTTCTAGCAATAAATCCGATGATCACGATCATTACCTATCCATTCATAGGGAATTTCAGTTACTTTCAGTTCATCTTTACGATAAATATACTGAAAGAATGAGTATATCCCTTCTAACTGACCCTACATTATTTTGGAAGTTCATTAACAGCAAAAAAAAAATCGGATGACTATCCTTCAACACTTTCATACTTGAATTGTTCCAGCAAAAAGCCAGAAGATATTTGCAACTTTTTTTCATCTTTTTTCAATTCAGCGTATGATTCTGACATTTTTACATCCAACCCAAAAGAGTTCACCCATCTCGAATGCTTTTGCCCCAGTTCCATGAATCCAATATCAATAACCTCTGATGACGTGAATTACCGTCTTGCTCGACTTGCAAATGACATCACTTGCGGTCCTGATGGAGTACCTCCAATAATATTGAAGAACTGCGGCAGTGCTCTGGCAGGGCCCCTTGCTTTCATATTCCAGGCATCCATTCACAATAGAGTTTTCCCAAAGTTATGGAAAAATGGTTTCATAATTCCGGTACACAAAAAAGGTTGCCGGGATGACGTTACTAATTCTAGACCTATAGCTAAGCTATCTTGTTTGCCTAAACTTTTTGAGGCTATTATTTTTGACAATTTTTACTTTAGTTGCAAGCCTTTCCTCACTGACAAACAGCATGGTTTTGTAAAAAACAAATCCACTGTGACTAACTTGCTGGAGTTTACTTCTTTTACTAATAAAGCATTAGAAGAAGGGGGTCAAGTCGATTGCATTTACACTGACTTCAGTAAGGCATTTGATAAGCTTTCCCATAAGCTAATAGCTTTTAAAATGAAAGCCCTTGGTTTCCCTGCATCCTTTGTGGAATGGATTTGCTCGTATCTTGACGGACGAACCTATCAAGTCTTGTTTAGGGGATCAACCTCTAAATCAATTTACGCTACCTCAGGTGTGCCTCAGGGTAGCCACCTAGGTCCTCTGTTATTCATTAAATCTATTAACGATGTTGTAAGTGTGCTCAAGAACTCTAGAGTTCTAATTTATGCCGACGACATAAAAATATTTAACGGAATGAACAATCTTTCAGACTGTAGGGCTCTACAGGATGACCTTAATTCTTTCGCAAAATGGTGCTCCAACAATAGCCTATCATTAAACATCTCTAAATGTTTAAACATGTCCTTTTCTAGAAAACCTAGTCCTCTGACCTATACGTACACCTTAAATAGTTCTGCGCTGGTCAAAGTTAACCTGACAAGGGACTTAGGTGTACAATTCGCTCAAAATCTTGAATTCTCAACTCATATTGAGCAAATTGTCAACAAAAGTAACTCCCTCCTCGGCTTCATAAAACGCTGGAGTAAAGAATTTAAATGTCCATTAATAACAAGAACCCTGTACACAACATTTGTCAGGCCACAGCTTGAATACGCTTCTAATGTGTGGTCACCGTATTTCCTGACACATATTGACCGTATCGAGTCTGTACAACGCAAATTTGTTCGTTTCGCACTTCGACATTTATCATGGACTGATCCTCTTCGCCTTCCACCTCATAAGGACCGTCTTCTTCTTATCGGCCTTGATTCTTTGCAAAAAGGTCGCGAAGTCTGTGATATTGTGTTTTTGCACAGCTTATAGCCGGTAATATTGACTCATCAGCACTTCTTACCCTAGTTAATTTTAGTGTTAAGTCATTTAATTCCCGATCAACTAACATTTTTGACATTAAATACCACCGGACGAACTACGGCTGCAATGAACCCCTAACGCGGATGTCAATACAAGCTAATACTAACTGTCACATGTTCGATGTTGTTTCTAGTAAATTAACACTCAAGCGTAAACTTTTTGGACGTATCTATTCTTAACATGCATGTCATTTGAAGTTACTAACCAATTATATTTTTGCATTTATTTTTTATGTGTATTTGTGTATGGTGTTAGGCTATCCCTGTTATAATTATGTTTACTAACAACTAACACCACGCTAAATGATGACTGTGACAAGATGGGTATTACTCTATGAGTAACACTATCACTTACAAAGCTTGTTTTATAAGCAGTACTGATAGCGTTAATATTGTTTAATATGTATTTATGCTTTTATTACCTGTGCAAAATCAAAAGTTGATTGTAACTTACTTATGTACAGAGTTTATATGATATCAATAAATGAAAATGAAATGAAAGGTTAATGGGCTTAACAGAATTCCACGCTGACTTGGCTGAAACTTGGACCAAATATGGAACACATAAAAACAACAAGAGGGCAAAACCAAGCTTAGGTATTGAAGAAGCAAGTTCCAAAAAGAAAAAAAAAATGCCAGACCTTGACAAAGTTGGCCATGATATAAGAAGGCGTTGTCAATTTCCTCAGTGTTACGTTTTGAGCTTTATTAAATGTTCAAAATGTGACATCTATTTTTGTAAAAAAAAATCCAACTGTTTTTCCTTTTTCATAACAATTAGTACCGTCAGCACGTTAAGCACGTATTTTTAAAAAAATAGATATATGAAAATTTGCACATTGAGTTTTTTTTACTATTTTTTCATGAATCTACCCGTTAATCTGAATATAATTTATTTTTTTTTGTAAAATAAAAAAATCAACGCATTTTAGGGTTAAATTGTTAGCACATGTGCCAAGAAAGTGAACTTATTTGCACAACTGAAGGTCAAGTTTCTAATCATGCATTTTGCAGAATACTGCAACTAGAAATCTCACCTACTTTGAGGGAGTAATTCCTGTGTACTCGCTGAAAGAATTTCGTGTCCACTTCAGGATCAAGTGCATTCCGTTCTTTTAACAATTACTTAGAATAAGTCTAAAAGACTTTGAAAATCTCGAAAAGAAGCTCTTTGTTCATAGTCGCTGAGTAAACAGGAGAGTTTCTTATCAGAGTTGGAGATCGATGCAACTTTTCCAAAAATGCAGCACAAAAACTCCAAGTCCTTGTTGTTTTGTGCATTTTATTAAAATTTTTAAATTGAATGAACAATATTTTAAGAATATTGTGTCAAAATTTCAAGTCGATTAGAGCAAACTTGGCAAAGTTATGAGTATTTTTAAACCTGTCGAATGAACGTTGTATGCCAGATTTTTTAGTGTTCAAAACTTTAAAGCGTTCTCCCCACAACTCACGTTGTCAAAGTCGGTGTCCATCATAACTTTAGAAACACTGGTAACATTCCCCCTGAAGCTTTTCTCTATCTCGACAGAAAAGGTCTAGTCCAGGATAGATTAGCGGTACCGTTAATCTTCCACGTTGGTCGAAAAGCTGTGGACGGGCGAGTCAACTACGACCAAGACGTCGCAAGTAGCTCACCGAAGATCCTCAGGTTCAGTAGGACGGTATCAGACCGCGACAGAGTGGAAGTCGAAAGTCAATACAAACATTTCTGGTGGTTGGGCGGAGAATGAACTTCGTCGTTTGTGTATCTTGGGTGCCCCTTAGGCAAATCATAGCATGTCCTGTTAGCCCTGGCCGGCTTACATATATATAAGGTAGTGTAAGTAGTAAGTAATTAGTGAGTTAGTAGTTTTAATTTTATTTAAAGTTAGATTAAGATTTTACGTTTAGGATTAGTCTTTTAGTTTAGTTTTAAATTTAGATTAAGTAAAACCAAAGTTCTGACACTAAGTTTTCTTTCTTTTCTTAGTATTACATATAGTGTTAGTTAGTAAGATATAAAAATAATATTAAGTCGAAAGACATATTTAAGTTGTTAGGTTTAGCTTAGAGCGCCCGCATAGGGCCAGTAAGTTAGTTAATAAATAGTTAAGTTAATTAAGCTAGATTTAAGCATTTTTGTTTAGCATGTAAGGTTATGAATTTAAAAATAAAAAAATGCATTTAAATTGAAAAATTGAACACTGGTAACACTGGAGGGATTTTTTCAAATTCATTAAAAAAATAACAATAACAAATTAGCCGATTTTTTTTTTCGCAAAAAATCGAGTTATTCCAGTGTTCCAAAGAACTGAAAACTTTTGCCAAACGAATGAGCTTACTTTTTTTGATTTCAGATGCATAGTTATGAGGGTCACCGCAGCTCTACTTTATCCCGAAACGCGTCCGAATAATAGCTGTCATCGTCGTGTATTTTAATATTTCTTCGGGAAAATTTTATACAATATTCTTCTTTCTTCTTCTTGAATGTACTATTGGTTTTAATAATGATATTTCAACTGCGTCGTCACAAAAAAAATTCATAAAAGCATGCCTTTTTTTCGTACGAATTAACCTTACTCCCCTCCTTACAGATACTTCCTTACAGACTTTCAAGGAGAAATCTGGAGGGTATATTCCTGGAGTTATTGGTGCTATTGATGGTTGCCATAAAATCTCATTATCATCCTGAGTGAATGACAAAGAGGTAATATGTGTTTTGTTTTTAATGGCATATGTGATCATAGGATAGTCTTCATATTTATGTACGCCGCAAACCACGCCGAATGCACGATACTAGTGTTTTTAGAAATAGAAATGTTGCATCAGAAGATCGACGAATTGCTACCATCTCAGTTCTATTTTCATATCTACTATTAGAAAATGTGGTGACTTCTTTTAGGGACAATGGTCAACTGACTGAACAGCAAATTGATTTCAACCCATCAAAAGCTATGTTTACAATTCTATTTTCTTAACCTCCGAATGCCCGTACCAATAGAAGCATGCTAAATTCATTCCCACAGCGAAAAAAACAACGTCTCCGTTGGCTCCAATTGAATAAAGGCCTGTTGCGATTCTCCTCTTTTGGCGAAAGTTTTTGTGAGACTAGTTTTCTGGCAAATATCAACTCATTTAAGTCAGAATAAACTTTTATCTCATATTTATTTAAGCTTTGTTTAAAGTTACCGATGATATTCGAACTGCAATGGATCAAAATATAATTTCTTTCATAACTCTTTTGGATTTCTCTAAGGCTTTTGACACTGTTAACCATGACTGACTGAAAAGTAGGCTTTTGAACTCTTTTGGCTTCTCATATTCTGGGGCTGCGTTGATAAGCTCATATCTTGTAAACAGAGATCAGTTTGTATACAACAATGGTAAAATATTATCTGCATTATTATTGACAGGAAGTGTTCCGCAAGGATCTATTCTTGGGCCGATATTGTTCATAATATAAACGACCTGTTACTGTAACTTAGCACTGTAGTGTCCATTTCTTTGCAGATGATGTACAATTGTATTTTGCGGCTCCAAATTATAAAGTCAGCTTAACTATCGATTATGCCAATTCTGATCTTCGACAAATTAATAATTGGGCAGTTCAGGAGGGCTAAGTTTCAAATCCAGATAAATCGCAGTGTGTTGCTATTTACTAAGACAAAATCGTCACTTCACTCTTTAATAACATTTATCTCGATTCCACTCCTCTGATGTACTACTGTGTCCAAAAAATAAGGTGACATTGTATTTTTTTTTGAAAATTCTTTATTAATTCTTCCAAATCAATTTCATCCCCTTCAAAGTAATCCCCTCCCGATGCAATGCACTTATGCCAACGGATTTTTCAATCTTTGAAACACTGGTTGTAGTCACTTTCCGGGATGGCCTTCAGTTCCGTCTTCGCTGCGGCTTGAATCTACTCTATCGCATCAAAACGGTGTCCCCGGAGTGGTCTTTTGAGCTTGTTGAACAGCCAGAAGTCGCACGGCGCCAGATCAGGTGAATACGCTGGTTGCGGAACGATATGGGTTGAGTTTTTGGCGAAATGATCACGAATTACGAGTGCGGTATGGGATAGTGCACTATCGTGGTGTAAAAACCAAGAATTGTCTTTCCACAATTCCGGCCTCTTTAGGCGGATAGCTTTACGCAAACGACGCATAACGTTCAAATAATATTCCTTGTTGACTGTTTGGCCGGTTGGAAGGAAGTCATAAAGCACAACACCACGATAATCGAAGAAAACAGTCAACATAACCTTGATTTTTGAGCGACTTTGGCGCGGTTTTTTTGGTCTCGGCTCTCCTTTGGCACGATATTCGCTCGATTGATCGGTTGTTTCGGGGTCGTAAGCATAGATCCAAGTCTCATCGCCAGTTATAATGCGTTTCATGACATCCTGGTAGTCGGAAAGCATTGTTTCACACACTTCAACGCGACGCCTTTTTTTCCAAAAAATTCAATGTTTTCGGTACCAGTCGAGATTTGACGCGCTTGAGGCCCAAAGCATCCTTCAAAATGGTATTGTCTGAGCCTTTCGATAAGCCCACTTCATCAGCAAGATCTCTTATCGTTAATCGTTGATGGTCGCCCAGAACGCTCTTCGTCTTCGACACGTTCACGGCCGGCTTGGAAATCACTATACCACTTGTAAACATTTTTTTTTAGACATAGCCTCATCATCAAAGGCTTTCTGCATTATTCTCAACGTATCCGCAGCAGAAAATTGATTCCGCAAACAAAATTTAATGCAAATTCTTTGCTCAATAAATTTCGACATCGCAAAAAACGAAAAACTCACTTTTAGCAGCTCACAAAACGACGCGTATCTCAAACACTATGAATATATTTTGACATGAAATTTCACATAGATGTCACTGACAGTACTACCAACCTAAAAAGAAAGAAAAATTTCCAAATCCTTCGACGCGCGCAGTTTAAATTCATATGTCACCTTATTTTTTGGACACAGTAGTACATAGACAAAGCTACAAATCTCGGTATGGTATTTCATCGTACCTTAAAATGGGAACAGCAAGTCAACAAAATCTCTCGGATATACATTATACCAGTCTCGGTCGTTCCCGCCTTAAATGAAAAGGTCAATGTTAGTTAAGGCGCTCATTATGCCAGTTATTTTTTATGGATGGGAGATTTTTACTGTTTGTGATTCTGTTGCCAATTGCGAAGTGAAGTTCGATACCCTTATGGCCTGAAAAAATACGATCATGTTTCTTCTTATAGATGTAATATATTAAATTTTTCGCTGGATAATTACATCAAATTCAAATTAATTCTGAACTCATGAAGTCAAAAGAACATTTGTATGTGTGTGAAAAATAAAACAATAGCATTCGTTCTACCGCGCTGTTTGTCAGTTTCTTCTAAAAATCAGTTCTTTCCCAGCACTGTGAAGGCCTGGAATCAGTTGCCAATTCATATTAAAAGAATCTTTGGCAAAGGACACTTTCGGGAGATTCTATTTGTACATTTTGCGGAAGTAGATTGCATGTTCTTTTTTTATTTTGATTTAATAATATTTATTTTCAGAGCAAATTTAAGCATTAACATGACATAAATAATTTGAAAAAAAAAAAAAATCATTTTCGCAACACCCTCCGTAACATTCAGTTTTTTTTTTTGCCTCAATGTCGAGTGCCTCCCTCCGTGCTTCGTTCACTTTTTTCCCTTCTTCTCTTGCCGAAATCGGGCTCATGTTTTTTTGTTATAGAGGCAGTCGATTGACTTGAAGAATACTCGAAAGAAGGTTGGTTTTTCAAAAAGGGCAGCGGCAGCTGTTTCCGCTGATTCGGCAGCAAAGGAGTCGAATGTCGCACGTTCCTGAACACCGACTTCTTCTACGTATATATTACAGCGGTCCATTCCTGTGGACATTTTTTGTTGCAGTTGTTGTTCAGAATTTTGTGCAAATAAGTTTTGTAGCTTTTTGTCCATGATGTCTTCTGAAAAAAACATCGATTTTTCTCCATTCCAAAAACTGCCTTGTTTACCATTCGACGTAGATTCTGAAATCAAACTCTTTCTACGGTTCCAAAAGAGCAGCCAGCGACATATTCTTCCGTAGTGGAAGTTTCTTGTGTTTGTGTTGTAACACTCGCAGCAGTTTTGTGCCGGCTTTGTGCTAGCTGACTTTTGTGGCAACTAGTTTTGCAGTCAAATTCATGGGCTCTCGGCCAATCAGAGCCAGTTAACTATCAGGTGGGCAACTTAATAATTGCGGATTTTTTTTTAGAAAATACAAGACAATTTTTTCATGGAACGAAATAACTTTATTCTGTTATGTATTGCCCATTTTGAGCAATGACCTTTTGTCATCTTTCAGGCTTAAAACTGAACCAGGTACGATTTGACATCATCATTATTATTAAAATTTTTACCATTCAAGGAGTTTTGCAAAGATCGAAATAAAAAGTAATCAGAGTGTGCAAGGTCAGGACTTTATGGTGCATGTGACAAAACATGCCAACCAAGCTCCAATAATTTTTGCCGAGTGACCAAAGATGTGTGTGGCCTTGCATTGTCATGATGGAATACAACACCTTTTCGATTTGTCAATACGGGCCGCTTTTCTTTAACTGCATTGTTCAATTTTGTTAGATGTTCAATGTAGACATCTGAATTGATCGTTCGGTTGGGTGGTAAAAGTTGATTTGTAATCCCACCAAACTAATGTTGTTTGAGCCGGTTCAGCTGGCTTGCTCCACGATCTTTTCCGACTGACATTGCTGTAAACAACCCATTTTTCATCACCAGTTATTTATCGTAAAAAAATGGATCATTTTCATTACGTTTCTTTAACAAAGCGCAGATGCTAATGCATTGTGTAAAATGATTTTCCTTCAGTTCATGAGGAACCCATATATCGAGTTTTCGTACATGGCAAAGTTATTTTAACCGATTTTCAATTGCATTTTCTGCAATCTCACGTGTTGTACTGTGACGATCCGAATCGATTATGGCTTTGATTTGGTCGTCATCAACTTCAACTGGAGGACCAGAGCGTTTTTCATGTTCGAGTGAAAAATCTCCAGAACGAAATTTGTCAAACCAATATTGACACTGCCGTATTAGCTTTTTTTGTGATCTTGCGATGCGTTTTTTCCTTTTCGGAAATAAAAAAGCAAAATAATATATGACGTAAATGTTCGTTTTGATTTTCCATTTTTCAACAGACGCCAAACAAAAACTACACAACCGATCAATTTTTTTTTTTTACTGATTGACAGTTGATGTACCAACTATCAAATAAAAAAATGTCAAATGTCGATTACATCAGGAAACCTAAAAATTTAACTTAAGCCATCTATGAGTGAAATCAGCAATTACTTAGTTACCAACCCAATAGCTTGTTGTTAGAATTCGAAGTACTTGCCAAAATTTTACAAAATAGCTTCGCGTTTTTGAAAGTCACCTTTACCACTACTGTACACGCTTTAAAAAAATGGCAATGTAACTTCTGATGGTATTTTCGAATTATGAGGGGTCTACAACAATGTGCGTTTAATTCTCTGATACTTTTCAGTATTTTCAAGGCTGGTCTTTGAGTCTCTCTTGCCCATGGCGTACGCAGACAATGTGACTCAATTCAATTCAATTCAATTCTGTCTAGGACTTCTTGAGATACCAGAAATAATTGGCCAAATTTCGACGACAACGATAAGTAGTCCAAGTACCTAGGGATCTGGCTAGTTCAATATGTATCTATATTTTAACAAACATATTGATGTAGCTTTAGCCAGAGCCAAGTTGACTTTTGCCATGACAGAGAGACTGTTTTATGGCAACCAACTCGATTTAAAATGAAAGTCATAATTCGAACGAAAAAAATCGGATTTTTGAAAAACAATGTTTCAGAGCTTGTCTTCGTCGAACTGAAGAGACGCAATGATAAGATTCTTCCGCAATGAGGTCCTTTATAATGGAGCAAATCTGGTCAGGGTGGATAATTTCCTAATAAAGTTTATCTCCTATCTCCTATCTCCTTTTCGTGAAAAACTTCACAGAAAGCTTCGAATATAGTGTCAGAGATTAATCACTTTGAAAAACATACAGAATTTGATGGATTGTATGTCTTGACTCGCAGTACACATTCTTTGTGAATGTCCAGCTCTAATTTGGTTAAGAAGGCGTATCTTCCTCAAAGAAATTATGCTCCCCATTGGACATTAGACAGTTCAATGCTTAAGACATTCTGACTTTCATCAGAAGGATGGAAGATCTGTTAGCCTTAACAAACACCCCAAGATACAAGAGGTCTATACTCTTTCAGACCGCATTGTCCGCAGTGTTAAACAAAACCCCTCCTTCTGCCCCTAAATTACGTTACGTAATACTTGAACGCTTCGATTGAAACCTGTTTGGATTTGATAGCTTTATTTATTCGCAACATATGTGAGACGAAAAAATACACACACACACAACATACACACACCCAACCAGACCGTAAAAAATGACGAAAATTTTCGAAAAACGAAACCATTACAAGAACGTCCAAAACGATGTTTAAAATTCATCAATTCTGTTTTCGATAAAGATATTTTTCTGTATTACAGCTCAAAATTTTGTGTCATGTTTTTGTCATCATCGGAGCATAATGAGCCCGCTGTTGCTCACAAATCGTCCGCTCTCCTCTTAATTACATGCGACAGCTGACTGACTCTGTTCACAATTTCCATATCTCTCAATCATTCAATCATTCGGAGAACTCAACCCTCGGGTCTGGAACAAAAGTGAATGGTCACCTAATTGTAGATAAGTATCTCGGCGAATATTCAAATGACGCTGCCGTCGATTCAAATGGTTTTCCAATACACGTTCGTATCGCTTGTTCCTTATCTAAATGCCCAGATGCGTGTGCCATTGTACGCGTAGTTAAAATGAAGAATGTGACCTTAAAATTGCTTGCGACCACAATCAAATATGAAATCCGTAGTTCCGATATTTCCCGGACCGATAACAAGTGCAGTCGGCTTGGGGTTGGAACTAATTTCATAGAGTTGACCCCTATGTGGATGGTAAAACAAAGTGGCACGTCACCCACGTGTTTCGAACGACAGGACCAGGTGTTCAATAAATTTATGAATACATATATCCTTTTTCCGTTTGGGCATGGATGTTATGCTTTTAACCCTAGTTGACATTTTTTTCCCCGTCTAATTTTTGCGTGTAATTTGAACAGGTTAGTCGAATACGTTAAGTTAAATGAAGAGGGGGAAGCTTCTGGACAGGTGATAAAGAATGTGCCGCTGCAATAATTTTTTTACGTCCAAAGACCCTAGGTCATTTTATAGTAATTGAGCAAGGTGAATCCTCATGGACAGGTGATTGATTTATTTATCGTACATTTACTAACTTGTTGTTTTATTCATTTCAAGACCTCTTTTCGTTTGAGTACTGAACACATCCGACCGAAAGACTGTGTCGATAAAACTTAAACTTTTTTTATGCAACAAAATGATGTTTACTTTTTTGAAAATGAAGGTTTTGTCTTCCTTTACATGATTCCTGATCCTATCCAGCGCACTTCATCACAGTGGGATCCAATGGGGAATAAACCGAAATAAACGTTTCTACTTCAGCTTGTCAAAACAATAACGAACTAAACTCCTAAGGACGAAAATATTCCTCTTCAAAACACTGATTTGGTCAGTCCTGCTTTATGCAGCCAAATGCTGGACGATAAGCAAAGCAGCTGAGTAAATATTGGGAGAAGTATCCGCGAATTCTACGAGCTGTACGAAGATGTTGATATAGTCCGGAAGGCAAAAATCCTACGACATAATTGGCCGCATCGAGAATTGCAAAAATGGGCAATAATACTGCAGTCAAGATTGTCTTCGAATCCAAGCCACCAGAACGAGAAGATCGAACCTCCCGTTCAAGGATCAACCAATCGCGGACGCTAGAAAGCTTGATCTTACCAACAATGCCGGAAGGTATCACTTACTCATGCTCTGATCCTTACAGGTTCGTTGGTCGAATTGGAAGAAGAATACATTTTCTCAAATCAAGTCGCATCATAAATACACAAAGTTCCAAAACGTCTAAACCAGGCCAGGAAGGGTAAAATTTTCACGCAACAGTATCGTGATACTTTCCGCATATGACAGCACTCATTGAGAGCCACGCAGAGTTCTTACGTCGCTACCTTCCTCGTCCGATTGTGCAGAATGGTGTTTGCATCTTTGTAAACACAGTGACCTACAAGTGACAGCAGCGCAGGAATCAAACGACGGATCACTATTGCCAACCGCTGTTTCTTTGAACTAAGACGGCACTTGAGGAATAAAAGATAAACGGCCAATAATCAGGATCATCCCGGTCTTGCTTTATGGCACAGAAAAAGAATTGTCTTGGTCGCTATGAGACACAAATCCTTCGAGATATATTTAACAACCTTTGCGTAGGCGAAGTGTACACACTACACACAAGTGTAGTTGAGGGCAGTTATGGATCGAGTTGAGAAAAGAGACTTGTTGATTGAGGCACGATTTAACCCCGGACTGTAGTGTCATCAACGCAAGTAAGCCGGATGAGAACTTATCAAACCATTTACTACTTCTCATCTGAATGTTCTTGCAACCGATCCGATTATCCGAATTCAAAACGTTTACATATCGCCACGTTTAGAGTAGGATTTCATTGTTCTTAGAATGATTTCAGTATTTTTGTGTGCGTACGTATATAAACACGTCCGTGCGAATTTTTTCGTCTCGCATATCTTGAGAACCAATCAAGCTTTCGAATTCAAATTGGTTTCATTCGAATCATATTCCGCACCAATTTGAAGGTTACATATGTAAATAGTTCGTCCATCATTGAATGCAAGGCTCAATTAATTTTTCCGCTTTTGTTATAATTCAGTTAACTTTAGATTTGATTCCCCTTGCATGAATAAATGGTTTAAAAAGCCGTGCCTATCCACTTTGTCGAATTAAAAGCTTGAATATTTTACAGTTTGCAGGGACCGCAATCATAAGAATTTTGTATTAATTTCGACGGACAAAAAATGTGTTATATAATGGACCCGTTTTTCCTTTTGTGGTACGGTACCTTAAAAACTTTCTAAAGAAGGGGCAATTTCACTTGAGTTGATAAAATGAAACTAGTTTTCTTACGAAAAAAATTCAAAATTTATTAAAACTGCAAGTTTCAAGTGTCTTATATGATAAAAAAATATTTATAAATATATACACTGCCGTTCATAAGTCTTCGGACAATACATTCTGTCAGTGATTGTTTTTTTGTCTCTTTTTTTAATTTATTGTCAAAATTTTTTTGCAAGTAGTTTAATCAAATTTATGTCATTCAGCCAAATGACTTTCTTTTATTCTCTCTAGACTAGCTGACATATCGCTTAAAGTTAGTCTTTTGGTTTTGCTTTCTATTTTCGGAACTTTCGTTTAGTTTACCGAGACGGATGAGGTCTGCAATACTGACTACCCACCATAAAAGTTCTTGGACAACTATGGAGCCCTCATCTTACTTCGTATTGCCATTCCACTTTTTGTTCTTATTCGTTAAACCAAATTAGAGAAAAAAAAACTAATGGCACAAAATCTATCAGTTCATTGCTGATGTAAGCGAAGCCTCGAGGCAGACAGACAAACATAAAAAATAGCAAACGACCGCGATCAAAATTGAAGTACAATACGCGAAAATTGAGTTATTTCACTACAATTGTGGTTTCTTATATTATGAACCAAACCTTGCGCTTCCTTTTACTCCAGAGCAAGACTTTCCACCTCTCGGCTTGGGTTAAGTGCTTTTAATTTATCTTAACTTAAAACTTTCATGGAAATGGAGTCCTTTAAATTAATTCTTCTCTATAAAGTGGAATACGAGAAGTTGACAAAGTGGCTCAATATTTTTTACGGACCTTTGGCTATATAAAAAAAAAAAACGGGCAAGTGCGAGTCGGACTTGCGCACCAAGGGTTCCGTACAAACCTGTAGGTATATAAGTAAAAGGTCACCCATCACGACAATCGAGTCATAGTGATGGTATTTTTAAAGACAAAGGTATCTTCATGGTTTCAGTAACCCTTTATTTTATATTAACACACTAAATATTATACGAACAATACAATACAAGCTTTGATTCCCTTGCGAGAAGTTGTGAGTTTCAAAATATACGGCAAAAATGGTTGTACCTTTGCGCGATCTGCGTTGACTTCGAAAATTGGTTTTTTTTCAAAGCTTTAAGGCATTTAGACCTAAATAGATATTTGATATGAGTTTCAACTTGATATATCTACGCGTTCATGGGGAAAAAGGTAATAAGTTTATAGTTGTTACAGCTAAAAGGTATTATAGACCAGAGTATTTGAAATGAATTGCAATTTAATACCTCTACGCGTACCCTGTAGGTTTAAATTCCCTTCCCAGAGTGAATCTTTGCGTTGGCTTATTTTTTCTTGATTTTTTCACAGCTCCCAGAAACAGTAGACTTGAGTATTTGTTAAAAATTCCAGCTTGATACCTATACGCGTTCCTGAGAAAAAGGGTATTGACAACAAAGTGATCTTATAAGGGTTCCGTTTTTCCTTTCAAGGTACGGATACCTTAAAATAGTAAACATACATGGCACTTTGCCATTCGAAATGTGCACTTAAAATTGCAAACCTTCGATATCTACAGAAGATGAAGATGAGACTTTTGTGTAACCCAGATCACAACTTCCATTTTTCAAGTAGATAAAAGACATAACTTTAACAGTAGCTGTGTCCTGCGACTACGTCCGCGTAGGTTTCTTTAACATAGAAAAGTTGTAGGACTCAAAAAGGCTTACTTGCCGCACAGTGACATTGAGGCAGTCAAAAAAATTTAACAAAATTGAAATTAATTTTAAATATATTTTTTAAGTCCTATTTTAATAATTTGTGTACTAACCTTAAGATATAGGAATATGTCACGGCAGACTTTTTTATAAAAGCTTTTCAGTTCTATAACTTTTCTATAGAAAGCAAGTACAAATCTCTATCCCTTTCGACAGCATTCGCAAAAAAATACTTTTTTTCACTAATTTTTCTCAAAATTAAATATTTGGTCGCCACGAAGGACTCTTTTATAAGAAATAAATAGCCTAGGTCAATTCTTAAGGTCAATTGTATATTTTGGTGGAAGATTTTTTGAAATCGAATGAGTATTTTCGAAGATTACCTCATACATACAAACTTTTAAACTTTGATGGTGTTGGTATTTTATTTTTCTTCATTTAATCGTGAAAAAGCTGAAAAAAATTTGTAAAAATAATAACGAGTCGAAAATTTCGATTTTAAATATATTAAATTTTATTTACAATTAAAATTAAAGATTTTGAATTAAATTGATTTATTTAGTTATGATGGTAACCTTAATTTTAGAGAAAGGAAATTTAAATATATTTAATTCTTAACATACATAAATATACCACAGTTTCACAGGACTAGAACTTTGAATTCCACAATGGAAAATTCATTAAACAAAAAATATAAAAAAATAACTAGTAACTTTGGATACAAAATTCAATTTCGAAATTTTGAATTACAAACCGCCATTTGAGTGCGGATAAAGGGATCCAGCGCTGTTGGGGCTAAAACTAGTCGATGTCGGCGATGGCGATTCATTGCTATTTCTACTGCTGTTACTGCTTCCATACTGTCCGCCACCACTGCTGCGTCCACTTAACTGATTCGTACGTGGATCTTCAGGAGTCCAGACACGAGCATACAGCTTGCTGCCTGGATATCGATCACCCTTCCTGTACCAGGACAACGAATGTGAGACCCCACCACCTGTGAACAAGATAATAGAAAACAATTTTAGTACTTTCTGTCTGGCCACGCCTCTTCAATCAGGACAGTGTTATAGCACATCCTTCATCCAACAAACAAACAAAATAGGAACACACTCAAGCATCCATTAGTAAGGACATTACAACCCCATTAAAGATAAGATGAAAGCAGTGTGCGGCCAACGAAATGTGCGAAATGCTTATACAGCTGGAAGGATTCAAGGATTTCCCGCCGCTTCAACAGAGTTGTTTGTTTACATTTGTTGCGAGCAAATAAGGGCGAAAGAGGGCTTGCATACAGATCGAAAAAGGATACACTTCAAGGATGGATAAACTAAAGCCGAGTGGAATGAGTCGACTCGATTTCGAATGTGGAAACAATTTGTGGAAACCCCCTGCCTTGTCGTCCAGTGTCAAGTGGTCTTGCGGGTTATCACAAAGCTTCAGCTAGGAGGAGCGATTCCATTCGAAAGTGGTGTGAAAATTTGCCATACGTTAGAGCTTTACTTTAGTCCTGTTTGGCTGAAAGCAAAAGGAAAAAAAGCAACAACAAAAAATACAAAACTCATCGTCCTTGCGTTGCGGATGATGAGAGACAAATTACATAGAGCCCACCCTACCTTAGGGGATGACGTTGATTTCGTGTGGCACAGCCAAACACATGAACCCGGCACATCTGCTGGGGTGGAACGAATTTCCCACGGGCTGATTATTTATGGTTCCGTATTATGATGGACGAGTAATGTACGAGTGAAGCTCGTACCCTCGGCGGATGATATTTACGAGTCGTACGAATTGAAAGGTAGCACAGCCTTTTGGGGTCTATTATCTGCTTGGTACATCGAATGTTATGTTAGGTTTATTATGATTGTTATTATTTTTACCTTTCGTCTATAAATGCGGCATTCGAATGATGTTTTGTCGACTGATGGGTCGTTTATTGATTGTGAAACACGTACGTGTTGGATATTGTTATTTTGGGAAATACGCGCGTTGCTTTTTATAGCAGACTAGCGGGGCCGAAAGATGGTTTTATGTCCCAACGTTTGTTTAAATACTATTAGCGGGTTAAGTAAACTTTTTTTTTGAAGTTCGAATTTTTGATTTGTATAAAAACGACATTACTAAAATAAGCGTACAACTATGATGCATAAACTAACTTTGAATAATTGCAATAAAATTTATTTATGGACCTCTCAGAGGGTTAAGTGGTTAAATAATAATGAAAAATATTTGGGGAATGAATCAAAACCACCCAGGAATATGTCCAAATACACACAAAAAAATGTACAAAAATCGGTTCAGCCGTTAAAGAGGAGTTCAGTGACATACACACGTACAGAAGAATTATATTATTTGATTTTTTTTTTTTAATTTTTATCAAATTATTTTTCCGCAAATGTAACAAAGTCATATCGAGGAACATTTAAGTTCTATGCGGTTCAATTTTGGGTCGATAAGGCACAGTTCGTCCTTGAGGCCTTTTCCATGACAGAAACAAAGTTTGGATCACCCTTGAAATATTTCTGTCATAATTTAGTAAATAAGGAACATAAGACTTCCTACAGAGGTTAGGAAGAGGCTCAAGTTGAGTGTCAAATTCGACTGCACGATGTGTGAAAGGTCCAAAGCAATTCCCCTGAAGTGACTAAAGAATATCTCTTTCTCCCGAGAGTTCTAAACACAACCATATTCCATAGGAAGAAGTGTTTTATGGATTTTGTTTCCTCTTAGGTAGCGATGTGAAATTTAAAAAACTTATCTAGCATCTGAAGCCTTTTCGACCCGACAAATCGGCAACATATAAAAAGTTTAAACTCGGATAAATTCTGGAAAAGCTATTTATGGCCCATTCATCGACTTCAAAGCCGTATATGACAGCATTCATCGCACCAGGTTTACTGCCTAATGCTCCAAAGCGCATAATGAACTGCACAACTTGGACCCAGAACTTCCAAATTATTCCTGACTTGCATCGGATTCCGGAGACACGCTGTCATTTCTTCAACATTATTCTTGAACAGGTTCTGCGCAGGGCAGCTTTTGACATGGAAGACAGTTTGTTTGTCAAGCCTGTCCAACTGATCTTAAATAACATTGAAATAAAGCTTTCACTGCCATTGAAGAAAATGCCTCAGATTGAACACATAATTCCGCCGAACACCATAACAATAAGCAGATATAACATTGAGATAATAAAAGAATTTTTTCTATATGACCACATTCCGACGAGGGCTCTTTCCAAGCAACTGACGCTGGCTCTTTACTTTTAGGACAAAAACTCCTTACTAAAAGAACACGGCTCATGTTCGAGAAGGAAAAGGTACTCATGTGCATTCAGTCCGCTTGAAAAATATGTAAGCAGCTTTGGCTCTGGCTCAGATACTCCTAGAATCAATATGCTGATGATGATGCATACTAAAATTCAGGTTTTTAAGTTTACTAAACGCCAACAGCCTACACAGGTCAGTTCGCATATCTTTACTAAAATTATAAAGAGCTAATGTGTTTTAGTTTGTATGAATTAGGTAATCTTCGAAACTACCCATCCGATTTAAAATATTTTTTCAATGGATCTTCAGAGTGAACGTAGGCTTTAAATTATACTATTTAAATCAAATGGTCTTTCGTGGCGACCAATTATGTTACTAAAAAACAGTCGACCGAATGCGTTTTGTGCGAACGCTTCTTTAGTGGCCTTCTATGGAAAAGTTAATTTTCAAAATATGACTAAGAAATTAATTTAACAAATCGGTCATGCACTAAACTGATAAATAGCTAAAGGACTTGCATCTAATATGTCCTTTATATAAAAGAGAGGCAAATTTTGTATCTAGGAGGAAATCTTCGAATCTACTCATCCAATTTCAATATCCGAATACAATGATATAAAGTATTTTTACTATCTCATTATATGTAAGCTATTTATACATATAAAGTTGCTGTTCATGATCTAAAATTCACATCTGGTAAGAATAAAATTTATCGCATCCTTACTAGGCCCTACAGGATTCCTCCGGAAACTCGCTTTCCTTTTCTTTAATTTTCCAGCAATCATCCAAAATTTTGCATCCTCTCTTCGGCTGTGTTCGTTCTGAAGTACCCATTGGGTGGTATTAATAAAAACTAGCAATTACTCGAAGTAAAGTCTCGTAGCAAAGTAAGTTCAGAAAGTAATTGCTCGAATTTGTATGAGTAAGACTTTACTTTATTATAGCAAGTTCGAACATTCGAACATAGCAATTGCTTGACATTTGACAGCAAAGCGGCTTTTTCTTTGCATTTGGTTGTGTATTTGGAATTTGGAAAAGTAAATAAAAAAAAATTAAAATTGAATCGGAGGATTTTTTGGACCACGAATATTCACTCTTAGCTGACGTTGAAGTTGAATATCTGAATGGTAATTATGCTCACTTTTTGTGGTTTTATAGGCATGTTATAGGCAACCACAAGCGGCAAAAGTGGTATAGTATGCAAATCCATTTTAAATTAAAATAATTAGCTTTTTTTTGTAAAGAAAACTAGCGGAAACCCAAAATCGCACAATAATTCACTTCAAATGCACGTAATTTATGCCTCAAAAGTACGCAGCAAATGCTTCTAGTCACCTAAATAGTAGACTTGACATTTTCTTAGCAAATGCTCAGTTTTATGCCTTTTATTCATACCAATTTGAGCAAAAGCCATTTTCGAACATAGCAAATGCTCAGATTAGTTTTTTATCATACGAAAGTAAGCAAATGCTAAAAACTGTCACTTTTTCGAGCGATTGCTTCATAGTTTAGCAAAGTCAGTTTCTATTAATACCACCCATTGTAAATGTTGGTGAGATATTTTTGAAATCTTAAATTCTTATGGAATAAATTTTGCTTATTACCGAGGAATTTTAGTGTTGATAAAAATTGCCTTTTACACGACATTGTTTGGACAAAAAGTACGATTTTGTGTCAGCGGATGACGAACAGGCCTTTTTGAATTCTACAACTTTTCTACGTACACGAAATCTACGTGGGCGAAGTCGCAAGGGACTTCTTGTGGTAGAATAAAGTGAGTTATCCGAAAAGATCGGATCTCAGATGGATCACCTTCTATCAACTTAATTTGATGTGTCAGTATTCGAGAGTCTGGGTTAGTTCATTTTGTCATTCATGACAACTTAGCTATCTATTCAGTTATTTGATTCAGATCGGGTGAGTTTTAAAACTAGAAAAGCTCAATAAGGCTATCGGTGGTTTTAGTTGAATCAAATCCTAGAAATATAATCAGATTTTTTGTTAGAACCCACCTCTTTCGCATTATCAGTCAGACATAATGAGATGTCGCTCAAAGAATTTAATTCTTAAGGTTCCGTACATCAAAAGTAAAAAAACAGAACCCTTTTGGGATCACTTTGTTGTCTGTCCAAATAACCAAATAATAATGACTGCATCCAAATCGTCGCAGTAAAAAGGCTGTTTATGCCGCATACTTTTATACTCGCAGGCGCAGGGCAATCAAAGCCTACACAAAGGGTTCTTACCAAAGACGTAGAATAGTGAAATTAGCAAGAAGCAATGTCTTACAGCACAAGTTAAGAGAAAAATCTGGAAAACCGTGAATTTGTACACACACACATTTTTTTTTAATTACCAACAACTTACCTTCAAGTTTGTACGGAACCTTCGTTGCGCAAGTCCGACTCGCATTTGGCCGTTTTATTCTATATTTCTGCCTTAGAAAAACAAAACCTAAACCAAGAAGTCTAAGATTCTTTGATCTACAGACTAGAGCAGTATATTCCGACACCTTCACTTGTTTCCATCTGTGAACTGTCTGTAAAGCTGTGGGTTTTTATTAACTGAACCAAGCACGATCTCACGATCACCAGCCGACCCGATGACCACTGAGCGAAACATGTTGTCTCAATCCTCAAGTGATCTTCACTGCTAGTGTCAGGACCAATTAAACAAGGGCCAACCAACTATAATATTATTGAAATTTTTCAAATTAAGGCAGTTTAAGCTTAATTCTATTTTTTAAAAAGAGAATTACAAAATTATTTTTTCTTACATCCAAATACTTGATTCTTTCGCCCAACCTCATTCGAATCTCCTAGGGAAGAAGCTTGGTAAATAGGGATGTATTTGGAAGAACAACAAACATCAATGGGATTTATAGGCAACAAACATCTGGTTTATAGGCGGCGGTAGTAACACAAGCGGTTTATGGTTAAAAAAAACACTTAAGAATTCAAAGACTTAGCTTGTAAGGGACCCCGGATCAATGTGATCATACTCAACCTAGCTTTAAAATCAATGCTGAATCGATCTCTATCGATTTCAGACCTCAAAAAGAACGCTCAAACCAAAATTGCGTAAAGAAAGGAGTCGGGTGAGGTTAAGGATACAGAGCTGCTCACCTGAAAGAGAGAGTAACAGAGCAGTAGTTGGTGTTTTCTGTGAGAAAAAGTTGATACTTCGCAGGCATCCAGAAATGATTTTAAAGACATTAGTGACGACAATATCATTTTTCCGTCTACCTTGACAGTCATGCAACCGTTAATGCGGTGGGCGCCGGTTGAAATCTGAGCTCGTCAATGCTCAAAAACTCAGAAAGCGTACTCAACATAATATATGCCTTATAGAGGACTTCTGATATCCACACTCTTCCCCAAATGGGAACGTGATTGGCCGAGGATATCCTCATATGCAAAATTCGCCTATACGCCTGATAGTTCTCAAGGGAATATCCTTATGATGTACGAGTATCCTTTGAATGTCTTTACACCAACCGAGAGAGGTGTATGATAAACAATGAAGAGACAATCTTGTGAATAGGCGTCCTATTGTTTTTTTCATTCGGTCAAAATTCGCAGTATTTTATTCTCCAGTAGCCGCTTTAGTAACAAATTAATTTTTTGTATACTTCAAATCAAAGCATACCTAAGCGACTATTAAGCTAAAGTCAACCCTAATGATTCAATTTTTGAATTGGTATTCCCAACGGTAAATGCCGAAATTACCTCGAAAATTTATAAATGTTTTGTCAGCTGAACCACAAAAAAATTTCAATAAAAAAATAAAACAACCCAACCAGCTTGATCACATTAACCCCTCTTCCCCTAATCCTTTAAACCAAACTCATTGCAAGGACATGCATAGTGCACACCAATATTCTCTCCCTTTCTCATTGAATTCGATTTGAATTGAGAAAAACACCGAACCGACAAAACCGTGACCAAAATTCACTTTATAACGCTTAATGCTTACGCACGCATATCTATTTCGTCCTGTCGATCCTTGTGGTTGGATATTTCATCCATCTTCAAACCATTGACACCATAGACACTCAGTAAGGAAAGTGTGAAAATCTCAATTAGTTCCAAGCAGCCGGATGAATTAAATGCGGCATTTTCGGGGGGAACGTCGTCATCCTTGATGAAGATCCTTTTTTGCGTGTTTCCATGGAAATTTGCGTGTTTTCGAATATTATTTAAATGGAAAACTAAATGGTGCAAGGGGTGGGTGATTGCACATCACCAGTGGGTTGAGAGAAAAAGGAGGATAATTGCATAATTTTCAGAGATCCTTGTACTGAATGATCCTTTTGTTCATTGCCAAGGTGATTGATTACTCGATATCGATGAAACATACAGAAGCGAAGCAGGGGTGGGAGGAAGTGTAGACCGCAAGTGTTTTTTTTTTTAAATTGAAAATGTTTAATTCAAAATACAGATGGATTGCGTGTGCGTGAAATGTAGACTATGCTGGGAAAATTATATTCCATGGGGCTATAATTATTCGTCAACCGACTGCAGCATGAAGCATACAAAATTGTTGATTAAGTGGTAGGTACAGTTTAAAGCATATTATTATGTTTAATTTTGTTTAAAACGTTGGAAAAACGACAAATTTACAGGTTTGTTAGAAAAGCAAGTATGTTGGAAATGTAAGCCTTGGAACGAAACATTTTTGTGTACAACAATAGCACCTGCTTATTTAGACAGAAAATCTTTGCAAGACATTGAATTCATTTTATTTTATTGTCTGTGCATAGGGTCTGTTCCGCTGGTCTTTCTTGTTGTTATTGGACCGATAAAATATCCGTCGGATAAATTGTAACTGATTCGTCCACTGTCACCAGTGGTAGTTTTCCTTCAGTACTAAAAGATGCTGAGGTCAATGAACCATTAAAGACCTATTTGGCTGCTTTCAATGTTTTCTAAACTCTATTTAAAAAAGAAAAAAGAAAGGAATTTGAATAACTTTCTCGAATAACTGACCTCGTGTTTTTTGGTTTTGTATCACTTTTTTTATTCTATGGTCAAGAATTCTTTAAGAGACTGTTTAAATTTCCAGTTCTAGAGTAGGACGACATATGTAAATGGCTTAAGGGGTAACTCCTAATAAAGGGTCCGCCATCTAACGTTTTTTTTTCAACTAGTGCTTATTTCGTGAATGGTAACACTTAGCTGATGTCTGATTTGACAGATAATTAGTTTTATCCTTCCGCTGAACGAATATGGTTGTGTATACGCTTGAACAATGCTGGGAAATATTGTGACATTACTTTGAAAATCATGGTAATGTTGCAGAATGTGTTCGAAAATTACGTACGGATTTTGGAAGAAGAGAAGCACCGTCAGCTCCGTATGTTCGTTATCTTGTGAAAAAAGTGAAAGAAACTGGCATCCTCATCGATAAACCAAAGCGCGAAAAGCCTAAGACAGTGCATATACCCGAAAATATTGCTGCTGTGGCAGAAAGTGTGCGTGAAGCGCCATCAAAATCAACTCACCGTCGTTTTCAACAATTGAACATAGCGGAGACATCATTGAGACGTATTTTGCATAAAGACCTTGGTATGACGCCATAAAAAGTCCACTTGGTTCAGGAGCTGAAGCCAACTGACCATCCAATGCGTTTTCGCTTCGCTAAGTGGGCCTACGATCGACTTACAGAAGATGCCGATTTTGCCAAAAAAATCATCTTTTCAGATGAAGCTCATTTTGATCTTGGCGGGTATGTAAACAAGAAAAATTGTCGCATTTGGGGCACAGAAAACCCGCACGCATACATTGAAAAGCCGATGCACCCAAAACGAGTCACTGTTTGGTGCGGATTTTGGTCCAGAGGCATAATTGGGCCATTTTTCTTCGAAAATGAACAAGGAGTGGCCGTTACAGTCAATGGCGATCGTTCTCGGGCCATGTTGAACGAACTTTTGTTCGCAAAAATTGAAGAGGAGGATATTGGCAACATTTGGTTTCAACTGGACGGCGCTACGTGCCACACAGCCGAAGCTACACTCGATGTTTTGCGCCCTGTTTTTGAAGATCGCATTATCAGCCGCAGAGCTGATGTCGTTTGGCCACCTCGGAGCTGCGATTTGACACCGTTGGACTATTATTTGTGGGGTGCCCTCAAAGATAAGTTTTACGCCGACAAGCCAGAGACAATTGACGCTTTAAAGGACAATATTCGTAAAGCCATTGGTGAACTACAGCTGCACACAATCGATAATGTGCCTAAAAATTGGACCGATCGTGTAGGCTACTGCATGACCAGCAGAGGCAGCCAGTTGAATGAAATTATTTTCCATTATTAACCGGAAGGATTGTACTTTCAAATAAAAGAAGAAATTTGAGAAAATATGCAGCAGTTTTTTTTTATAGCATTTTCAAAAAAAAAAGTTATTTGGCGGACCCGTTACTTGCGCAAGCTGTTCATGGGTTATGCACAGATCCTCATCGAACAATGCTTTTAATTCAGCGTCTTCAACTAATGTTGGTCTTGAAATCGACGTCTATAAAACGATTGAATCCATCACGGCACGATGTATCAATTAGAGCAGCATCTCCGTAAGCGTGCGAACATTTTTCTGACAAGGGTTTTATCGTGGGGATATAAAAGAAAGTCTGCAGACGTCAGTTCTGCGACTGAATTCTTGGAAGTTAGATATGACTGTACCTTGTAAGAAGGCTTCTTTCATTTACTTCTGGAAATGCTGATACTAAGAAAATTTAGAATCGGTCTATGAAACGATTGGTGTAATCCAACAAAATCAATTTGGGTTCAAACTAACCCACTCTACTTTTCACCCGTTGTTGAAACTTTTCTATAGTAAGAAGATAAATATCACTTACCGTAAAAGCAGTGTTTTCAAGAAATCGAATTCGGTAAACAGTCTATTCATTGAGTTAAGTTGCATAATAGGTCGCCTCAAAAGGCCGTTGTATTTAAACGGGTTTATATATGTAAGCTATGCCCCTTTTGAGGACCCATTCTAAATATTGGAATTTTTAAAATCTAATGTCTGCTCGATTTTAAAAACTTGAGGTTTCGATAAAGGTAATCTGATTGTCCCGTTTGCACAATAATCTAAGTTAACCTATTTGAAATAAGATTCCCAAAAGAGAAGCCATTCATTTGTATGTATTCCAAGTTAAAGTTCTATTAAAGGTTATGCCTCCATTTTTCGCTGACTCGACGTTCTCTATAGTTAGATGGTCAGAAAGCTTCTTTGATCATACCTTGAGAAAATCGGATGTTTGAATTTCTGTATATTGTTTACGAGGAATACATCGAAAAGACTCTTCAAGTGCGTTGGGTATTCGATGTTAATAGATTAAAGCTGAAATCAGATCTGACCGCAAATGAACGGGTCAAGAACTTAAATACACTTTGCCTGTACATCATTCTAGATCAGATTTACAGATCATTCGGTTTTCGCAAATTTCGCAGCACCTCCCAATCCTCTTCGATCGGTCAGTCCATCGAAAATATCTGAAGAGATACTTTACTACGTAAAGGGATATCAAAGGATATCATTTTCACTCGGGAATAGAAGCAAGAGTTTCCAGGGACCTTAACGTTCACAAATTCACCGGTCCAGATCTTATTTTCTTCCATAGTCTGAAACGGTGTTTTTCCACGCTTGAAAAATCATTACATTAGCTTCTCATCTCCCGTACTCTTTTGGCCTCTTTCTGAGAACATAGAAAACAACATTTATCCAGCACGTCCTTAAAAATGGAAATTTTTTTCTACCACTTACTACAGTCCCATTGCACTGACGGCCCTTCTTCCCAAGGTCATGTTACCGCTGATTAATCGTCGGCTTATAAAATAACTTGAAACCGGAAAGCTTCTCAATGATCAGTAAAAGTTTCACTGGTAATTTAATGTGACAAAGTTTGGCCTCGATGAATCTGTTTTTCACTCTTTTAGAAACAACCTTATGGCCCGAGTTGTGCTGGATGGTTTCAGCTCTGCAATGGCTTCCCCGTAGGGGCTCATTTTATCTCCGACTCTGTTCTCAATTATCGTATATGATCTCTTGACTGCCACATCTAATCTAATTTCCATGATCCATTGCGTCGCAGAAGCCTTAACTATTCATAAATGGAATGAGCTCAAAACCGATGCATTGAAGAGCGCAGCGTAATGTCTTCAAGCACTACAAGAAATTCTTCAGCCCTTCTCATATGGGTGCAACCAATAAAGCGTTAATTCGCCTTAAGCTGGAATATAACTCACATGTCTGGGTAGGCTTCCCAAGAAGGTATCATTTTAAGCCTGCCAGAATTCAAAATCAAGCGGAGACGAAAATATTGCTAAGGCCACCAACTTTTCTCAACATAAATGCAACGTTTCCTGTATTTCGCGAAATTGCCAGCTGCGCTACATCCTCTTCAGCATTTTCCTGCTAACGTCTGACTTTAAGGAGAATAATCCTAGACAACCGCTGCTGCTTTTGTTCAAAACAACCAGCTGTTTTATGGAACTGAATGCTGGATGCCGAGTAAATGTTGCGATGCTTCAAAATAAAAAATTTTCGTGGAATATTCGGTTTTACCTACAAGCAGCGCGAAATTAGGAGAAAGGAAACTCACGAATTCAGATCTCGATATAATCCGGAAGGCAAAAGTTCGGCGACTACACTATCTCGGCCACATCGTGAGAATGGAAAATAATACTATAGCCAAGAGTTCCTCCACTGGAGTGGTCGCCGTGCGATAGTTGTCTCTCTACTTTATCAGCCTATTTCAATCGCGAACTTGTAAGTTATGAAGATGGTGTCTTTGGGTCTCTTGCAGAGACAAAACAACACTGGCAACAAAGTGATGCCGCAACCTTCAAATAATCGCGAATAAAATACTGCGAATTGAGCGAAAGCAAAATGGTCGATATTCGTACTCCACCCAAGCATTTATCGAAACCGGTATACATCTGAGCTTCGAATCACTACATAAAACTTGTCTTCTAATATCTTTGCTCGATCTATGCAAAGTTTTTTTTAGAAATATATAAGTGTAGTCATAATCCCTTGAGAGTGGTCAAATAACCTGATCTTTAAGGACTTCCCTCATTGAATTCGAAGGCAACAAGCACACAAGATTGTCTAAAAGAAATTCAATTTTTACTCACTTCGATCTCTTAGGATGATCTTCTTTGGTATTTCCTTCTGATAGTTCCTCTGCAGTCCACTCAGTCCTGTCTCATTGCCATTTTTATCCTTTCGCACCATCTCGCCCAAAAAGGTTATATAGCTGATGGCCAGCTTCAGCGTATCCACCTTACTAAGCCTCTTCTCGTAGGGCAAAGTGGGAATATGTGACCTCAACCCCTCGAAGGCTTCATTGATGCTGTGCATCCGTCGTCGCTCCCTTAAATTTGCCGCCTGCCTCTGCTGTGCCTGTTGCGAGGCGCACTTTAACCGTCGTGTCTTAATATGCCGACTATAAACAAAGCTAAATCTAGGAGTTAAGTGGAATACTACTTTTGGACCATTCTCACCTCTTCTCCTCATTGTTTTCCTGATCACTGTTGAATCCACTGTACACATCACTGTCGTCCGAGCTGTTGTCGTCGCCAAAGAAGAAATCTGAACTGGAAGTTGAGCCGTTTGTCGCCTGAGAACCCTCAAAGAAATGTCGAGCCATAGTCGATTCCAGGTCGAAATTATCCATCGAATACATTTTACGGCCGGCAGGTGTTTATCGAATGCAATTTACACAAAACACGACCTTATCACAGAGCAAGGACTAGAAAAAGGATGTGCTGTTCGCTGGGGCTTATCGTGACATGTTACTCGTCGTAAATCGGTGTTATCTCGAACAGTTGCTGCCCCTTTTGAAACACTTGTGATAGAATATTAATTTTGCTCAAAAACTAAGCCTATAATCAGTTAATGGAACATGGTAAACGGTGAAGTGTGCGTCGCACGTGGCGGAGGCATTGTGTTGTTTTGGACACCTCAAGCGATTTTTCGATGATTGACTTTCAATCGACAAGAATTGAGGGTGCAATGATGGACGTTATCTGTTGAAGAAACAATAAAAAACAAATAGTTATCCATGTAAATAGGTTTATTTTGTTGTTCATGTCAAGTGGGGTTGCGCAATAAATTGTTGTATATTTTTTATAACAAAACACGATAAGGCGATGTCGATATCGGAACGGGGCAGCAATTTTTCCCTCATGTAAAAATAGTTTTTGTAGAAAATTTGATAGAAAACTGAGACGAAAATCATGGAAATATTATTATTATTAATTCTTTATTAATAAGTAATTAAATTAACTTAGTAATATAAAGGAATAGCACTAGCTACCAGGGCTATCAGCTAATCATGGAAATATAGTTTATGATTGGCGTCATAAATGGGAACGTTTTGAAAATGTTTGCTTATTCACGGAATTGTTACTTCCTGGCTCAATATTTCGTAGGACATTAATGCAATAAAATAGAGCATATTTTAGGCGGGATGATGGTCCAAACTATGCTTGCAACTTCAAATAATTTATTCAAATTTTCAATTTTGAGCTTGCCGATTTTGGTTTTAAGTTCGTACCAAAGGGTTTTTATTCGGAAATTGTGTGTTTTAATTCATCATTTTGCATTTATCCCCAAGTAACGGAAAACCTCCTCATTTTCTAATATTTGTATGTAATGCACCGGATTCTTTATACCTTCTTTTCGAAATAACTGCGCGGTTCCTTTGAATGATAAACGAGCCCCTAAAATCATATCACATCCTACTCCGTGCTTTAGAGTATCGGGAACACATCTTTTATCATCTGATCCCAGTCTATTAATTTATGTTTCATAGCTCCATTGTATTTTGTTCCATTCAGAAATCTTCCAAACCTTATAATTCTTCGCAAAGACTTTTCGATTTTTTTGGGGAAAGCAATTCTATTTTCTAAAAGGTTTGCTTTCATGCAATCGTTCCCAAATGGGTCCTCATCATAAACTTCCTTTTAATTATGTTTAAAAATCATTATTGGATGTTTTTTTTTTGGGCTTCTGTATCCTGCTACCTATTCTGTAGTTTGATACTTGTCATTGTTAGTAACTGCACAGAAGGCTATTGTTTCGTTTTTTTTAGCAATGCATCCTTTTTTCGACTTTTGAAAACGATAACTTATCAATTTTTCTGATCTTAACAATGGCGTGGCACGAGAGAGATAACGTTTACGCCCAAAATTGATAATGGTTTCTTGTAGAGAATATTTTACAATGCTAGGAGGCTTAGACCATTTTTTTTTTTTTGAAAGTTCGTAACGAATTAAAAGGTTTTCCAAAAAGGACTTGACAACATTTTTTTTTTAAATACAGCGCAAACCATTTCATCTTAGCCGAAACGCCCGCTATTTCGCGTTGGATCTGATCTCTTTCAACGTCGTCGGCTTGTTAGCACAAACCAATGACTTTACTTTGCCCCAAAGAAAATAATCTAGAGACGTTAAATCGCACGTACGAGGCGGCCAACCGACTGGCTTATTTCTTGAAATAACACGCTCACGACCCTGTTGAAACCACATGTCGCCCAGGTCCACATCTTCTACATCGGACCAAAATAATCGGTTATGAAGATGAAATTGCGATGAAATTCATCATCTAATGTGGTATGAGCGATGCCCTTTTCTTGAGAACGCCGTGGAATTGACTGATTTGGATCGTTTGCTACGGACGTCTGAACGGCAGCGATATTTTCGACACTTCGAATAACCCGTTGCCTCACTGACACGGCAACACACACACAAATTTTTGCACTTAAATGGCAATTAGTCTACTAGTACGAGAGTAACATAATAAGGCGATATCGGAACGGGGCAGCAATTTTTCCCTCATGTAAAAATATATTTCGTAGAAAATTTAATAGAAAACTGAGTAGAAACACATTTTAAGCTTGGTTTTAAAAACGAAAACAACGAATGAACAATCTTCCTTACAATAAAACAGACGATCAGAATTTATATACTATATATACAGTGGGTGACAAAACTTTTTAAAATAGAGCGCAAAACATTTGTTTATTAAACGAAATACGTCGAAAACGGGTCCCTATATTAACTTTTCATCATAAAAACACTTGGAATTTTATTAAATAACATTTACTTGAAAATGTGTTTCCATTCGAAAATAATCAAAAAAAAAACTTCACTCCCGAAATGCGAAATTGACAAAACTAAAGCAACTTCGAATGAATTCGAACGTGCATATGGTCAACAAAATTAAAAGTACAAACACATTTGGGTGCCATTAGATCACATCCCTTTAAGGAATACTATACTTTCTATTTTCTGTTTAAATGCATCATTTATTTCACTCATTTTTCATTTTGAAGTGATAGCAGAAAGAGTTGAAGTTTTAGTTCGATATTTTTCTCAAAGAAGATGGGGGAACTTTAAAATAAAACAATGGCAGATTTTCTTAATGGGATAAAACAAAAAGATATTTGCTTTAAATATTCCATGGAGAAATCGGTTGTGTCTCGTTTATCAAACGATATTTACAGACAGGAACGGTACAAACACTTCATCTTGGAGGCGGACCCCCAAAAACAAATGCACGGCAGGATCATATTATAGAACGCGAGTTCAAAAAAGATCCTAGAACATCTTCAAGGAAAGTTGTGAACGACTTGGGACTCAATATTCATCCAAGAACTGCAAGCAGAAGGTGTAAGGAGTTGCCTATTAAGTCTTTTAAGGCTGCGAAGAAACCATTTGTGTTGAAGAAAAATAGCGAAATGGAGAACAATGCTCTGCTCAGATGAATCCAAATATAACATCAAGGGATCAAATGGAAGAGCGGACGTAAGAAGACCGAAAGGAAAACGATTAAACCCAAAGTATTGCCAGGGTACACTAAAACATGGTGGTGGCAATGTTATGGTGTGGGATTGTTTCTCCGGCCATAGAATGGAAGCTTTCTACCAAGGGTACAAAGATATACTGAAGGACAGTGTGTATTATGACGTAATGCACTTGCGCTGGATATTCCAACATGACAATGGAATGGCCAGCGCAATCACCTGATCTCAATCCCATAGAGAATCTAAGGGTCTCAAAATTACTCCTCTAAGGCCTCTCTTTTTCTAGCTATAGAAAAATAATGGTGGAACGTCTCAATGGATGCAGTAAACAATTTAACTGAATACATGCCCCGCCGATGTCAAGCAGTTCTTCAAAATAACGGATAACCAAGAAAATATTGATTAATATAGTCACCATTTATTTCCTATTTCTGATAATTGTTTAGTTGCGTCAATAAAATAAAAAGATGGTTTTGTTTTTGTTGAATTTCATTAAATAAATTATCTACTTTATAATTAGTAAGAAATAATATTCAAAGTGTCTCTATGTTTTAAAATTATAAGTTATAACTTTTTCAGATAAATTTTTGTTCTCATGCAAAGTAGAAAAACAGATTCAATACTAAAAGTTGCTTTAGTTTTGTCACACACTGTACAGTCGCGGCGAACTAATCCGAAATCGAAGTTGAAAAGTATCAAACCTTGTGTATGTATTTTGTTAATCATTTGTTAAAGTAAGAAAAGAAAGAAACAACAGAAGAATTTATCCAAATTCAATTACATGATTCGAAATGGTTGGCATCATAAAAAAGAACGTTATGAAAATGTTGTGTAATCACTGTCTTACATCTTCGTTGCATTGATGCAATAAAATGGAGCATATTTTGGGCGAGATGATGGTCCAAACCGTCTTTGCAACTTCAAACAATTCATTCAGTTCATAATTTTTAAGTTCATTAAGTTTCGTTAAAGGGTTTAAGTCCGGACAACGAGTACAAGATGGCTACATCGACATTTATAATTGTGTGTTTTGAGTCATTATTTTGATTATTTTGCATTTATCCCCAAGCAAAGAGCAATTCTTCCTCATTTTCTAATATTTGTATGTAATGCACCAGATTCATTATAACTTCTTTTCCAAATAAGTGCCCGGTTCTTTTGAATGACATACACGCCCCTAAGCATATCACTACCTCCTCCGGGCTTAAGAGTAACCAAAACACATCTTTTATCATCTGATCTCAGTCTATTAATTTATGTTTCAAAGCTTCATAGTATTTTGTTCCATTCAGAAATCTTCCAATTCTTATATTTCTTCGGAAAGGTTAACCTAGCTTTTCGATTTTTTTTTTGTGAAGGCAATGGTATTTTTCTTGCCGCTCTAAAAAAAGTTTGCTCTCATGCAATCGTTTCCGTATGGAGCGTGCTGAAAGGACATTTGGTTTTAATCATAAACTTCCTTTTGATTATGTTAAAAACGTATTATTGGATCTTTTTTGGGCAACTCTCGCGGTCTTCTGCGTCTTGCTACCTATTCTGTAGTTTGATGCTTCTCAATGTAGGTTACTGCATAGAAGGCCGTTGTTTTTTTTTTTAATTTATCAATCTTTATCATCTTAACAATGGCGTGGCACGAGAGAGATGATTTTGACGCCAAAAATTGATAACGTTTTTTTTTTATTATGAGAGCAGGTGGGATCTATCTCGTTCCGTTTAGGAGGTAGAGGCAATTTAAAAAAAAATTACTCAAAATGAAAAACAAAAATTATTAAAATTCAACGGCAATACATATAGTACAATAAAACACTATACCGATTTTGAAAGCCAGAAATCTGTTCTTGTTAATAGTTTCTTTAAAATTCGCATGCCAAATGTTTGTAAAAAAAAAATTGAAATCAATTCTTTTTTCGAAAATGTGAAACGAAGTAGAGAGCTTTCCAATTAGGACTTGACAACGTTTTTTTTTAAATAAAACGCAAACCATTTGAGATATTTCAAACAACTTTTTCATCGGCTTGAAGTACAATCAAAAAATTAATGAGTGAGCCGAAACGGACGCTATTTTGCGTTCAAATCTGGCTCTGATCTCTTTCAACGTCGTCGGCTTGTTGGCATAAACCAATGACTTCACGTTGTCCCAAACAAAATAATCTAGAGACGTTAAATCGCACGTACGAGGCGGCCAACTAAGTGCCAAATTTTTGCACTTAGGAAGCAATAGGTCCACTAGGGCGAAAATTACGACCGAAAATTGGAGGTAACACTCTTAAAGTTGCGGTCACCGACTCCGACTCACCGACTTATTTGCAGACGTTGCTCGTTCGTGTACTTTAGCTTGATGAAAATGTTGAGTTTGCTGAATAAATTGACAATGACAGTTTGATGATTAGTGAAAGGATACAGTCAAAAATTAAATTCAAGGTTGTCAAATCCCCATTTGAAAACCCGACACAAAAAACCGAATGGTTTTATTTCTTCAAGTTTTTGAGATAATTAAAAATTACTTAAACTAATTATAACAAGCCTGACAGATTGATATAAATTTTTTAGTCCTATTTTAACAATTTGAGTATTAAACTGAACATATAGAGATATGTCACGGCGGACTTTTTTACAGAAGCTTTTCAGCTCTAAAACTTTTCTATAGAAAACAAGTAAAAATCTCTAACCCTTACGACAGCATTCGCAAAAAGCTACCACTATTTTAACAACTTTATTTAAATAATTGGTCACCACGAATGGTACTTTTATTTAAATGAGGTTATAAATAGCTTGTGTTCATTCTGAAGGTCAATCGTTTTTGAAATCGGATGAGTGGTTTCGAAGAATACCTCATGGATATAAAATTACAAATATTACCTCTTTATAATATTATTAGTATTAGTATAGATACCGAAGTGTTTTTTTTATTATCAATTGGAAGTTGATGGTGTTGACAGGGGGCGAATTGCAAACGAACCAGTTTTTCTAAGCCATTTTTAACTTCCCATTTGGTAGTTCTTGTTAGCCATGAAAATTGTCCCTCAATTGTCTGGTTTTATAGATCGTTTTGAAATTGTTTAGATGTTCAACAATCATCTGCGCTCATCACTTAATATTATAAAACAAAGTTCCCTTCTTGTCTGTCTGTCTAAACGCGATAAACTAAAAAACTACCAAACAGATTCTATCACCAATGGACAGAGGGTTTCCAGAGGAGGGTTTGGGTGTTTATAGGGATACAAATTTCGCCTTTAAAAATCATTATTTGGCGGCTTCGAAAAATATTAACAGTGCATGAAATCAAGGACTACATCGGTATAGTTCACATCATTACCGACACAAAGTCAGCGAGACTTTATTTATATACTAAAGTCACAATAACAATTCGAATAAATCAATCAAAACACGGATAGAACAAATGGGAGCTCAAAATCTGAGCAATTCAAACGAGCGTTCAGTTTTGGGCTGTACAACCAAATGACGCTCGCGACTTTTTGGTGAAAGTAATTGACGTCTGAAACAGTGGCATTTTCCTCAACGTTGACCGAATCGTTACTTACTTCATAACCGTTTGGTTTCGGTTCGTTCGAGATCAGAAACTGCGTGCGCGGTTGCCTCTTCTGGCATTCAAAGCCATGTTAGTGGGAGATTTTCGAAAGGTTAATTCTGCATTGAGCTGCCATTGAATCTCTAATTGACTGATCAATCACCATGCAACATTTCAAAGAATTCTGCAATAGCGAAAGTTTGCAAGATTATCATCTAGGACGAAATCATAATGGCACACAAAAGAGACTATGACAGATCTGCGAAGTAACACGAGACATAATAGTTTGAATGGGCAAAGATTTTGGTGGCAGGACATTTTCGACAAACCCGATAAAGTCAACGCTTGCTTTAAGTTTTCGTGCCTGTGGCGTTTTGTGAAGAAGCTGCGGTTGACAAGTATGCAAGTAGCGTTCAAAAACGTTACGTCTCCAATAATTTTTTGGCGAATTTGGAACA
Organism: Orthonevra nobilis; assembly: GCA_963555765.1. Lineage (NCBI taxonomy): Eukaryota > Metazoa > Arthropoda > Insecta > Diptera > Syrphidae > Orthonevra > Orthonevra nobilis. The sequence continues at coordinate 70,005,847 of OY743227.1, read as the reverse complement.
TTCGATGGCATTTGTTAAAATCACAACGGAGTTTCAGAATTCATTGGATTCGATGACAAATGAATTTTGGATCATTATTTAGTTCGCATTGCATTCAACATGACATCGCAAATTAATATTAAGTGTTTCGTTTCCGTCTGTCGGAAAACAGTCATCTTTGTTTATTTACTCGCCATACAAAAAAACAATCTGTGATTCCATAAATGATTTAATCGAATTTGAAAAGTGTTTCATTCACTCAATAATTGAATTTTGAAAATTCTTATCTCGATCACGAATGTTCGAGGAGAATAAATATTTATTTTATTACATTATATTATATAATATTATAAAGAGGTTATGTTTGAAAGTTTGTTTGTATTAGGTAATCTTCGAAACCACTCATCCGATTTCAAAAATTCGTTCACTAATATTAACAATGTATGATGAACAAAGTCTAGTTTAGGCCCTTTCGTGGCGACCAATTATGTGAATAAAAAACAGTTAAGTGAATGCGTTTTTTGCGAACGTAGCCTTAACACTAATAAATATTTTGTTGCTTTCCATAAAAAAAGTTAAAGAACATAAAAAGGTTATAAGTTGAGTATAATACAAAAATCGTTAAAATACGATTTATAAAATTAATTTACCCAATCGTTGAGAAAATTGTTTATGGATGAAAATTGCCTTTAAACAACATTTTTTAGAAAAAGAGTAAGTTTTGTGTTAGTATCAGGCGAGTAGACCTTGAGTTCTGAAACTATTCTACGTACACGAAATCAACGCGGACAAAGTCGGGAGGGTACTGCAAGAAATGTTTAAAATTATTGCTACTCAGTTTACGACCTAAAGTCGACAAAGCACAAGTTCCTTTTTGGTTCGTTTTCTAGATTCAGGAAAATTATTTAGAAGCTTTTTATCATGCGAAAGCCTGTCATACAGTAAGCTTCTTTGTTTTTAAATCCTTGTTTGCTTCTTATCTATGTTCTACTAAAGCCAAATCTTATCAAACTTCACAAATAATAATTTAACTTAACCCAGAAAAATTAAGCAGTTTTTTGAAGCTTTTTAAAACGACACCACATTTAGCTATTCATTTCGAGAAAGGATTCAAATATGTGCTGTAAGGTTATAAAATATTTGAAGATAGTAAATGCCTCCAAAGGGCTATGTTCACTTCACTTTTGATCTCGTACAAAAACCTTATCGCGTTAGAAGCCGACGGCATACCTCCTGTTCCGATGTTATCATCCGTTGTACACCGAACAAAAATAAAGATCTTAATCAACTTACATTTTTAACCAGCGAGCTATCCAAGAACAACTTAACTTCCACTTATCCAATCTCAAGGAACTGCTTTGAAACAAAGCTACTTCACACAATTCACGGCACGTGTCACTTGCACTTAAACACCTCTATTACCATGTTTACACTTGGCACACAATTTCCGTCCGTTAACATATGATTTCCTTTCACAGAAGGACTCCTTAAAAATTATAATAAACAAAAAATACTGCACCGCCAAACACCGACGTTATCTGAGCAATCTAATTCGAAAAACGTGCACTCAATTATTACCGCGTGCAGATATTGTTCCGCAACGTACTAATCGCTTCATCCGTCCCGGAAGAATAGCGAACAACGAAACAGATCCTTCCTGGCATATTCGAACACGAGTGGAAATCAACCCTCAGCCGTGGCTAGGCGACCATGGTAACAATCGTTGCTCGACCACGATACGACACGAGACGAGTCTATCGTAGCATTAGAAGAGGGTTTGTTATTTTTGAGGGTTGATTTATCCATTGTGAGGTTTTCAACCCCGCGGTGCTTTTGAGGATACTCGTTTGCTGCAATATTGAGGGAGGAGTTTAATTTGAGGCGATAGCCAATTGGGACAATTGCTTTGCGACAAATCCAGTTTGAATGAGAGTACGGAAAAGCTTAGCTTTTGTGGCCATTTTGAATGTTTGAAAGCTTACAGGATTCGAATGCAGTTCCTTTGGAGGGATAGTGGTTTTAAAAAATTGTGCTTTTTTGCATATTTTAAGGCATGTAAACCGTTTTGAAAAGGGCTTATTTGAGAGCTTAGCTAGAGGAGTACTTTGATTGAAGACAGAGACTAAAGTGTAATTTGGTGGAAACAACATTTTTTACAATCGGTAATCGCCGAATTAAAATTTTCTACAATTATTCTATCAAGTGCCTAGGCGCGGTCGTCCAAACGGTTTCTTGAGTCAATCGAACAGGAAGACAGATCGAAAGGCATTCGTACTGTTCTAAACCAAAAACTTAATCACAAGACTTGCTTTATACGAGAGCGCGTTATCGTGGTGCAAACAACTCCAGTCTTTTGGTCAATTTCTGAAAGTAAATGTCATGCCTCGAATGATCAAGGCCCCTCTATGGCGACTGAAAACAATATGTTTTTTTGGGCTTGGCTTATTTAGTGTCTGTCATTTACTTGAGTGATGTATGTAACTTTACGTTTGATGAATGTTGCTTTAGATTCAGCTATGACCTCCGGGACAGCCGTGGAAGTGGAAGATAACCCCCGAAAGAGCTATTTTTACAAAGTTTCCAGCCCACAAATTTGCTGTAGCTGCTCCTGAACAATTTATACGTTGGAATCATCGTCCTCGAATTGTGCTTCTGCGTAAGCATAATGCTGAAAAATGCACCCTTGTAAAATTGGCGCCGTTTGGGATGACCTTATTATTCTAAATGTACGAAGATAAGTCGTTTGTCCTTTGCAGTGAACTTGGACAACCGTAAGTAAGCATGGACATGAACGAAGCCTTATCTGAGGAGAAGTCCTCAAATTCGAGCTGTTCAAATACCCAAACGGAGAAACCATTACGAAGCGAGTGTTTCGACAATCCGAGATCTTATTCTGAATTCTTCTCAAAATTTGCAATTATTGGCAACAGAAGAAACCGAAAAACGGAATTTGGAATGTGACCAAAAGAGTCTCAAAAAATTACTTACTTAAACTGCGAACCTCGAGTAAAATTTCTTGTCCCAAATTCAGCGAAATTCAGCTTTTGAATCATATCAATATTTTCCAACACTGTATATAAATCCATTTCGTAGAGCAAAAAAAAAATAATTCTGAGTAAGTTTGTGTTAATTTTTAAAGTGCATATGAGTTTCCAATGCCAAAACAACATATGATTCAAAACTAAATAGAATGGGTCCAAGATGTCTTCCTTGGGGGACACCGGATGTCACCATAATTGTGTTCGACAGGACTTGTTGAATGGATACGAATTGTATATGTTTGTATATATAGCCGAGGACAGTCGATGATACCGCTTAAGAGTTTGTGAATGAAAATAATATCTGCAATGTCACGGCGACTTGCAAGCGGTGTGTATATGGTTGAAGAATATGCTTTAACGCGAAGTGCAAAGCAAAAAAACCGGCATTGAACAGCTTCAATTCGCCGGATATGGGTTTCATAACAAAGGGACCAGACTTGGGAGGTATAATCGAGGGGGGGTCTTACAAAAATAATGTTAAGTTCTTTGGTGAAGTACAGGCTTAGGAATACTTTGCACGGCTAATGATGGAATACACGTGGGTGCGAAAATTGAGTTCCCTATCACAAATAATACCCAAATCGCGGAGAGAAGAGACTAATGGAATGGGTTGATTAAAGCGTTGTGGATGATGAGGTCGACATCTAGTTAGAATAAAGATCATGGGACCAACGTGGCGTCCTTGAGCGACTCCTGAATTGGCCATAAATAGATAAGATTTGGGGATCTGAAAATAACAGCGTAATGATAATCAAATTAATAAAGCCGACGGAGAAACCAAGAGCTTTCATGTTGTGAATGATGATTTTGTGCGATATTTTTTCGAAGGCCTTGCAGAAGTCATTGGCTATAACACCGACATTCTTACCATCGTCCAAGGCACATAAAGTTTGAGATACAAATTCTATTAAGTAAATGGTTGTTGATCTCCCTTTAAGAATTTTGCAGTGGAAAAGCATTGCGTCATTGTAGATGATGCTCTCGAAGAGCCACCACTTCTAAGAGAACTATTAAAAATATAATGAAGAGGCTCGGTAGGAGCTGCTGCATAGTTTTTAAGAACGATTGGTGGAATTTCATCAGGAAATGCTGTTCCCGCATTTCAAATTCAAAAAACCGTCTTTCACTTCTTCTTCGAACTTCTAAGTATGTTGACTTTTTGAAATATGGTAAAGGGTGGGGCAATTGATCGGAAGGAAAATTAAAATTTTACAGAGTAATTGTAGTTTTATTTTTGACTAAACTCATAGGCTCATTTATTTTTCGAAATAACATCGTTCTTTGGACAAATGTTGATATTGATGGGACTACCGGTTGAAAATGTCGTTTTTTTTTTTTCAAAAATCAATGCTTTATTGAGGCAAAAAAATATAAATTCAATATTCAAAGTATTTCCCATCGCTAGCCACACATTTTTCCCATTTTCCTGGCAATTCATGGATACCCGTCCTGACAGATTCGACCGGTTTGGCCGCAATCCACGAATCGACCCATTTTTTGACATCATCGAAATGACGGAAGTGCTGGTCTGCCAGGCCATGTTGCATCGATCGGAAGAGATAGTAATCGGATGGCGCAAGGTGTGGACTATACGGGGGTGGGGTAGGACATCCCATTTGAGCGCAATCCACGAATCGACCCATTTTTTGACATCATCGAAATGACGGAAGTGCTGGTCTGCCAGGCCATGTTGCATCGATCGGAAGAGATAGTAATCGGATGGCGCAAGGTGTGGACTATACGGGGGTGGGGTAGGACATCCCATTTGAGCGTTTCAAGGTAAGTTTTGACGACATTTGCAACATGTGGCCGAGCATTGTCATGTTGCAAAATAACTTTATCGTGTCTTGCGACCGTTTCCGGCCGTTTTTCGTTCAGTGCTCGGCTTAAACACATCAATTGTTGTCGGTAGACCTCGCCTGTGATTGTTTCATTCGGTTTTAGCAGCTCATAATACACAACACCCTTCTGGTCCCACCAAAGGCACAGCATAACCTTCAGGCCATGAATATTCTGAACGGCCGTCGATATTGAGGCATGTCCGGGGTATCCATACGTTGCCCGACGTTTTGGATTATCGTAATTTACCCATTTTTCATCACTAGTGACGATTCGATGCAAAAAAAGCTTATTTTTGTGACGTTCAAGCAGCACTTCGGACATGCAAAATCGGCGTTCGACGTCTCGTGGCTTCAATTCATACGGCACCCAATGTCCTACACCTTTCGGACCATTCCCATTACTTTCAAACGATCGGAAATGGTTTGCTGAGCGACGCCAAGTGATTTTGCAAGTTCTTCTTGCGTTTGTGACGCAATGAAACCGGTTCTTCAGTCTCTACGTGATTTTTAAGTCATCTGCGATCGTGAACTAAACTTTCACTCGCACAATGACTCTTTTGTAAACAGAGCTAATTCTGTACTCTGTGAATCAAGGAGTTCTCAAGCCCCTAAGCTACCAAAAACCTTTATACAACGCATCCTTAAATATGCTGCCCATGTCTATGTTCGCCGAATTGAGGCCGTCCAGCGCCGATTCCTCGCTTACAACTTATTAGTTGGCACTCCCTCGAAGAACGTCCTGACTTTATAGATATTCAAATCAAAGCTTCTTAGTGATTACGTCATCTGTACACCAGGAGCATCTTTTACCCAACGGAACCTTAAATCCGTCTTTCCTTTCATCGAACATTTGGTTCCATAGCGAATATTTTTTGTCCTTCGAGCTAGAATTTTATTCCTTTTTCTTTGGTCAAACCAAAGTGGCCTCAATTGCCCAGGATGAGTCTGCGTTGGATCTCTGTCATCTGCGGAATTAAAATTTGTCCCGATGTATGTACATAAACTTCTTGGTTTTTTTTTCACTAAGCCTTTTAGCTGTCAACTTGAGCTCCGTTCTTCAAATCATCCCAGACCATTTAATTGTAGTTTGAAAAACAAATACAAAAAAAAGAAACCTCTATCTGATTAAGCCAACTTCTCCCGATGCCTTCCTTCGATTCCGGCGCCTGTCTATCAAAAAAACAATTTTAAAATGAAAAGAGGATCAAAAGCGAATTATGTCCTTCTAGTCTGACAATGGGAATTAACTGAGTCCCGCTTGTGCAATTGGTTGAATATTATCCGCCTTTTCGGTCTACCTTCGCGACTATGGGTTTACACGCTCCAAAGGACAACTTAACACTGGATCTGCTTCAATTTGGGTCGAGGGATTTGATAATTTTTACATTCTGCAACCCCTGCAACGGGCACGCAGATCGTTGCCATTCAGATTGTAAAGTGCCAACAGGATCAGTAAGGGATATCCGTCTTTTATCTCTGTGTGCGGATCTTTAGGGTGTTATAAGCCTGCGATGTTGTAATTGAAAAATCACAGAAGGGAGATTTAAATTAATCAATTCTGCAATTGAAGTTGTCCTTGTGTCCTCGAGAGGGTTGGTTGGTTGTTATAATATTTTTTTTTTTGCTACGAAAATTTGTTGTTTTTTAATATTACGTTCATTTCACGTGGAATTAATTTAGTGGCAGAAATTTTTAAGTTTGGTTTTCAATGGGTTGTCCCTGATTATGATTTAAAAATGCTGCATGGAGGATTAAGTGTTTTGACGAGAGTGAAGTGCTTTTTAAATAGATCTCTGATTTATATCTTTGAGTGAAGGGATTTTTTTTTCTGTTCTTCATTAATTGAGTATTATTTATTTGAAATAATAAATTTTAATTCACTAGAGAAAGAAAAAAACACTCCAAGCAAAGTAAAAAAATTTCGATCGTTTATTTGAGGTCAGGTCAGGTTTTAACTCAAAAGAGGCTGAAAGGCAAGTGGTACTCAAAGGAGTAGAATCGATAATAAGTGGCTGAAAAAAGCATCTCAGAGCAATCCTGAGACACTTTAAATAAAACCAAATAATATTATATTGCTGCCATTCAAGAAACGCGATAAAATGGGCCGCGAAAAATGCAGAATAATGGTGTCATCTTCGGTGATCGCTTCTCAGTGCAAAAACTTGCATTTGGATCGGAACTCGTCATCAGAAGTAGAAGGAGACCATGTTCAAAAGAAGGCAATTATGACTTTGCCAAGGAAAAACTTTACGAGCTTTTTGGTAAAATTTACAAGCAATGATTTGGTTTTTAAACTGGCAACACTATTTCTACAGATTGTCAATTTGACAGTTAAAAGTTGATTTGTGATTAAAAAGTTTTACGATTTTATGATAAATAGATTAGCGTTAGATCAACGCCTGTAAATTGTGCAAACTTATTTTGAAATAATGGTTCGGTTCACACAAACTTTTCGTGCGCTACGTCCATTTTACGATCGACATAATCGTCCATCTGAGGAACTTATTTGGAATACGATAACTCGATTTTGCACCACGTATACAGATAAGGCTATTGTCGTTGTAAAGCGCAGCGTTGAGGAGAAACCGAATGAGTTGATTCGCCATCGTGCGTAGGAATTAGAGCTTTGCCCGTCCACTTATATTAAAAGTTAAAATGACCAGCTTGTGTACGAGTTTAAGCCGTGCAATCATTATACGCTTAGTGATTGAGCAGAAAACATTACTCAGCTTGATCCTAAATTTCAACGCAAAATTTTGTTCTCCGTTGGATATGTAAACAAGAAAAATTGCCGAATTTGGAGTTGAGAAAACCCAGAAGCCTTTATCGGAGTACCCTTTGATCTCTTTTTTACTGCCATTGAGGGCATGTGAAGTCACTAGTCAAGTCCGATAAACCAGAGACATAGGATAGTTTGGAAGTCAACATTAGTCGTGTTTTTATTTGATACACGGTCCCAGTTGCTCGTTAAACTTGTCGAAATTGGACTTCACGATTGCGCTTACTTCAACCTAGCCTAGCATATTTTCCAAATTATTTTTAGATAGGAATGCCATAAAATTATCTATGAAATAATAATGGAATTGGTTTACCTGTAACAAAAAACATCCTCTTGCGATGCAAGAATCATATCCGTTTATTTGAGCAACGGAGAAGTCCCCAAACCAACACCTCCTCTAACAGACTGATGCTGATGGATTTCGCTGCAAGTTGTAGTCTGATTGTATCACTTGCTGTACCAAGCACACGTTGTCAACCTGTGGTTTTAATGTCTCCATTCTGGATCACATTGCGATTTACTTAAGATATTCTCTAAACATTCAGGATACCCGGAAGATCCGTAAACCTTTTAAAAACTCGAACTATTATTTGGTCGCAACCCGGCCTTGATGAGGATTGCTTTAAGCAACTTAGCCATAGACTTAACACAACTTATCAATAGAGCTATCAGATAAACTAACTCTGAATTGAAGTTCGAGAAGACTGAAAAGAAATTGCAAACAGCTTATTTCCTTCTGAGAAGGTAAAAGGAGAAGCACCAGAACAGGAACAGGACGTTCATGAATTCAACAGGTAAAATGAACATCCCAAATTCTGGTTTAAGGCCCAGAGCAAAAGCCCGTAAGAAAAAAGACGGAAAAGCTGTGTCATAGGCTAAAAATGAAATCCATATTCGGCATACGAAAAGACCCATCGGACCGGCCTTCTCCTGAAGGCCCAGAACTCATTGTCAACACTATATTGGTGCGGTTCTTTACCATGAATTTCTTAAGAGCCCTGGAATAATTTTTCCAAGTAATATTTTCGATTGAGACTCATGTTTCCAAAAGTGAAGAAGAAAAGGATATTAGCTTATTCTTTGGCTGAGTTAAAGCAATTCTTCCTTATTTTTTTAGCTGCTGTAATTCATAAAGAAATATCGATTTTTGAGCAGAAGAACTCGGACAAAAATGAAAGATTATGTAGCGGTTTGAGAAACTCAGGTATATTTGGTTTCAATTCAATTCCGTGGTTGGAGCCTAAAATGGGACGAAAGATTTGATATCGACTTATTAGCTTTCGCTTGATTCGCATGATTTAAGATCGAAGTTAGGTTCGGAAAATTTAGCTCAACACTCTGCTGTCAGTGTTATGTCATCACAGCAGAGCAATCTATAAATAAATCTACACAAACCACAAATTGAATTAAGAACTCTTTCCGATACAACCACCACTGCAATAACGCCACCCATCAGTCAGACTAGTGATAGTTATATTGCCATTAAGGACTAGCACTTGAATCTAGGACCCATTTAAGTAATGCGCTCTACCCACTGCGCCACCCAGTCGAGCTGATATCAATCAAGCTTTAGAAAAGTGCACAGTCGCCTGCTAAATGTCACTAAATGACAAACGAAAGCCTTAAACATAAATCCAACTATGTACTATATATCCTTATACATTTCATGGTTTTTATAACTTTATATTGATAAATAAGCTAAAATTATTCCATACAAGAAAAACTTAGCTAAGCTCATTGAAATATTGGCAGGTGTTCCACAAGGTTTAGTTAATGGGCCTCTTCTTTACTTTAACGATCGTGATACACATGCTCAATTCGACATCGCCTTCAAGCCATTAATGATCTTTAAATAAACTTTAAATTGGTATCAAAAACGTATAATTGAATTCAACCCTTACTTCATTATTAGGTCAACGATCCGGGAAGGATCGAGCCTGATATAGGGACGCGTCAGGTTAATAGAGCAGAACTGCCAAAAACAATGACCTGCAGAGTAGTATTTTTGTGCTAAGTGTTAGATCCGTGTTAGTTTCGATAAACCTAAAGTCACAAGGTTTGACTAGATTCAGCTACAGCGGATCTCCACTGTTGTGTCAAGGTTCATGGAGGTTATATCAATTACGAGGAAGTCTGACTCCTTGAGTACCACGAAATATCAGCTATCAGTAGTTATGTTTTGGCTGAGATGAAGTTCGACGGATCTATTTCTGGTTGACAGCATATACTTTGTCTTGATCCACTGAATGTAAGACCAACCGTTTTGCCATGTCTTCAATCGCGGTGAATGCTTCAACTATGACACGCTGGAAACGAGTAATATCCACGTCGCTGGTGCCCGTCGTACTATCTGTCCCAAGACAAGATTGTAGAAGTCATATAACAGTGCTTCTCCTCGCCGAAATCCGGTGAATGTTTGGAGGTTTTGGGTCCATTGCATTATGCGACGCAACTGGATAAGATTTTTCGGAATCCCGAATTAACCCAACGCGTTGTAAATCTGGGAGCGATGTATTCTTTGGTCTTTTCCAGGATATGGCGCAGTTTGAAAATTTGGCCTCGCGTTGATTTGCCGGCCGGTAACCACACTGGTACTGTCCAAATTGTGCAAAGCAAAAAGGCTTCAGACGTTCACATTATACGCTGGATAGGAACTTGTATAGGACTTTGGGAAGGGCTTTGCCTTGGCGTTTGTTGCAAGACATAGGATCGCATTTTTGGAGACGGGGGAAGAAAGAGCTGATATTTCGGTCGTCGGCCATGTTTTAACCCTTCCAAACTTGGCACCGCCTCCAATGTGTCTTAGCCCACGACCTTATTCAGCCTTTTTTATAGCTGCACCGACTTCTTCTAAAGGTGGGTGTGGAAACTATTTCGTCGACCAGATTTATGTTGTCAACGCGCCCCATCACTCTCTCTTGGTCTTACCTATTTAAGAGCTGCTGGAAACGCTTCCAAAAACTATGTCACAAGATCAACACCACAATTTCGACAAGCCTGAATGCCGACTCTATAGCCTTCGGTTAGATTCTTGATTTTTTCATAGAAGCTTCTAGCAAGACGTCTATTTTTTAGAAGCCTTCTAAGTCATTATGCCAGGAGTCTGCGAAGGTTTTTTCTGGCTCTATACTCCTTCTGAAATAGCATTTCGAAAGGCTTGGAAATCAATAATTTTGTGTCAGGTATTACCTTCTTTCCTGCCGTATATGTACCTTAGTTTACAGTGCTAAGAACCTCAAAGCCTGTTTTATATTATCAGGAGATGATCATCTTTCGTTTTCTTAAGAACAGTACCAGAAATACTGTTTAATTAAATGTCGAACAAACTTATTTTTGCGCAGTCTCATTTAAAAAAAAACACCTAAAATGCAAAACAATTCCTGTCCATCTTAATCATTTATATCCATACCCTTACAAAGCCCATCTCGAAAATTTCCAAAATGATTGATGACATGTTTTGGATTACCTTGCAATTAAAAAAAAAATCCAACATAATAACCTACACCACCATCGATCTTCCCGAAACCAAAGGCTCTAAATATGTCAGCAAACAACAAATGCCTACCAGCATAATTTTTCAGCATTAAAATCAAATGAAGACGTAACGTTCGATTCCTTGTTTAAAAAATCGTCCTGGAAATGTGTGTATATGAAATTAAAAAAAAACGAATACTTGTATTTTCAAAATCAAATATTTGCACTTTGCTGAGCTGGTGTGCCCGGATCCCTTTGTGAATTTGTCAAATCATTGCACCACCATCACGACCACCATTAGGCGGTCTTAATTGAACAAGGGTGTCAAAATATAAATTTTTAAAACTTCAAACCGAGGGGTAGTCTACCCTTAGGTCTTGTGTGGATGATAGTTTTACTGTTTCTGTTTTTGTTTTCATGTTCGATGTTCTTTTTTTTTTACTTTGACGAACGTACTGTTTGGTTTAAGGAATGAGGGAGAAAGAAATGGAAATGCATTTAAGGATATCAGAGGACATTGCAGCTGTATAAACAATTATTTTGGAAAAACAAAATCTCAACTTTGTGGTAGAATGGCAGTCAGTTGTTTGATAAAAGATAAATAGTGAATTGCATTGAACATGAGCTGACATTTACGGCATCGAATATATTTTCATAATTTTGAAAAAAAAAAAGCTTCCAAGTTTTGTGTGACGGCCAAAATTAATTGTTCTTCTTTTATTTGTTCTTTTTATGTTTAAAAATCTGAAAACAATATAATTGTCAGTTGTTAAGAAACCAAAACATCCAAAAGAAGTAGTTGAAGAACTAATTTTTTTAACTTGATGCGACGGTTATTTACTGCATGAAAATGTCGAAAATGCTTGCATATGGGATCGGTGAGTCTCTTCTTCGATGGATTAGAAACTACCTTTCGAATCGTACAATACAAGTTGTATTGGACGGTTTCAAGTCTGAAATGCTGGTGTTCCCCAAGGCTCAGTTTTATCTCCGACTCTCTTTTTAATTTTCATAAACGATCTCTTGTCTATCACATCTAATTCAATATATTCCTTCGCAGATGACAATACCCTCAGTTTCTCATATGCGTTAAATGATTCACGCTCCTGCTCTTCGGACGTGGACATCGAACGGCAACGTATGTTTAACACATTAAATTCTGATATTGGCAGCATTATCAAATGGGATCTAGCTAACCGAGTAGAATTTAATGCTTCCAAAACACAATGCTGTCTTATGTCATCAAAGCGAAATCCTTATACCAAGCCATTGTCCATGAATGGCACTTGCGTCGATGAAACCGAAAAACTTTCAATGCTCGGTATGCGCGTGAATTCTAATTAACGCTGGAATGACCACATATTCGATGTCGCCAAGAATGCAGCGAAATGTTTAGGTTTCCTTAGCCGATGCAAGAAATACTTTACCCCCTTCTGATTTAACTACAATTTACAAGGCTTTTTTTCGGCAAAAAATGGAGTACAATGCTCACATCTGGGCAGGTGCACCTAAAACCACTTTGAACCTGCTAGTTTGCATTCCGCCTCTCCAACAATTCACTCGCAACACCCGCACATCATTGAATGCTCATCAGTTTACCCTTAAGCCTATTTTCGGGCGTACTGTGAAATTTAAAGAGTCTTTTAGTCTTTGATAGGCCGAACAACGCGCATGTGGAATGCGTTACTTCGCTCTTCTTTTCCTCTGTACTGCAACATCAATTTAAGACCAATGTGCACCGCTTACTTCTTTCTCTCCCTTCTAACTTTCCTTCTGCTCGTGCTGTGTAAACGCACTATAAGGGTCCAACCAATCCCTTGAGCACGTGCACTATTTAAAAAAAAAAATAAATTCTCGATTGCGTGTCCAAATTCCGAACATGTGATGTCTCGAAATGGGGCCGTAAAGTGGCCACCTAATACTTACGTCTTAACGCCATTAGACCTTTTCTCTTTGGGGCTTGAAATACGATTGATGAAAGTCTTCACGGTTTGGAGAACGCTCCTTCCAGATGGTCAGACAAGGAGCATTGATGTTTATGCGCTCAATGAAACCGATCTTCGTGTAGCTCAAAGAGTTGACACACTTTTTTCTTCTCCATTCGAACACCTAAAAAACAAAATATTTCATTCGAAGGTCCCTTAATCTGCACTGCTGTTTTGCTTATACTATATGTAGTTCCAAAATTTAAGAAGAACTGGCAAGATGAGTAATAATTTTGAACCTTGGCTGGCTCGTCCTCGAGCGCCTGTTTATGTCCACCTTCTTTCTTTTCGGTGAGGATGACTTCCACATGGCAGGGCGACGACATGTAAGGATTGATACGACCATGAGCACGATACGTGCGTCGTTGTAGACATTGTGCCCGATTCACTTGAATATGGTCAACGACCAGACGATCGACATCGAGTCCTTTGTAATCAGCGTTAGCCTCGGCATTGCGCAGGAGCTGAAGAAGAAACTCAGCAGAGTTCTTGGGCCAACGACCCTGTGTGGTTTTCCACTGTTTTTCTTGAGCACAACGGCCTAGACCACCATTGAAACGACAGAATGGAACGTACTCTTTTTTCACAATGACGGCTTTCAAGTAGCGTTGAGCACGATGAAGTGGCATACGCTTGATATCCTGAGCAGTCTCGTTTGTGTTCTTGAAATGAACACGTAGATTAGGACCACGAGCTCCATTTATTGGTTAAGGATAACAAAAAAAGAGCGGACCTAGAACACTTCCTTGTGGGATACCTGCATTAATAACTATTTTTTATATTTGACTACAAATTTTCTGTTTGGTGGGTAACTTTAAATTATATCTGGATAGTTTTCTTTAGAGAAGTAATCCTTCGTGCCATACCTTGTCAAGAGCCTGGAAAACATCTAGAATTTTTGAAGAACAGTATTTTTCACTTGAAATGCTTGATTGATGTACATCAGGATCCTAGGTTCCTGCTCCAAAGTGCTGTATCTTGTTCTGAATCTGAATTGGTGGGTTGGAATTATTTAGATCTCTGCCACTATGGTTTGTAATTTGCTAACTACAGCTTTGTCAAACTTTTTGAAAAAAATTGTAAAGAGAATTCATCCACCTATATAAGACTACATGAGTGGGGGCTTTACCTGGTTTCATTATATTGGGAATATTTTCCACCAGTCAGAGAAGTATCCTATGCGGAGAATCGAATTTTATCATTTTTGGTGCGATTTGGTCGTGCCCGGCTGATTTTTTCCTGTTTATGTGTCTGTTAATTATTTGTTGAAGGAGTCTTAATTTTAGTCGTAAACGGTTCTATATGTCTGCTGCTAGTGTTGCTTTATTTGGTGTTAATACTTTAACTAAGTGTTCAACGAATTAAGTCCGCTTTTCCGCATCGTTTCATGCCCGTGAGCCAAATTGGAGTCGAATTGGAGCTTCCCTAAATGCTTGGATACCTTCCAAAGTGAATAGTCCGTACTTTTTTGTTGGGTTGAGTCCTAGAAGGTACTATTGGAATATTCTACAAAAAGCATTTGAGATAACATCATTCTTTTTTTGCACTAATTTTTGTTGGCACAATCATCGATGATATCGTCGTAAGTTATTTTGTTCATTGATTCCGACTTTATGCACAAAAGAAAATGTTTCACTCTTCTTAAACAAGAGAAGCTTCTCCCACCCGAACAATTCGTTCCTGGTTTACATGATGCCATACAAAAGGATATATCCAAGTTCGGGTAAACGTTCTGCAGGCTCTGTTTTCACAGAAACGAAGACAGACTCTCTATCAAAAGAGGGAAGAGGGAAAAACATAAAAAACATTTCCTACAATTTCGCTCTTTTCACTCATACAAAGTGTTGGCTGGTTGGGAAGCGCCAGGGCAGCGAACTAGCAGTTTTTCAAAATATGAAAGTTTGTTACTCTCGGAATGTGCAATGAAAAGTGAGTGAGGAAAGTCATCGGCAAAACTTCTATCTGTGAGACACCAGAAAACCGTCATGCAAAAATCTTTTTGATTTCTATAAGGTAGCGAAACTCGGTCCCAAAATTTACCGCCCCAAAAATCTGCCGCCCCACTCAGCCTGCTGGTAAATCCGCCGCTGGGTTTAAGTGTTTATTGAAGGTTTTGGGTGTGTTGACAGCGTTTGAGATCGGAAGAGAAACAAGGTAAGGAAGTATTTTTTGCAAATTAGAAATTTGTAGGTGTGTTTTTTTTTATGTTTTTTACTGTCGCGTATTTTTAGGTTTTTGTTTTGTTTACTTCTTAAAAGTGATATTATAATGAAGCCGCTCTAATGAGATATAACTTACAGTTTTTGGTGAACAAACTGGTTAACAAAACAAAAATCAAATATGTAAATTATTGGTATTAAATTTAACTCAGATTTCTTTTATTTACAATTCAATTTACCTGATACGATGGGCAAGAAAAGAATTAAACCACGGGGTTTTTTACGCAAACCAAAGACGATCAGGCAAAATGTAATCTTTGTAATTCAATGTATTCAGTAAAAGGCGGATCTACTACAAATTTGAAAAAGCATCTCATGCAAAAACACAGATTAACCTATGAAACCATTATTCCATGGTCCGTGTCAGATGCAGAAACTCTGGAAGCTCCGTTGCCATCAACTTCAGCAAGTACATCAAATCATTCAATCAATCAATCAATCAATCAACAAATCAATCTACTAATCCTGTAATTAAAACGAATGACAGAAAAGTGGCCTTATTAAACGTCCAGTAGATGTAGTGAGAGAAAAAAAAAATAATTAAATTCTTAAAATGATGGTTAAAGACCTTCAGCCGTTTTCTGAAGTTGAAGACGAGGGTTTTTAAGATCTGATTTATTATTTAGAACCAGGTTACAAAATGTCCTCAAGATACATATGATGCAATACTTTATTGGACTGGAGAGTGCAAAATATACATCTATCGATCACCACTGCTGGACTTCATGAGCAACAACTTCATACCAAGCTGTCACAGTCCAGTATTTATTAAACTGGGAGTTGAAGTCTGCTTTATTAGGCGTTTGGAATGTAATGAGCGACACACCGCCGAATGTATTAAAAATGAACTGTGTAGTTTGCTATTTCATTGGAGCGGACAAATAAAGCAGCGAACACGAAGGCGGGAATACGATTGACATTAGCATTTGCATCGCTCACATTCTTAATTTAGTCTTGCGTGCAGGACTTCAGGACTGTGGACTCGGGGAGCTGATAAAAATATAAAAACTATTGGGGAACATGTCCCATAGCTACTTGCAATGCATGAGCAGTTGAGGCCTAACCAAAAACCATCAAAGCTAAAAATGGACGTCGTGACCAAATGGAACACAACCCTGGACGTGATAGAAAGGATTTGTTCACTTCAAGAACCTCTAGTAGCGTCTCTTGGAATCCTACACAATCCGATAGAAAATCTTTTGGAAGGTGAATGGCAGACACTGCCAGAACTAATAAATATTCTGAAGCCATTCAAGCAACTCACTGTCTTTAGAAAAAAAGTAACTATTTCAATGGACCTTGCTTCGATAGAAAGTATAATTAAATTTTTTCAGAATTTGGATACAAATTTTATTACAGATACCGGAGAGAAACTGACAAATAAAATTATAACGGAATTTAAAATGGATTCAAAAATTGTTGCAGACACGTGGTGTTCTCTAAAACAGCGTTTTTAAAAGCTTGCATTTAGGTTTGAAGCATAAAGTCTTGGCATGAGCCTGCCAAAGATGCATTGAAAACTGAGCTGCAAAACGAGTAAAACTCTCATGAGCAGTCAATAGAATTGACGTAAGTATTATCTACTGGCCACACCGACACTGATAATGACTCAATTTTGATTTTTTTTGACGCTTTGGCAACGTCAGCGTCTACTTATAACAATAACACAGCACCAGCATAATTACTATGAGGCAATATTAAGAAGAACACAGTATTCCTAGAAATGAGTGTTCTTTGAAATCGTGGCAAGCATTTGTATACCCCGAAATGTCAAATTTGGCTGAGAAGTATTTATCAGTGATGGCTACTTCGGTCCTATATATATATATAGAAGACGTTAAATACGAAATACGTTTTTTTTTCAAGTTCGACACAACGCTGGAAGATATTGATGACTGAAGTCGGAGAAGACAGTCAAGAGAGAGTCAACCTAACTCCTTGGTAAGCTAGAAAGGATGCATGCAGAAGTTTGAGACACGAAGTTATAAAAGCTAAATTTTGAAATCCAGGCTTCTACCGTAGATTTGATTACTGTTGCCGAACTTAATGAATCTCTTCGCATGTTCTTCGTAGATCAACGAGAAAAGTATTTCGAAGAAATTGCAATGGAATTAAGTGCGTCGAAGGAGCACATAAAAGACTGGGATAAAGGCAACCAAAAAGAAAAAAAATTCCTGATGAAACACCCGATGAAGAAATGAGTATGACCGCCAGTGATACTTTCAGGGTTAATACATTTCTCGTCATCATTGACAGACTCGAATCTGATTTAGAAAAAAGGAGGAAAGCGTACGACAATTTGCAATGAAAAATTTTAATTTCTGACCAAAATGAGCAAATTATCAACCATAATGTCCTTAGAATAAGTATATCCTAATGACGTAGAGTCCGAGTTAGTCTAGAATGCCTACAGTTTGGTAAAACCAGCTTGTTCATCATAAGACAGTCTGTCTTCGTTTCTGCGAAAACAGAGTCTGCAGAACGTTTATCCGAACTTGGACATATCCCTTCGTATGGGCTCTTGTAAACCAGCAACCCGAAGAAATCGGCTTCTCTTTTCTTGTTTAAAAAAACAAAAATAAAATAAAATCTTCAGATGGACTTCGCATCGAGTCAAAGACTGTTGTGAAGTATTAAGGTGTTCATTTAGACAATTTTTGTACTACACGTTAATACTCAGTAAAAAAGCGAAAGAAGCATTTATGTCGCTTAAAAGTCTTTTTTACTCCAACTATCTAAGATCCGATGTGAAGGTTATTTGCTACCAAGCCTTTGTGCGTCCAATTCTGACTTATGCGAGTCCAGGATGGTGGAACATAAGTCCATCTTATGTGGAAAAGTTTAGAATATTTGAATGAAAGTGTCTGCTAGCTTGCACACGGTTGTACAGAAGCGCACATTCCGACTTTCGACATTACGTCTCTAACAAAAGACTATTGGATGTTTCCGGCGTGTCTAGGATTGACAACGTTATCCTGGACCTTGTGAGGAATCATTTTGCGTGGTCAGCGAATGTTACTGAGAATTCCTTACCTGGGATATTTTAGAAATTCATTAGAAAACGGACATTTACCACCTGAAGCATTCCTGTATCTGGACGCACATGGCATCTAATCGGACTCGACCAATTTTCTGATTGTATACCATGCTGCTAGAAGAGCAACAGACAAAAGGGTTCAACGTGTGCCAATGCACTCGGGGGATGGATCTGCTGATTTAAGTAACATAAATAGATTAAACAGAGCAAAATATTTGTGGCTTGACTGGGTTGAAGCTATCGCTTAGGCTTAGTGAGGTTAAGATAGGTTAGATTAGGTTAAGTTAGGTTAAATAAGGTTAGTTTTTTTGTAAGGAAAATAACAATAAAAGGAGAAAGTTTTTTTTTTTAACTCCACTTTTCTTTCTAGAGTTCAAGATTATTATAAATAAAAAAAAATTATATTATTAATTTTATACTGGTTACATATGTATAAGTCTCAATTTATAATTTTTATGTGCTGTGAACCGAACATCGGTCTTACACGGTATTTTAATAGTTAGTGAATTAAGTATTTCTCATTTGTATTTTAAAATTTTATAGTGTTAATTGTGGAAAATAAATGAGTTTAAAAAAAAAATAATCAGAAAAAAAAGAGTGAACATTTTTTCGGAATCAATGAGCAAAATTACTAGCGACGATATCATGGATGTTTTTGCCAACAAAAAATCGCGCAAATAAGTATTGTCACGAAGTAACAAACTTTTTAAGCTGAACTGAATTGATAATTCACGTTTACCAAATGTACGTTATTGTGTCAGCTCAAAAAAATACCCAAAAATTATTTTAATGTACGAAATGACATGTAGGAGGCAAGGGCGCCTAAAACTGCATAGCCTAAACCTTAAAAACTTGTAAATCCGCCACAGTCGGTACCATTTGAACAGACTTTTTCGAAAACGGGTCAAATATTAAGTGAGAGGCGCAACTCTATTCAACCACAGCGAATAGAAAAGATTTTATTCTTAAATATAAACCAGAAATTCCTCTCATAAAATATTTTAATAGATTAGGTTTAATTTCGTTCTAAGAAAACATAATTTTCTTTGACGTTTTAGTTTTGTCTAAAATGTTTTTATTTTATTATTGTGTTTAGTTTTATTCTAAAAATAAAGGATTTATGTTGTTGATTTGCTTTTGTTTAAACATGTTTTATTTAATTTCTTTCTGATTCTGAAAACTATTTTCACGTTGATTTATCGTCATGGTGTTGTTTACATTTTATTGTCAATAAATAATTTTTGATTTGCTATGGATTGTTATATTATTGTTATACGGTTATACGGTTAAAATTTTCAAAATTGTATGTCGATTTTACAATATAGTAGATTCCGTCAACAATTCACGTTAAACAGCTTTCAAATATGACAAGAATGTGACTTGAAGTAAGGCTTTAGATCGCTGCATGACACCTTATGCCAACTTTTTGGATGAAGATCAGACGGAACCTCCTGTATACTTGATCAATCAAGCCTTGTAGGGCTGTTTTTAATTGGCTCTGTTTTTGAAACGCCCGCATACTCATTCAATTGTCGTAAATAACTTCTTTTTAAAATTCTTAAAATCTTTATTTTCTTATCCTTAAAACAACCTTAATCCTAAAGCTTCTTGATAGCAAACGTACAATATACATGAATAGGATTCAATTTCTTAGCCATGGAGCATCCATTGTACACAACATCGGCATAAGGAACTTTAACAACTTCCTCGAATCCCAATTTCTCACCAATTATTTGCGTGAACTTAGCCGTAAATGTTGAAATGACAGCTTTCGGTCGTTTTTCTTGAATAGTTTTAGGTAAGTCGTCAGTTGGTAGCACACCATTTCCCAAATCCCTAGCCTTTTCAATGGAATACGCTGTCAAGGATCTGGCAATGCCCTTTCTTTCAAATTCGGGTCTAGTTGAGAGGAAAACAACTTCCATGCAACAGTCAATGTTGAGGTTTTTAAAGATGTCAAAAGTGTTCTCCATGCGATCTAAGAATTCTCCAATAAAAGTCATTTCGGGACTTTTTACATTCACAAAGAAATCCTCAAGAGTGGTGTTCGGGTCCTAAAAGAGAATGGCTTAATATTGACAGTATGATTTTAAAATAAGAATTTCTTACAATTATCTTATTGATACAAATTGCAGCTAAACGGTTGCTCTCGAGGTGCTTAGCTCCGTAGGAGATGTTTTCCTTTAGGATAAGTCGAAATAAGTCTAAGAGTTCTTGGGAGGCTTCCTTGCTGGCTTTGAGGTTCGTCACAATGCAAAGGTTTTCATGTTCCATAAAAAAAGTTGAGTAAATCTGGAAAAGAAAATTGATGAAAAATATTTATTAAAGAATCAAATCAAATACTGTAAGGAAATTGGGACCCCCACAAAAGCGCTGATCGGTCCTTTCACCAAAAGAATTGTTTTATTTTTTTTATTATTCAACTTAATACAAATAAAACAGGCCTAAACGTTGAGAATTCAACTTTGTAGATTTAATTTTTGAGGTTCAACTGTTTGGCCCTTAGATAAAAAAAAAAACAGCAAGGGAACAAATAAACGGCAAGTCTTATTTTTCCTAGGCATAATGACTCACTGTATTCCATTATAGCCAAACTGTGCCTCAATCAGGGGCTTTAAGGCGTCAAAATTCTATTGTGCTGAATTTTTATTAAACCTTTTACTCGCCAAGAAACATTTGCGTACTAAAGTGCCTTGAAAAGGAAAGTTATGCACAGAGTATCGTCCAATTAATATCATGCTCATGTGTGAAAAGATCCTGGAAATACTATTTTAAAATCAAAATATTTTGATTTTAAAAACGCACATATTATGACGATACAACAGGACGGCTGTGTAAGCCATGTACCAGCTGCGCAACCTTTATTTTTCATTTTTTATTTAATGCAACTCAGCATATTTTATGTATAAATAGAGCTAACAATAAAATAAAGAGACAATTGATCAACAGAACTCCAACCGTTTATTATTCATTAGTCTTCCACCCACCAGCGGTAAGGGGACTAATCGAATATAAATATTTGGGGGCTCAACCAAAGCATACGATCTGAAACACAAGCGTTTTTAGGGCTGAAACACTTAAGATACTTAAAATTGAAAATAATTTGATTCCGTGTAAACTGTGACGATTGAGAATCTAGTGGACAATCAACGAGAATTAGGAAGTGCTATCGAGGGACTACTAAGAAATTTCAAAAAGCCTTCCAAACTAAGAAAAACAGCAGATTACCTTTCAGAGCAATGACAAACATTAAGCGAACATTGGGAAAAATTTAATGTCATCGATGCGATAATAGCTGAATTCCATGATATAAAAATACACCTCAACCATATCTGTAAAAAAATTATTTCGACCAGATCAACATAATTTACGAGTCAATGTAAAAATTGATAGAAGATGCCCGTGAAGAGCTCGAAGAATCCAAATCGGACAATGGGGATCAACAAGGGACACCATCATACTCTGAGGCATCAAATCTGCAACAACAACGATGCAGAAGAATAAAATTGTCATTTTTAAACGTCTTTAAAACAAACTAAAGGAGGATTTGAATCAATCACTTTCAAGTTTCTTGTTCGAACTATATTTAACAAAATAAGAGGAATATTGGAGAAACATAGTGCAACTTCATGATGAAATAATTGCGAACGCTGTAATCACAGAAGAATCGGAGTATTTACAGGAAGATCAATTTCAGGACATCGAAGATATAGCAATCGAAACGAGAGAAAAAACAAGCAGAAGGGCCCCTCAGCGGAACAAGTTCATGACAATCAGGCACTGAACTCAGTTGAAACAATGCAATATTTAAAGACGCACCTGGCTGAAGATCCATCAAATATTATTATACATCTAGAAGTTACTTCGGACACAACAGCATGGAATCTTGTCCAACAAAGGTACAACAACAGACGTTTGATCTACACAACATACCTTCAGAAGCCTATGCGGCAACCAAGTCTCATGGGAGAATCAGCATCGGCATTGAAAAGTTTCTTGGAAACAACACACGAATGCATGTCAGCAATAAGCAATTTTGGTATAAACACTTCAATTTGAGCAACATTCACTGAATACATTGTCCACCAGAAAATGGACAAAGAATCGCAAAAACTTTATGAACAATCTTTAACCACGAGAAATACAAGAACTCGAACCTCTCCTAGAGTTTATTGAAAAAAGGTTCCAATCGATGGAAACAGAGAGCAAATCATACTCGGAAGGATAAACCTTTCAACCTTGGGCATATCACTCCACATTTCAATCAACGAAATGTGAGCTATGCAAGGAAGACCACTTTTTACATACTATACATACAGAAGACTTATGGAAAAGGGTATACAGCAGCGAAATGAGTTCATTCGAGAAAACTAATTGTGCATGAATGGTTGAGGCCAGGTCACACCGATGCTATAAATGTAAAAGAAAACATCATTTGTCGATTCATCGTGAATAGCCAATGGTTTTTTTTCTGTCAGATGGGGCCCCCGAACTTTACTTTGGCAAATAACCATGTTAACATTTGCATCCGAACAAATTTTTGAAAACATGGCATTCGCGCCCATCGTACTATTTTAAACTCAAAATACTATCGAGAACTCACGAGCCGTTGGTGCTGTGGAAACTTAAGCTAATGGATCATCGATTGCAGCGTTAGTTTGTTAATATTTCAATTGATAATTTTTTCTCCATTGTGAATACTCATCAAAATGTCGTTTCGACATTTGTTGTGAGCTAGGAAAGACGCGGAGGCTTCTTTGATGTATGATAGATGGTCGGGAGGACGGCGGCACGCTTGTAGTTGCTAGGTAAACTCGTCGGCTTTTCTGGCCTAAGGTCACACTGAAGCGGACCTATCATGTTCTTGACGCACGGCTCTAAACGTTCACATAATGCGGCAAAAAGGATCTTCTAGGAGAAGACTGATACCTTTTTAGTTGGCGCAGTTTAGAGGGTCTGATTTCTGTAGAATTTGGCACACAATACTGAGGTTTCATTGATCGGGAATGCCTCCTTCGGATATCTCTTCTTGAATTTAAGCATATTTAAGTATAGCATCATTTAGGCTTTAGAACAGACTATTCATATGAAACCTATGACAATTATATTGTCAGCGAGTGGAAAGAGAAAGTCGACCAAAGAAATGTAGTTGTTGCAGTATTCCTAGACCTGAAAAGAGCATTCGAAACAGTGAACCACACTATTTTACTGAACAAACTTTCAAAAATCGAAATTCAGTCCACGGAATTAGTCATTCTTAAATGGATGACAGCAGCGTGTGCTCCTATTTCCAACAGTTCTTAATGACATGGATAAAAAAGAAGAGACTTTGTCCTTGGAGTGCCATATTTCAGGTGTTTACATTTTATTTATTTCATAGGAAACGAGTAAAGCTTTTCGAGTTCGGTTTTTTTCTTGCTTTCGTTCATGATATACAGAACGTTAGGAATTTAAAAAAAAAAAAAAAAATGGCGGCAGTTGTAGCTTCGCGAAAGCGGGTCCTCAAATCGCGGGAAGTAAACGACCGACATCACTGCCCCCTCTTTGTTGATCTGAAACACAAACTCAAAGCATATTATCGATCTGTGACCCTTTGATCATGGAATGACGGATGGGTTCTTTGTTGAGTCGAAAATCTAATTTTCGCGCTTTTTTTTTTTGCATTAAAAGGTAAATAATTAATGCCAAAATGAATCTATCGAAAAAACGATCTGTCACTCCGTGAAGACATATTTTCTGAGTATGCTCTCAATATTTCAGGTCGATATGTTAATAACAGCGGTTAGGAGTATGTCAGTCATTTTTGAAACTTGTTTTGTCCCGTGAATGGTCGGAGCGCGCTGACAGAGTCAATTTAAAATGCGTTTAATTTTACATCTGGGCAGGTGCACCCAAGACCACCTTGCAACTCTTCGATAGAATTCAAAAGCGAGCGATAAAACTCATAGACGATGACAACATATAGAAAGCCATTCACTCGCTGTAACACCGTCGAAATGTGTCTTGCTTGACTTTGTTTTATCGCTATTTCTACCACCAATGCTCCGACGAAATAGCCAATTGAATTCCGCCCCTCCAGAAATTCACTCGCAACAACCATCGAACTCTCATCAGTTTACCCTTAAGCCTACTTTCGGGCGCACTGTGAAATTTAGAAATTCTTCTCTAGGCGTGAAATTTGCATTGCAACCTACAACAATTTAAAACCAAAGTGCACTGTTACCTCCTTTTTCTCCCTTCCACTTCTTCTCGTGCTGTGTAAAAAACCACTTTAAGGGTACTTCCAATCCCTTGAGCACTTAAGCACTATTTAAAGAAAAAAGAAAACAGATATCGTAATCTTTCGAAATCCGGGAAACGCTTCGACAGATTTATTTCTACTTACATGAGGACTTAGAATCCGTAATAAAAAAAAATGATTTTTTGAAAATTTCAAGGACAAGTTCTCTCTTAAGGAAAATAAGACAAATTTTATCCTTAACTAGTGCAATAACAATCTTTTATGTGATAATTAAACCACACTTTGAATATTGTGGAAGTTTGTTATTCATATGCCCACGATACCTAAAAAGCAGATTTTTAGTTCTTGAAAATAATGGAATCGGTACAAACCAATAAATAATATTCTTAACACGCTCAGCTGGCTAAGTGTGATCCAAAGTCTTTTTATGAATGCAATGACACTTGTGCATAAAGTATAGCATTGTTTATTTCCACTATTTAAAAAAAAAAGAATAACTTAACCTAACTTAAACTTAGTTTCAGCTTCTCCTCAATCTAGCCACCAGTATTTTTCATGTTTTGTGACCTCTCGTCATTATTTAGTATATCTCTATCAGGTACGCTCATGCAGTATCTCAAGCTTAAGGTTCCATCCTCTGAATGTGTAGGCACATAGAGGATTCTTTTGTCTGTGACCCTTCTAGCAGCTTGATATATAATAGGACCTTCAAAAGATTCAGATAAGTAGCCATGTGCATCCAGGTATAAAAATGCCTCATGAGGTGTCCATCCAAATTCCAATGAATTTCTAAAATACCCAGGGTTAGGATAAAACAAACCCAATAAGAGTTCGTTCTCAGTAACAATCGCTGACCGCTCGAAATGATTCCTCGAAGGATCCAGGAAAACATTGTCAGGAAGCATCCAATAATCTTTTGTTGGATACGTAATGCCGAAAGCCGGAATGAGCGCTTCTATATTGTCCCGTGCAGGCCCGTAGGCATTTTCGCTCGAAAATTCTGTATTTATTTATATAAGACGGACAAAATGCTCCACCATACTGGACTCGCATATATCATAATTGGACGCTCAAAGGCTTGGTAGCAAATGACCTTCACATCGGGTCTTAGATAATTGTAGTAGGAAAGTCTTTTGAGCGACATAAATGCCGCCCTAGCTTAATTGGGTATTTATGTGTTAATTATAGTACAAAAATTTGTCCAAATTAACACCCAAACATCTTACTACACATTTCGATTCGATGTGAAATCCATTTTAAGTCCTAATCACCATATTTTTCCAAATGCGTCATAAGTCTGAATAACCCTGTCCTATTGGGGTGCGGAACAATATGGTTTCATCATATCATATCATATCATAGATGTAATCATCCTTATAAGATGACTGCAAACCTATACATGATTATTTTATAAATAAGCCCATCAATCCAAATCGTGTCGAAGTCTTTTTCGATATCCACTAGACAGGCAACCGTACATCTTCTGGAATTAAGCTTAGCTAAGGGTCTGTAATTAGTATCATCTCCCCGGAAGACCTTTTTGTGCACCGGAATTATAAAACCATTTTTCCAAAATTTTGGAAAAACTTTTTGGTCAATAGAGGGTTGAAATAAAAAAGCCAAGCTACAAGGGAGCTAGAGCAATACTACTGGTGTCAGATCCAATGCGAGCAACATGGCTCGTCTCTAGGAATTATTGATATTTGACTACGGCAAAATTTCTCTAGGTGAGCGAATCTATCTACCTATGTATGTATTCTTCGGATCATATGCTGCATATTTCCAACAAAGTCATCGCCTGCGCTTTGTAAAGTTCGGCAGATTGGACTTAAGCTAAGTTATTGTTATCCTTTATTCGTCCAGGTCAAGTGAACTGTATTGTTGGTATGCGTCATCTTCATTGAATAGTTCCGCGGAACAGTAGACTAGTACCAAGTTGAACAATGGAACGTGATAGTGAAGAAATGGTCACAGTGCGAACCGAAACAATCTCTATTTACACTAGCCCCGTAGCCATCTTTCTTGATCGCGCTAACTTCAACCAATGTCCCGTATGCTCAACTCTGCCAGTATATACTTCGACTTTATTAATCTTCTCTCAGAAACCGTCTATAGACCCCAAATATTCACATTCTCCCTTCCCTTCAAAGAATATCAAAATTTTTGACAACGGCAATACCAAGCTCTATTCACAATAGAGCAGAAATTATCAACAATTTTTATATCAATTTTGTCGTCTCGATAATTGTTAACTATAATGGGGCTGTTAGTGTATTGTGTGACAAAGTCAAATTGATCGTTGCACATTTTATATAATAAAGGCATTTAGCGATTTGGAGGAAAGATTAGTAAATTCATATATTTTTAATTATTTTAAAATACATATTATTACTCGTTAACCGCTTGATGGATTTTGATGTCGTTTTCGATTACTTAGACATGTTTTGTAGGCCTTAAATAATTGCGCACTTCCTCGAGAAGCACGTATGATAAATTCTAACGCAGTTCCCCTTGTTAGCTAAACAAATATTCAAAAATTAGTTTTTTCCGTGCAATGCAATTCGTATGCACTCATGTTGATTTGTATTTTGATCATAGCTTGAGGCTTTCAATTCCGCATATTACTACGATTAAAACAAAGGAAGTGGGTAAAATCCTTAAATCATATGCAAAAATGACGTAACAAGTGCTTATAAAGCTTTATTTTAAATTTATTTCTTTTAGCCGGTGTTTGTTTTTTACTTGGTGTACGTTGTTCGTTTTTAGACGAAGGCGGAACAACGGAAACGTATGCGTGAAATCCGTTAACAATTTGAAAAGAGTCTACAAGACACTTTCCAGTGGCAGGTGTGACTTATTTGGGATACTTGATACTTGACTCAGAAGGCTTATATATTTTGAACTCCAGAGTCTCCGTATAAAAAATTCTATTTTAATGAGGTCCTGTACTCCAAGTGGATAATTTAATAATTAAATTTTATCGGAGACAGGTTGCAGGAGCAATGAACTCAATCAAAACCCTGATCTTCGGGGCTTACTACCCCAACTTAATGTACCACGAGACAGAGGCTTTCCTCTATTTTAATTCAGGATAGAAATATGGTTCCTTTAATTTTCCATGTCGCCCGAAAGAGTGTTGACAATGAGGATCGTGGCTCCTCATCTTCTGGCTCATTTTCAAGTAGATAGAAAACAGCATTTGCCATGCTCGTTCATTAAAAAGACGAAACTTCTTCTTTCTCAAACTATCGTAATAGAAATGCTGATAAATCGTAAGCCTATAAAATATTTCGAATCACGGAAACTTCTTAATGATCGGCAATATTGGTTTCGCAGCAAGAGGTTTCATCATAGATTTCACCGGTCTGTGGAGGCAAGAGACAGCATTCGAAGAGTCTGGCATTTAGTTCCTTTGGCAAAATATGTACATAACGTGTGGATGAAACCCATTGCCATCAATACAAGCTTTATTGGATTGATTCAAGTTTGAAATTTACCATTTATGTAAGTGATGATGAGCAAGAGGGTTCCATTTTGGGTCCTCTGTATTTTATTTTTCATGACTTACTTACTTGCCTACAACAGAGTTGTCGTACGAAGCTCTGAGGAGAATCTCCGGTTCAGTAGAGGACGTTAGCAGACAGCACCAACAATTCTGGAGGAAGAGAATGCTTAGTTGTGTCTCCTTTGTCATTAAATGTCATAACTTATGTCTTCAAATAGTGTTTCATAATGCCTGGCCGGCTGACTTAGCTTTTAACAAATGATCGTTCTTAGGTAAGTTTAGGTTAGTCCTAAGGTCAATTTAAAGAAAAAACAAAAAAAAAACACAACAAAAAACTTATAAAATTTAAGGCACAGCAAAAAAAAAAAAAGGACAGATTTGTTATGTATCTAGAATAAGTTATTTTTAAGTGTTTTTTTAAGGTTCTTGTTGTTGTTTGTAAGTAACAAACTCATGTTTATATTCCAAGTTTTAGATTAAAGATTTTCTAAGTTACCCATTGAACTATTTTATAACTTAAGTTTATTTAAAATATTAAGTAATGATCGTCGAAAGACATAGTCTAATTATTCGGTTTAGTTTAGAGCGCCGGCATAGGGCCAGTAAGTAAATTGTAAATAATTATTAAGACTAGTTTAAGCATTTTCATGTCTGGCATGTAAGTTATCATGAATTGAATTGACCCAGAAATAAATTCACTTCTCAGGTTGTGTTGTTAAGGATAAATCTGATGTTCATGACAACAGTGCACAATAATCAAATTACAACAAAAGAACAAATTCATTCATAAAGATTGGGTAATTCGAAGTTTCAGATCAGATCAGATGGAGTATTTCCCGCCATTCTCCTATACTCACCTAATAGACTAAGTTTTGAAAATCATTAGATCTTTTTTACTGTCAGATAACATACCAAAAAGGGAGGATGGTAAGAGTTATTCATAATTCTTACAGAGCTGATAGAATTCGAAATAAGAACTTGCCGATGGTTCAATGATGAAGGTCTATCTATATTCCCAAAAAGATTATACGGAAAGCATTTTATTCTGTTTCAGACTCTAAGACTTAAAAGATGAGACTAAATGCTACGGTGTTGCTCTGGATCACAAACCAACACCATGTGTAAAAAATCTAATCTACGAAAGCTATTTTTATTCCTTAAAAGAACGTGCGGACTTATCCCAAAAATTAGCTTGTGAATATAAAAGCAAATGATTAAACCAACCATATTCCATGGCGCTGTAATTTGGTGGAAAAAATGCTTACATCATAAAATTAAATGAGAACCACTTCTACGACAAGAAAACACTTCAAAATCTTTGAAGAAGGAAATCTGATAGGGCACCACGAGACTGAGAAAGGTCGATCATAGTAGTGAACTAACCCAAGGCTGATCTCATGACCCCAGTCATGGGCAACAACAAGGTATACAAAATTATCATGCCTAAAAGAGAAGAATGGGCTGACAAACCTTCTTGGATGAACGACGAAATACAAAAATGGTTTACGGACGGGTTGAAATTGGAAAGTAGGTAGGTAGTGTCCCCAGAGAACCACAATCTTCTGTCCTGAACTCTTCAATTTAAATGAAGCAGAATACTGCATACCGAATAGGACTGGCACGTTGAAGATACAGAAAATACATGAGGCAGGCAAACGTTTTCTCGTTGTCGCTGATGTTTAGCGATTTAAGGTGCGAGTTCATCTTCCCCTAAAACAATCGTTCTTTACGAAGTAATTTTCTTAACGCAAATTATATCAAAATTACACACGTACCTATTTATCAGTCATAGTTTTGACTCGGAAATCACGTTGAGAAAAGTCACTGCATTTTTTTTTCTCAGTGCGAATACTCGAAGGACTAAAAATTGGTTTGTGCGCGATATGCTCTGCCCACACCATAAACTTCCCATTTGATGACAAAAAAGCCTCATCTTCGTGAGAGTAGCTTCTGAAGATATAAGCATCCGCGTGCCAATTTATCAAGGACCAAATGACTTAAAACAAATTTGAAATTGGAGGCTTAAGAGAGATCCATGGTAAGCTCTTGCTTAGATTTTCGCCTGAATCATATACAAATTTTGGCGGATGTTTGGAATCAAAATGGTTCTCAAGTTTCAGTCAAGAGGTTTCCACCACCTCTTTCTTCTGTGCCGAGGAAATATTTTTCTTTCTGGTAAATAGATGCAGTTCCGGCTTCGAAAAGGTAACATTCAGTCTGGTTTTCTTTACAGATTTTGAGTCATATTCAAAAGATTGTAAGGACCTCTTAGATTTGGTTCATGATAAGAAACCACAACAGTTTTAAATTTCTTCATTTTATATTGCTTATTTGAAATCAGTTGCTAATATAGTTTATCGAAAAAAAAGCATAAAGCTAAGCAGGTTTTCATGGTGGCTTAAAAATTTTACATTAAGAAAAAATTTGATATTATAAAAAAGTGGTCTCAACTTTTTACTATTTTGGGAGGAATCTGAAAGACAGGTTCGTCAAAGAGTGTCTTACATGGAGAGATAAATTTAGAGAAATCTTTCCAGTAGTCTTGAGATCAATAGCATTGGAAAACACCAAAAAGTTGAAGGATTGAAAGTCGGCCAAATTGATGGCTTAATAAACATAATGTTGATGAAAGATTGCAATAAAATTGAAAAAAAAAATGTATACGAATTTGTCCGGAATTTTATGAACGGCAGTGTAAACATTTATACAGTTGCGTTCAAAATAATAGCAGTGCAGCTTCTTGCATTATGTTTCTGTTCCTTATCTTAAAGTAAATGGATCTATAGTATTACTCTATCTGGCCTTTATTTTTAAAGTAGAACATTAACCAGAAAAAATGCAACGAAATGTCACTTGTAGATATAACGGTTTCTGCTCAAACGTCATTTTGCGGATCAATGTGTACTTTTCTCGCGTTCATAATAATAGCAGTGCTTTGTTTTTCTCGTACCTTCTCCATTATTTTTCTACTTTACCTTTATATTTTATTATTTATTCTTTGTATTTCTGAAGAAGCAACGTAAGAATGAGATGTCGGTGAAGTTTTACGCCATAAAAAGAAATATTTTTGTTGATAGCATGGGGCGAAGAAGACACTGTACTAAAGAAAAGCGATCTCTAATTCGAAGGCTTCTTGCCGATGGGAAAACATACAAAGAAATTGAACATATCATTGGCTGCTCCGCAAAAATGATCGCTTATACTAAAATATATGAAGAAAAGCCTGAAACTCGAGGTCGAAAAAGAGTTCTATCTGCGAGAATGGTAAAACGCATTGTTCGATATTCGATGAACAATCCTAGTGCTCCAGCTACAGAGATAAAAAAGAATTTAAATTAACAAGTGTCGTTACAGTACGAAGGGTACTTATAGAAAATATTTTACATGCCTACAGTCCAAGAAAGGTCCCACTTTTAAAATAACAACACCTTTCCAAAAGACTTGAGTTCGTCAAAACCCATGTTGACTGGCCGATCGAAAAATGGAGAAATATCCTCTGGACTGACGAGAGTAAAATTGTTTTGTTTGGCTGTACAGGGTCTCAAGAATACATGAGGCGTCCACCAAATACTGAGTACAATCCTAGGTATACGAGAAAAGCGTTAAAACATGGGAGGTCCAGTATCATGGTATGGGCATGTTTCTCGTACTATGGTTTAGGGCCCATATTTTGGATAAAAGGGATAATGGATCAGTTTTTATATATTCATATCCTCGACAAATCATGCTTCCTTATGCTGAATTTGAAATGCCAATCAAATGGGTGTTTCAACAAGATAACGACCCGTAACACACGAGCAAAACGGCGAAAAATTGGTTTCAGTCAAAAGGAGAAAGGTAAAAAATAAAGGTTTTACAACAAAATACTAAGTAAAGTAAACATTACAGACAGTTTCGAAATTCTATTTTTTATGGTTTCAAGATTTATTATTTCAAAAATACCTGCACTGCTATTATTTTGATTCATCATTTTGCAGTACCCATTGAATTATATTTTCGTTTTTTGTATCTAATCTAGAAATTAATATACTTTTTTTATTTTCATTTTAAGTTGATGTCAGGTAATGCAACAAAAAAAGAAAGATTTATGAAATGTGGTGTTTTGCAAATTTTATATTTTCAATGCCATTATTTTGAACGCAGCTGTACATATGTTTGAATGTTAAACAGATTTTGAACTTTTTTCATAAGAAAACTATTTTGATTTTTATTAAGCAAGTGAAATTGTAAAATTTTAACCACCCCATCAAAATTTTACGAAAACCTACTATGGTGTTCTGTACATACGCTTCGAATGAAATTAATTTCGATTCGATAGCTTTATCTGTTCTCGAGCTATGCGAGACGAAAAAACGTACACACATCCACACACACAGGCATCTTTCAAAAAACAAATGGAACCCAACTCTTGGGACCTCGCACCGATGTGAAAAAGCAAAATGTTGAACTCCGACAATCCAACAGATTACAAGTAATTGACGAACAGATAATCAATGAGACATATTTACACACATTCATTTTTTTTAAATAATTTTTAAGGATCATACATCAATTAGTTTTTGTGGCAAATCAAGCTTTATACCCATTCCCGATATGAATTACGATTTTTTTTCGGCACTCACCTCTAAGGCCTCCTCGTAATATTCCTCTGTCAGCCTAACAATTTCAAATTCACCTGCAATAGATATTCACTAGTTTTTTTTCTCAAACCCCTCACAAAACTGAACTTTTTACCATCACAAAGAAATTTTGGAAATCTCTCACTGCATCCGTTTGACCTTTCCATTTCGACACCAAGTTTCCGAACTCACCGAATCGAATAAACTAATGAAATTTATTTTAAGAATCAAAAACGCAACCACCAGATAAATACAACGTCCCCGATGCACAAATACCCTTCTCACAATGATTTTGCGCTAGATCGCCAGAGCACATTCGATTTTTTTTAGATGAGACTCCCCTTGTAGTTCCATTCAAACTGTCATCATCGGCATAAGCTAAACAACTGAATGAACAACAATTTTTGTTGATTTTAATTTATTTTTTAACCAGGAAATATGTTTTCCAATTGCTGTGAGACTGTTTGTGTGCTTCAAGACATTTTTGTGTCGTTAAATTAATAAATTGAAAAGATAGCGTTGACGAATCAAGTGGTGCTGAAAGAAAAAAAAAAAAAAACGTCCATCGGAACATTTGCAAATTGTAACTTATCAATTTTTTGCATGTCTACACTGACGTCCGGCATGAAATCTTGCGTAATTATTATTAAATATTTGTTTACCAGAAGTAATGCTTATCTATGCAAATTAATTTCCAAAATTAGCCTTGTCGTTTGGTGGCGAAAAAATATCCCAACCCACTAGAACACGAACCCCCCAAAAAAAACAAAAACAAAAATGTACTCCTTAAACAATTGAAATTGATTATTATGGTTTTTATTTATAAATATTGCTGTTGGTCTTGATCAGGGGTCACTATCCGACGTCTGGGGGGGTGTATTCTACTATATGTATTCAATGTTTGAAGAGAAATACAAATTTTTTGCACAGATAAATAAACATGAAAGCATATACACTTACGGACAAAAAAATAAATACAGGCTAGTTTCTTATCATTAGCTTCACTTTTTCTTTCAGTGACTGTATTTAGCCGCTGTACTGCATACTTATTGACAAGTTGGTAAGGAATTGTACGATGTGCCGTTAGTCAGACGAAGAACTTTGCTTTACTTATTTATTTGATTTATTTATTTATTTATTTGATGCCCGGGGTATACCCCGGACTTTACTTAATACAAGCAGTACTTAAATTCTAACTTATAACGAGACGAGAGGATATTTTTAAGGGTGGATCTGTTTAGGTGGAAATTAAAGATGTCCTGCGTGGCATTGGCCTTACGCAACATTCTGGACATAGGTTCATGAGAACCATAATTGGTGCGGTGTGGATCCAAGCGGAATAGATGAACTGATCTGAGGTTACGGCGGTTTGTAAATAAAGAGATCGATTGAAGCAACGTTGGACAGTCAATGATACCGGATAAGAGCTGGTGAATGAAAAGAATGGCGGCAATGTCACTGGAGATTGATGAGTTGCAAACGATGTGTATAAGGCGGTAGGTTAAAGCTGTCTGTCCAGTGGAGACCACGCAGTGCGAAGCGTAGAAAACGGCGCTGAACAGCCTCGATTCGCCGGATGTGGGTTTCATAGTAAGGAGATCAGACTTGGGAAGCATATTCTAGTAATGGTGTAACAAAAGTGATGTAAAGGGCTTTGGTGCCATAGGGGTTTGAGAATTCTTTGGATCATCGCTTAACGTAGCCAAGGGCGGAGTTAGCTCGACTAATGATTGAGTCCATGTGTGTGCGAAAATTGAGTTCTTTATCGCAGATAATACCCAAATCGCGGAGAGAAGAGACTAGCGGAACAGGTTGATTAAAGATGAAGTAGGTCCTGGAGGGCTGTGGAAGACGCTTGCGTGTGTATGTTATGGCTTGGCATTTGCTGATGTTGAGATCTAGAAAGTTTTTTTTGGCACCAAATGGAAAACTTGCTCAGATCATCTTGAAGAAGGAGGGGGTCGGCGGCAGACGAAATGGGTGAATATAATTTTATGTCGTCGGCATATATAGATATGTACGAGTTGCGGATAACAAGGTCGACATCATTTATAGTTAAGATGAAAATAATAGGACCAACATGGCTCCCTTGAGCGACACCTGAGGTGGGCATAAATGGATTAGATTTGGAGGATCTGAAAATAACAACGTATTGACGGCTTTCAAGGTAGGACTTAATCCATTCAATAAAAGTAAAACTGGAAAACCAAGAGCATTGAGCTTGAGCAGAATTATCTTGTGCGATATTTTGTCGAAGGCTTTACTGAAGTCGGTGGCGATAGCATCAACTTCTTTGCCTTCCTCCAAGGCACATAGAGTTCGAGAGATAAATTCTACTAGGTTGGTGGTTGTCGATCTTCCTCTGAGAAATCCGTGTTGATTAGGGAATATGATGGATTTGCAGTGAAAAAGCATAGCGCCGTAGATTATGCTCTCAAAAAGTTTAGGAATGGACGAAAGTTTCGCGATTTGTCTGTAGTTTGCAATATCATTTTTTGGACCTTTCTTATGAATTGGGATTATATAAGAGTTTTTCCAGTTAATAGGGAAAATGCCTTGTGAGATGGAGAGTTAGAACAGTGAAGTTAGGGGCTGAACGAGGAGATTGGTGCATTTTTTGAGCACTAGAGCGGGCAAACCGTCAGGGCCCGGGGAAAAATCATCTTTAAGCTTTGAGATTTTCTCTGCTACCAGTTCCGGTGTAATTTCGACAGAAACCATGGTTGTATGGGTACTATTTTTTAGGTATTGGAAATAATTCTAGTCGGGGTCTTCTTCATGCACCGCGAATGATTGGCTGAAGAAATTACCAAAGAGATTTGCAATTGTATTAGGGTCTGATGAGGAAGAATCGAGATAATTGAGAGTTGAGGGATAGCCGTCTGATTTACTTTTTACTTTGATGAATTGGTAGAATCGCTTGGGGTCAGATATTAAGCTCGATTCCATATGGTGCACGTAGTCCAGGTAAAGAGAGTTGCAGAGGTAGGAGAATCCGGTGTATGCGTTTTGATAATGCATAAAGATGGAGTTAGATCGAGTTTTAAAATAAGACTTTCATAGTTTATTTCTTTTATTTCGAAGTGAAATTAGTCAAAGAATTACGAGTAGTGCATTTTCGTGTGGACAATAAAATAACTTTCCAATTTAATAAGTAAATTTAGCGGCTTTTTCCAAATTACTATTGAAATAAATTTGATTAATTAAAACAAAAACGTTACTTTTTTTGGCTATATTTTAAATAAAACTTCTATTTTAGAACAAAAAATGGGTCGCAAGAAGCATTGTACCCAAGAAGAGGGGGAGATTATAAAAAAACGAAA
The DNA here is from genome assembly GCA_963555765.1 of Orthonevra nobilis. Lineage (NCBI taxonomy): Eukaryota > Metazoa > Arthropoda > Insecta > Diptera > Syrphidae > Orthonevra > Orthonevra nobilis. The sequence continues at coordinate 69,969,804 of OY743227.1, read as the reverse complement.
AATGATGGCTAAAGCTATAAAAAATGCACTTAAAGTTAAAAATACTGAGAAAAAAAAAGGGGAAGACCTCGAGAGACAACCGCAATAATGGACCGGAGGATTGCCTCTGAAGCTAAGAAGGATCCATTCATCTCATCAGGAGAAATTTTAAAAGGAATAAATCCGGCTGTTTCCCCTTAGAACTATAAGGAGAAGGTTGGTGGAATGCAAACTATCAGCCCATCAATTCGCCCAGAAAAGTACCACTTTTCAAAAAGAGTCAATTGAGAAACAGAATGGATTTTGCTAGTCAGCACCGAAATTGATCTGGCATTGAGGGCCAAAAAAAATTACGGAATGTATTTTGGACAGACGAATGTAAATAAGTTCAATTTGTTTGGCTCTGATAGGAGGCGTTTTGTAAGACGTCCTCCCAATTCTGCATATGATCCTCGCTAAACAAAAAAGACGGTGAAAAATGGCGGTGGGAATATCATGGTTTGGGCAGGATTTTCCTGGTACGGAGCCGGTCCGATTCATTTAATAGAGGGCATAATGAAGAAGGAAGAATATATAAATATATAATGGATATCGTTCTTCTTCCATATGCAGATGAAAATCTTCCCTTAATTTGGAACACACAGCAAAAGCTACAAAAATCTGGATTACTGCAAAAGGAATACGAGTTCTTCCTTGCCCATCCCAAGACCAAAAAATAAAAGCGTACTTTGGCAGGAGGTTAAGGCAGCATGGGAGTCTTTTCCTTTGACCATGTGCGAAAAGTTGGAAGAATCTTTGCCGGAGAGATGTACTGTAGCAATAAAAAATAAAGGTCACGCGACCAGACACTAAGTGACTTATTATTTGCAATAAATGTCTTTAAAGAAAAATGAAGTTTTCTTATAGGACTACCGGTAGAAAATGTCGTTTTTTTTTTCAAAAATCAATGCTTTATTGAGGAAATATATATAAATTCAATATATAAATTCAATATGAAAAATTCGTTAGACGTCGCCTGTGATTGTTTCATTCGGTTTTAGCAGCTCATAATACACCCTTCTGGTCCCACCAAATCCACAGCATAACCTTAAGGGCATGAATATTCTGAACGGACGTCGATGTTGAGGCATGTCCGGGGTATCCATACGTTGCCCGACGTTTTGGATTATCGTAATGTACCCATTTTTCATCACCAGTGACGATTCGATGCAAAAAAGACTTCTTTTTGTGGCGTTCAAGCAGCATTTCGGACATGCAGAATCGGCGTTCGACGTCTCGTGGCTTCAATTCATACGGCACCCAATGTCCTACCTTACGGATCATTCTCATTGCTTTCAAACGATCGGAAATGGTTTGCTGAGCGACGCCAAGTGATTTTGCAAGTTCTTCTTGCGTTTGTGACGGATCTTCAAAGTTTTTCACCTGGCCGGGGCGTTTTTTGTCTTCGGTGTCGAAATCACCATCTTTGAACCGCTTAAACCACCGCTGACACATTCTAACGTCTATAGTGTAGCCCGGGTAAGCTTCGGTAAGCAATTGATGCGCTTCGGTTGCTTTTTTCTTTAATTGAAAGGAGCATATTAAAACTTCCTGCAAATGCTGTTTTCATGGCACGAATGTAGACATTTTACGGCTTTACAAAAACTTGTGTGCTTTCACTAATGACCAATAACCTAGACTGAAATAATTTTCTGATGCGACAGCTGTCATGGTCAAAATTCACCTCAGAGTAATAGATATCAAGTTGTCTGCAATAACGACATTTTCAAACGGTAGTCCTATTATAAATATTATAATAAGTGTTAAGCCTAACTAGTCTCGACATTTTGTTAAATTTTACAGGTAGTGCAGCGAATTTTAACCATCTGACTATCTGCACTAATTACACGTTCTAAACTACTTATCAAACAACCATGCAGAGTAGCGGTAAAATACAGTCAGTGGCAGAAAAAGTTTAACCTAATGTTAAGACACCAGCCTGAGTTTATTTTTTTGTCCGTAAGTGTATCTGTGATAGTTTTCTGTGCTAGTATTGTACACCCTTGATGCGATGACGTATGTATTGTTTTACGTCAGCACGCGCTTATTCGGCGAATTTAAAAGTATAATATTCGTTACAAATAAAGAGGATTGTTTTTTATGTAAAGAATAATTTAAAAGTTCATCGCTCAAGTTTTTTACTGTTTAGTTTTTATTAAAGGTTTTGTGTGTGTTGACAACGTTTGAGATCGGAAGAGAAACAAGGTAAGGAAGTATTTTTTACAAATTAGAAATACATGTAGGTGTGTTTTTTAAGTTTTTTACTAACGCGTATTTTCAGGTTTTTGTTTTGGTTATATCTTAAAATTGATATTATTATAAAGCCGCTCTAATGAGATATAACTAACAATTTTTGTTGAACAAACAGGTTAACGAAACCTGTACAATATGTAAATAACTTAAATTAAATGTATTATGATGTAATTTAACTTAGACTTTTCCTGATAGAATTTACCTGATACGATGGGCAAGAAAAGAATTAAAGTATGGGGTTCTTTTTACGCAAACCAAAGACTTATCTTTGTAGTTCGTTGTATTCAGTAAAGACGGCTCTACTTCAAATTTGAAAAAGTATCTCATGAAAAAACACAGATCAAACTATGAAGACTTTATTCTATGCTCCGTGTCAGATGCAGAAGAACTGGAGATAGATACCGATTCGGTTTCTGTTGCGGCCAGATTCGGCCAAAAAATTGGTTTCGGCCATAGTTTCGTTTTCGGCTAAAAAATCGCCCGAAACTTGGGCGACGCCGAAACTCAGTCTTCCAGAAGGCACACAGCAATTTGGTCCACTGTGATACCGCGAGGGTTATGTGAATTAACGTATTCGGGAGTAAGTGAGTATTGAGAGGTTTTCCTCCCGGACGGTGAAGAAGGAGAAGGTGGAGAGAACTAGTTTGCTTCTCCAATGAACTGAGCGAGGTCTTTTGGGTTTGCTTTGGCAAGTTGGGGCAAAACTGTGAAGAAATAGGAACATAGCTTTCTATGTCTTGACTATGACTATTACCGGACATTCATTGAGGAGATTCTGTAGCTTTCTGGCTCTCTGTTTATTGGGGAGGTTCCAGGTTTGTCTGGTGGTGTTGCAAGATGGTTGATTGTACCTTCACAGGCAAGCTCACCTGCTCTGCAGTTTCCGTGGATTTCCCTATGTCCTGGAACCCCGTAAAGGTGAACCTTAAAAAAGTCCGCTATCTCCATAAGAGATACCAGGCGTTTCTGTCGGTCAAAGTGAATATTTCCAGTAATATTATTATACAACAGCGATTTCGAGGTCGTCGTAAAACATGGAAGTAGAGTTCTAGACTAAGATTACTCAAAAAGATAAACTTCCACTTTTCGTTCGAGTTCTGACCCATCGCGGTTGTTATCGTGATGGGGCCGGCCGATATCGGAAAATTTGTTTTTGAGAGTATATAGTCTATAACTGTTGGAAGGGAAATCTACTCCAAAGATTGAGGACTGATCGAAATCAACTCTGGTGCATGGCGAGATTGCATTAATACATAATCAAATTCAACTTGTCTAAAAAAGGTTCGGTTTCAACTGAAAATCATGTTTCGGTCGGACACTAACTGGAGAGTGCAAAATATATATCTATCTATCACCACTGATGGCTGGACTTTCAGAGCAGCAACTTCTTACCAAGCTGTTACAGCTTATTAAACTGAGAATTGAAGTCTGCCCTGAGCGACACACCGCCGAATATATTAGAAATGAACTGTGTGCTTGGCTCTTTCATTGGAGCATACAAAATAAAATATTTATCTGCGTTAAAGATAACGCAGCGAACATGAGGGCGGCATAACAAACTATGAGTATTTGCAGTTTATCGCTCGCATTCTGAATCTAGTCGTGCGTGCAGGGCTTCAGAACTGTGGACTCAGGGAGCTGATAAAAAAATAAAAGCTATTGTGGTACATTTACACAAGAGTTCTACAGCTACCAAAAACCATCCAAGCTAAAAATGGACGTAGTGATCAGATGGAACAGTACCCTGGACATGATAGAGACGATGTGTTCACTTCACTTCTTTCGGAAGGTAAATGTCAGACACTGCCAAAAATAATAAAAATCCTGAAGCCATTCAAGCAACTCACTGAAGAAATGTCATCAGAAAAAAAAGTTACTATTTCAATGGTCAGAATTTGGATACAAATATTGATACCAGAAATAATGCTGGAATGTAAAAGTTGATTAATTTTTGGGTTGACTTCGTTTTCATACATCGCTTTTTTCTATAAACGGGAGACATCTGTTAAATATTAGGCTAAAGCTTTGTCGCCTTAGAGAAAAATGTATATCGTTTTTTTGTATGGGCATACTTTATCTGTATCTGTCTATGGCCTAAGGCGACAAAAAGCTTTCACAAAATAAAGCTCAGAAAGTTAAGTTTTTTTCTTTCTTTCTTCAGCTTCAAAAACGTTATCAAGAACAAGATTCAATATCACTAAATTTAATTGCGAAAACTGTTTATATAAAGAGAATAAACATGCTATAAAAATTAAATTCTGGATTGAAAAAAACTATAAAAGAAAATGGAAATTTAAAAACCAATCGGGGAGAGTACGATAACTTGGGCGCCAAAAATTGATAACGATTTCTTGTAGAGGGGCCAAAAACAAGCATTTTTACTATGGGAGGGGGGGGGGTCTATCTCGCACCGTTTAGGAGGTAGGGGCAATTTAAAAAACATGACTTTAAATGAAAAAAAATAAAAACTACAACAACGGCAACACTTACAATAAAGTACTATACCGGCTTTGAAAGCCAGAAACATGTTCTTTAGTCCTGGGCTTAAACTAAAGAGTAAACTTTAATAGTTTTGGAAAAATTCGAATGCAAACTCAAAATTTTGATAAAAAAAATCAAAAAAACAAGTTTAGACCAATTTTTTTCAAAATTGTGAAATGAAGTGGTTAATTTGCTTTTTGTAATCAATGCTTGTATTAATTCTGAAAAGAACACAAAAAACCGAATGGTTTTATGTCTTCTAGTTTTTGAGAAAATTGAGATCTACTAAAACAATTTTTTGTTTTTTGGTATTTACGGTGATACTGTTAGTATAAATGATAGGTTCATCTTTGTTAGTCAAGTTTAGCAAATCATTTAGCGTTATCCAGAATGCACCACGAGGAGGTCAGAGGAGAATCAGACCAATTTCTTCTAAAAAAGCGATACTCTTTTCGTTGGTCGATACCAAATCCCCGAATGAACAAAATACCGAAAAGTTATTTAGTTTAGGATGGATTAGAGGACGCTAAGTCGTCATTGCTTATTCACAAAAAATAACACTCGATTCGCACTAAGGTTGAACACAGAATGAGCTTTACCACATGTGCATGAAAAAACCAACGGTACAAAATTCAAAGTTTGATATTTTTGCATCATTATTAAGTGCATTCCATATTACATAAGTACATACAAATTAGATGAAGAGTATTCATTACATGGGCGCCTGCCAGGCAAAAAGCAGGTACCCTGAGCGGAGCGACGAAGTCGCGTGAGAATGGACTGACTACGGAAAGAAAGTTGAATTCCTTTAACCCGCGAAGCGGGCCACCCATGTATTGTTGATTTAAAAAAAAAACTATTGAGATAGACGCATGTCGGACATTTAATCGATTATTATTACGGAAGAGCACATAAATGTCACAAAACAAAAATAGTAATTTTCAATTTTCTCAAAAACTAGAAGACATAAAACCATTCGGTTTATTGTGTTCTATTCAGAATTAATACAAGCATTGACTACAAAAAGCAAATTTAGCACTTTATTTCTCAATTTTCAAAAAAATTGTTCTAAACTTGTTTTTTTAATTTTTTTTATCAAAATTTTGAGTTTGCATGCGAATTTTTCAAAAACTGTTAAAGTTAACTATACAATTTAAACACAGTATTAAAGAACATGTTTCTGGCTTTCAAAGCCGGTATACTACTTTATTGTAAGTGTTGTCGTTCTTGTTTTTTTCTTTTTTTTCATTTTAAGTCATTTTTTTTTTAAATTGCCCCTACCTCCTAAACGGTGTGAGATAGACCCCCCCCCCCCCCCCTCCCATAGTAAAAAATGATTATTTTTGACCCCTCTACAAAAACCCGTTATCAATTTTTGGCGCCCAAGTTATCGTACTCGTGCCAACCAATCTGTTAAATAAAATTTGTAGCTTAAAAGCATATAAAAAAAGGCACAAATGATTTTTTGCATGATGTGAATCAAAACAAAAGGACTTTTTCGAAGATCATTCTATCCCAGAGTAGGTACAGGAAATGACAATGAAGAAGAAAAGTGGGTTTTCTTCCGGCTACAATTTCTCTTGCCGCAACCATCCATCCCAAAAAATAACCTCAACATTTCTATCGAAAGAAAATGAAGTTCGTTTGTTTGATGAAATGAGCCTTCAGGCAAATCTAACCTGCAATAAATTCAAAGACAAAGTTGAAGGTTTTGTTGATAACGGAAGAAATCAAAAGTCAAATATATGCGCTAAGTTTGTGTTTTTGATGATTCACAGTGTATGTGGAAATTTTAAGCAACCTTTATATCATGTCGTTTGTCCAAGTTATATACCTATTAAAAAACTTGATATTGATAACTGAATTGATATATATACAGTGCTGAAATTAAATGAAAGAGTTATTTACTATGATCACGGACCTACAAATCGTAGTTTATTTAGTAAACTTAATCTTGCAAATAAAACTTAAGCCTTATTTACAGATCTTATGGCCATCCGAAAAGTATTTTCAACTGTGCCGCTTCGTGTATAAATATTTTCCACATACTTCCAAAAACTTCCTTTTGCATCTAGCTTGAAAGAAAATATAATCAAAGAATGCATTTTTCAAATTGGTTCAATATCTCTGATGTCTGTTATGAGCACAAACTTGATTTAATCATATTTTTAATAGTGGTACTGCATGGCAAAAATTGTAAATGGGTTCTTAATGAAAACTTAAACAAAAATAGAAATCCGAAATACAGAATAAAAAAATTGCAAAATCTAATGAACGTTTAAAAAATAAAAATTTGCACGACAAGGATTCATAAATTTATTATGATTATTGGGAGGTTAAGATGTTGGGTGGGTGGGACGTTGGCGTCGATATCCTGCCACGTCCTCGTTCATGTCAGTTCAGTTACCTTAACTTAAGTAGGACAGTGATAATAATTATAACTACTACCAACAATTGAATATAGAAGTCACTGCAAAACTCTTACCCAAAATTATCTTCCAGGCTTGTTCAATAATCGACAAGGACACAAACCAGGCTCTTACTCACAAATGAGTCAGGCGCATCCCTGCCACCATACACAATGTCCTACAGCTTAGTATTTAACTGGAAAAACCTTTTAAACGTCACATCAAATACATCCCCTCTCAACCGTCCTGGTTCTTAGACACCAATTCTGTGCTTCTGAATTTGTGTGCCTTGCAAAAGCGCAGCACCAACACAACAGTATACAAATGTATGTTCCTGGAAACTTTTTCAGAATTAAAATCGAAAAGTTGAAATTTTATATTTACGGACGGGTCGAAAAATGCACACACCACCGCTTTTGCAGTAGTCACAGAAGAAGGCGAAACATAAATACACGGGCTTTTACCAAACACCACGTCAATCTTTACTGCGGAAGCGGTAGCAATATTCGAAGCTATCAACATGTGCTCTAATATTTCGGGAACATGGACGATTTGCTCTGACAGCTTGTCAGTTCTAAAAGCAAAGTGCAACCCTTTGCACAATTCGGCTTTAATATCAAAAATAAGATATTATAAGTAAAAGTTCAAAACTTAAACTAATGTGGACCCCCAGACATGTTGGTATACGTGGTATTGAACAAGCTGACAGTCCGTTTATTTGAACTATATTCTAAACGCGATTAAAAATGGGTTGTGAATAAAAAAGTTAAAGAAATAGTACTCCAAGAATGGAAAAACTACCAACGCCACTACACACTTATCAATCCAAATAAAATTAATCCGATTTACCCGCCCAAGATCTCTAAAGATATGACTACAAATTTTGTACGCCTCCGACTTGGTCATACTTCATTGACACATCAACATCTCTTAATGAAGGAGCTGCCTCCAACGTGTCTCACCTGCCAAAGCAACATTGCTATAAACTATCTTTTGGGGAAATTCTTCCTCCGTTCAGATCAATGTTACAGAAAACAGTAAACATCATTGATGTCTTAAAAGAGCCCAACCAGACTAATACAGAAATTAAAAGAAATTAATATGCATTCTTAAAATTAGGCTTTAATTAGTTACTTATCGGCCTCCTATTCCTTTTAAAAAATGAGCCGAAAGCCTCTGCTGCTAGTGCTTTTAAATTGAATATTAGAAATAGATTTTAAATTTGTTATAGATAAGTAAAATAAATAAATAAATAATTATAAGGGCGAAAAAATACATTCATGTGAAAATGTATGTCTAAATCCCGCAAATTAAAAGAATAAAATACGGAGTTACTTTTTCACCACATAGAGTCTCGCACTATTAAAATATCATACTAGTATTAAATAAAAAAATTGCCATTCGCCGCACACCGCAGACGCACATGCAAATTATAGTAGAGCAAAAAAAATCGTTTCTCAATTTTTTCTGAGTTGTTTGTGACGCGATGAGCTGAAAAGAAATATCAAACAAAAACCGATGTTTTTTTTTTTTTGTTTACGTTGAAGCTTTATCGAAGCTTTTGTTTTTTTGGGTACATTTCGTGCTCATACATCACTTCTTCCCATTAGCTTGAGACATCTGCTAAATATTTGCTTGTGCCCATGCGTGTAGACTGAAATAAGCAACAACTTTTAGAAGGTACTACGACAATATAGACTGGGTCACCTTCGAGTGAGTTGGCGATTCAAGTTGACAAACAACATCCAAAAAGTAACTTAAAATCTGCAAGCTGCCTCAAATACGACCGGACATCAAAATCGAAGACGTCACGGAGGAAAAACGGATATTACCACGATGCAGGACGGAATACTAAAGTGGAAAAATGCGAAATATTTAAAAGCTGTCCAAAAATTTTGCTGTCATAGCTATGATTCACGCTGAGAAAAAAGTCTAAAATGCCAGTCTTAAAATCCACTGCCCAAGCTGAAGATTTTATGGAAGAGGAATACTATTCTATACATAATCAAAATGGTTATGGAAATTCGTTAAAGAAGACAACCTTTGTGGAGAAGCACGGGAACCACACCACAAACAAACTGCCTTTCCTTGGACGGTCGTACTACCAAAATGGATGTTTAAAGGGGCTAATTTCAACTCTGGATACTTTTCCGAAGCAGATTTATTAATGAGTCTGAACCTTACACAGTTGGTATAGAAGATTTCCTCTTTTATTTAATAATTGATTTCTGTGTTTCTAAAAAGTTTCTCGCACTCTGACATACAAAAAGTTTGTTGAGTATCTTCAGTGGCATGAATCGCAATTAAGTTCTTCCTTGTTTGGATAATAGGCTACCGGACCGGCAAATCAACCATTGACCAAATTTTAAGACTACGCTTAGCCGTCGAAAATCATTTTGGCTAAAACATAACGACTGACAGCTACAATTTTGAGATAGTAGAGGAGAGATCTAGGCAACCGTCGCTGCTTTGATTTGTCAAAACAACTAGAATCGAAGGACAAAAAATACTGCTTGACAAGACACCCTGCTCTATGGAGGACGATTAGCAAAGCAGCAGAGCAAATATTAGGATCCTTGGAAAGAAAAACCCTCCTTCGAATATTTGGTCCTATCTGTGAGGAGCGCGAATGGAGGCATAACCGCGAGCTCTACGAGCTGTACAAACATGTGGTTATAATCCGGAAGGCGAAAATCCTTTAACTATTGACTTCACTAGGTCGGCCTCATCGAGAGAATAGACAACGATGCTTCAGCCAAGTAAGTTTTCGAATCCAATCCAAGCTTGGTGAAACCAACTGAAAGCAGCGTGCTCGGGACCATCAGAGCCGGGAGGCTCTGATCCTTCCATGATCGTTAACCGATTAAGTAAGTATGAATGTGACGACACTACCTACTCGAAGAAAGTTGACTCGAGTTTTTTTGTTTTAATATTTTTGTGCCTCAAATTGCTCGTCGGGAATAGCTTAATTTTTTTTTTTTTTTGTTCACAAAAAGAATTTTTAGGGTGTCTTCATCATAAATGTAATAAGTTTGGTGGCACATAAAGTTGAGCCGAAGTGAGGAGATACGAGATCCACATGTGTCATCTGTAAAATTTAACTCATCCGCCACTAGATCGAGAACGAAACATTGGCTGAAGCACTTGTAGAAAAACATAGGCCACTGGAAAAATTACAACTTGAATCTTCATTTTCAAAATAGCACTTGAGAATGCTTTTTTCTATTTCCCTCTTTATATTTTATCGCAAAAAATATGTGTCTGCATTTGAAGAAACTGATAACCGGAACTCAAATGAGCAGAACGAAGTATCAACCAGCTTTTCTTTTTCTGTTGGAAATAATCGCTGGAATAGCAAATGTTGCAACATCTTTTGTAAGTGATTACCGACAAATTACCATTTTGGACATCTTGTCACAGGTCTTCGAGAAGTTTCAGTCTTGTTTCATTGCAAATAATTTTTTTTTATTTATTTACCGCAAAATCTATGGTTTGTCTGCGGGCGGTTAATTCAATCTTTATAAATTCTTACTATGACTGATTTTAATAGTAACAAATTCAATTCACAAATGAATATTAGGAAGTTAGTATATAGTATGTATTTTTTAAAGCTTACACACGTTTGAAGATAGATTCTTATTAAGATGAATATAAGCTAAACAATACTTCTCATGATTTTACTGAAGTACAATTCAAGTTAGAAAATATTATTTGATCAGTTTTTTTCTTATTTTTACATCTCCGATGCTTTTCAAGTTTGGTGGAAGATCGTTTTAAATACGTGGCACTGCATAGTGTAATTGTATTTTATTATGATTTCTTTGCAACTTAGGGATTCATGAATCAGATCGTTAGCTTAAGACCCTACTTGAAATAACCAAACATCGGTTCATTAGTAAAAAAATCAAAGTCTGTAGTGAGCTTAAATCGATGTGCAATGAAATTTTGAATATCTTAAATTAATATTTTGTAAATTGCATCGCGGAAATTAGGTCCAGTATACCAAAAAGACAGTTCATAAACTCAGTAGTTGACTAACAACCAATTAAAACTTTAAATTTGAGGAAATTATAATCAGTGTTAAAATCAATGAATTATGAAAAAGACACTAACGAAATCATTATTAAAATATACTTGGACGCCTTTCAGATATGTTGTGGAATGGTGCTTAACATTATAAACTTATCTTTAACTAGTGGTATAGTCCCAAGTTGCTACAAGGGATCCCTTATTGCCCCAAATCAAAAAATAAAAAACGCTAAAAAGAGGAAGACTTTAGACCTGCCAAAAGATGACATTGGAAAGTACATCCAATTGCAAAATTATTTAGAAACTCATTAATTGATTTCGTGTTATCAATCAATTTATTAAATATTTATTATTTCTTCCATTACAATATTTACATATTAATTTTTTACGGATGGGATCGTCGCCACGTAGAAATAATAGTGACATTTATATTTTTTTTATATGAAAAATAGAGGTAATGCCACTTCTTGTCTATATAAACTTATTTTTAAATTATATAGAGAAATGGGTGGGGTGACCCTCAGAAATTGACTTAACCTATTTTAAATTCAAGTTCTTTAAAAATGTGCAACAGAAAAGTGAAAAAATAAAAAATAGACAAATCAAAGCAAAACGTAGAAGAGAGCTTCAACGCCTCTAGTATCAAGGCAAAAAAGCCAACCTGAAAGAATCCGGAAGTCTGTTAAGTAAACGACATGTAATAAACGACACTATAAAAATTACGGAACGCGCTTGTACGAAAAGCGGGTACTGATACTTGATTTAAGGAATTGCCACGTGAAACATAACTTTTAACTAGTCTCAAGTTAAGATCACTTGACCTCATATAGAAAATTTTCAGCACTTGATAGCAGCACAAGTGTCTGACTGGAAGAATCTTCAAATCTTTGAATAATGGAAAACTAGGATATAAACGAGGCTCACGGCAAATTTTTTTATAATGTGTTTTTGAAGCGACAATAGTGGCTGAATTTTATTCCAATAAACTCCTCTTCCATACCATATTCCAATCTAGAATGGAAAACTCCATAGTTAGTCTTTAATAAAAGCTGTGAAGAGCAAATATTGCCCAGAAAATAAAAGTTCCTGAGTATACCACGAAAATATTTTTTTAAAATTACTCGTGTGACTATTAAAGCTCATCCTCGAGTCAATGACAAGTCCCAGATACTTAAATTCGCTAAGATTTTCAATTTGAATACAATTTCGCTACAGCTGAAACAACTTTTAAAAGTACAAGTGGACAAACTTGTGTTGCAAGTGCAGAGACCGAAGTTAAACCTTGGGCAGTCAGTTCCATGAAAGTAAACCTCTGCATTCAAACTGTTTTGCGCTACAAAATTGAAGAACATAACTTTAGTTTTTGAGCTTATAACTAAATTATGCTCAGCAACCCAGAGCCTTAAAAAAATAAAGATCAGCATTGATGTTCGAAATAAGATTTAAAACACTGCTTGAACCTTAGGCAAAACCAACATCATCTGCAAGTGCTGTAAGTAATCCTTCGAACGGTAAACTGAACAAGGAATTGATGTAAATTAAGAAGAGTATTGGTCCCAAAACTGAACCTTGAGGTACTTCAATGTTGAGAAACTTTACATCGTTTCTTATGCCATCAATTTTTACTTTTTGTGATCTATTCCCAAGGAAGGACCTGAACCCCTTGCAAAAAAACCCCGAAATCCAGCGTTTTCCAATTTTCTAAGCAGTTTGTCATGACAAACCATGTCAAATGCTTTCGTTATGTCAACAAACTAAGTGATAACTGCATTGAAAATAAACATTGATGAAAAAAAGTTGTTGTTGCTGTGTTTTTAGACCTTAAAAAGAGCTTTCCAAACAGTGAACAGGTTCACACTTATTGATTAACTCAAAAGTTATGGAGTAAAAGACAAAGAATTCAATATAAACCATATATCATATCTTGAAAAATGAAACCAAAAAACCAAATTTAATGATGCTGTCTCAAACTCTGTTCCTGTTCTTCATGGTGTCCTCCCAGGATCCTTGCTTGGTGTGTTGCTGTTTCTGTTGCTGCAAAAACTTAAAAATATTGCAATGAGAATTGTTCTCATGTGCAATCCAATCCTCCAATAAGAGAAATGCTGTTTAAATTGTGTTGGTTGAATATTAATCAACGAATTATGTATAATGTGATCCTATTTGTTTTTTTTTAAATTAAATTCAATATATTGCCAAATTATTTAAACGAATATTCAACCTATATAAGTGATACTTAACAATTTTCGTTACGTAAAGCTGGTGGTTTTAGATTGCCAAGATAAAGAAATTTGGAAACCGGGAATATGGTCTTCATAGAGGATCAGAAATATTTAAAAGCCTACCAAATTTTTTAAAAATCGAAAATAATTTATAAGGATTCAAAAGACTACTAATCGGATATGTTAAAAATAGATTTACTTAATGTTTATTGTCGAATTGTCGTTGCCAAATAAAATAAAAAAGAAAGATCAAACAAAAAGTCTTCGATCTCATCACAGCCTGTTGCTTTATTCGTGTTTCATTATTTAAAGAAAATTGTCAATAAGCCCATCGACTTCTGTTGAAATAGGTACACTTGTCAAATATATTGACCCGACTATTTATTTCATAACAAGTACTATTCCGTATGAATTTAATGCTTTTATGCGTTTTTTGCGTGCTCTGTTTGCTCCTGCAGGGTTCCGTAAATCATTGCTAAGTGGACTGATATACCTGTACTATGATTCCAGATATGATCTTATTTCCGCTGAGATAAGTCAATATCGATGAGTCCTGCTGCTAATCTTGGAATCGACTCGCGTGCTCCCCGTTATTACGTTCAATAATCCATTGGACATATGGAACTGCTGTGGTTACCTGATAGTTATTTGAATCATTAATTTCTCAAATGCCATTGACAAGGTTAATCATAAAATTGTGAAGTCCCACAGAGTTCAGTTGTGAGTTGCTTTCGAGGCGATGATACTAGTCCAGGCAACTGAACTTGATTAAGGACCTTATAAAAATAATAAATGCAAATTTGTCTACCATAAACGAAAAGGTCTACCTTCGTTAGACTTATAATGAACACGGATAAAACGCACTCAATTCTACTGAGCTATTCTATGAACAGGGCACAAAATCCATTTAGTTTGTAGTGCCCACTGGCCACTGGTTTCCCAGAGTTCCGTTCATGACACTTTTCGAATCTTCTTCTGGAAGTGGTGACTACCTCTCCACTTTATCTCCTTATCTTGAGTCTTGACACATTGAAATACTGTGACTGACAGATAACTATAAAAACACAATTGGTGGTTCAAAATGTGCATGATCTTTTTATAAAAGCGTTTGTTTTCCAATGCTCATTTTCACCCGCAGAAAACAATTTTCGGAAATGATAAGTTTTTCGTTAAATTTGAGAAGCCTTTAAACCTGCACATTCCCGAAATACACTCGTTGTTTAAGCCCAGTGATAAATTTGAAGAGACTATTTTTGTAAATTTTAACAACTTTACCTTTTTTTTCATCATTTGTCAGCTAGAGAATAGATTCGAATGAAACAATATGTCATGCTTTATCACAGCAAAGAGACTAATGGACTTCTGAAGAACAGCAAACGTTTTGTTAACGTGATAAAAAGCTACAGAACAATGACAAACACAGCATTGACATAAATTCTTTATCTTGGATCAGTTAGAACTTTTACACGAACTAACTTTTCCATTAGTCACACAAGAAGATGTGCCGATTACAAACTTCATGTTAACAAACTCAAGTTAAAACTATTTGCTGACAACTGCTGTCAATGTCAAAGTCAAGGGGATCTACGATTACCAAACGTCAATAATTTTCTGCATGCAACTATCAAAAATCATTTATTTTTACAGTAAAAACGCCACCTGCTGACAATTTGTATGCATTGGACCGATTCGTTCGCTGTACGTCTTTCCGTTGAACGAGAAGCGACTGTGGGGCACACTATTCAGAACCTTAAAGTTGTTCGCAGCTCCGACTTTTTGCGAGAAGTTCGAAGTGAAGAGGGCTGTCACAGCTTTGGGTCGCTTATCTCGCAGACTTTTGTTGATTCTTTCCACTCCGATGCCTTGACTGAGTTCTCTGGCAAATTCGATGGTGTACTTGCCGAGAGCGCTGGCGATACCTTTTCGCCCAAACTCTGGCACTGTGACGAGGAATGTTAGTTCCATGAGGCAATCAATGTTGAACATTTTGAATGGATCAATCTCCTCATCAACACTGATCATGTAGTTCATGAGGCTGATGGCATTAGGAGTTTGGCAATGCTTGTCACGGAACTCTACGAAGAAAGGCACTTCAACGGAGTCGTCAATATACTAAAAAAATAGAAAAGGTTACAGAAGGAGTAGTTGCATTTAATTTTGATGATTACCTGAATCTTGTTAAAAGAAACACCAGCAATTTTTTTGGTTGGGATGTGCCGGGCGACCAGAGAGACTTGATCCTCACTGACGACCCGACATAGTTCCCGAAGTTCCCGACGGGATTGAGCGTTTTGTGGAAGATCTATTTCGGTTCCTTTGCACACGCATTCGTTGAGGAAAAAATGTTCAAGGCTCTGGAAATAAATAATAATTGAAATATAATGCGGACGATTTGAATGTGAGATCAATAGATATTTATATGGATAAGTTTGTATACAGGGTGCGACAACATAGCCCATTTTATGATTAAGACGCCTGCCATTGTTTCAAAAACTTAATAAACGGGGTTTGGAGCTTGTGGATAACAGCGGATATATAGTATGGTACTGGAATTTTCTGCGCAGGGCCTGTAAGGATGGCATAAAAGCATCAAAGGGCAGATGCAATTGACATTTAACTCTCGCTCCGCGACTGGCGGCAAAAAAAAAAATAACTACATTTTTTAAACCACAATAAGAATTAATTTACTAGTGCCTGCCCACGCGGCCATGGTTTTAGTGAGTTGAAAATTGAAAGGTTGATTGCACCGTAAATCCCCGAAAACTCTTCTTGTGAAGATGATTTTCTGCCTGGGCATAAATGTTTCGTTTCCAAACCATACCGCTTTCGACGTAAATTCTCCTTTTGCTATTTCCGCGATAAGGGAAACCGCATTTCGGGTGAAGTTACAACTTACATGACTTGTTCCTGGTGCTAGTACTCATAAAACTATAAATGCCACAATTATGCTGGCTTCATGATTTAATCCTATTGTTGTTTGCTTTTCATTTTCGTTTCGTCTCAGATTTCACTGTAGCTCTATCTGTCAAAATTACTTTCATTCCGATGATGCTTTTTTTGTGTGTAGACACTTCGTTCGTGGACTTGCCTTCCAATCCCATGCATGTGTGGCCAGGGACTTCCACAGTATTTTCATAGATTTTGAAGTATCGGCTCTGCATATTGATGCCAATTACTTATTGGTATCGAATATTTAAACAACCTTACTGCCGGCAACAAGCATGACATTCACAAACTATATTTCTGCACCTTTTTTCTGTATTAAAAAGAGTAAGAGTAAGAAATATCTAATCTATGTGTGCTTTCATAACCGTTTTCCTTCTCATAAAACAAAATTTCCCGACTCAAATACTTAAAATGAAATTTTACTTGAGAAGCAAAGGGTTTTCAAAGATGGACTTGACAACTTAGAATGTAATTTGCGAACGCACCCTTTCACTAATCATCGAACTGTCATTGTCAATTTATTCAGGAAACTCAACATTTGCATCATGGTAAAGTACACGAACGAGCAACGTCTGCAAATTATAAAAATTTTCAATCGAAATTTGGAGTCGGTGACGGCAACTTTAAGAGCATTAACTCCAATTTTGGGTCGTCATTCTCGCCCTTTTAGACAGGCAATAACAAGTTTAGTGCAAAAATTTTAGTCTACATATGCGTTGTGTGATTTTGGCGTGCCAGTGAGACAACGGGTTGGTCAAAGTGTCGAAAATATCGCTGCATCAGTCAATTCCACGTCGTTCTCAGAATAAGTGCATCACTCAGACCACATTATGGCCTATTTTGCATAAGGTTCTTTGTGTACACCCAAACATGATCAAGCTGACTCAAGAATTGAAGCCGATGGACGTACGTACTCCGATTGGGCTCTGGAGAAGATGCGCCAAGATGATGAATTTCTTCGCAAAATCATCTTCAGTGACAAAGCTCATTTTTGGCTTAATAGGTTCTGTTAGTGCGATTTAGTGCGGTTTGCATGCCGGCGGCGTTATTGGGCCATATTTTTTCATTGACGATAACGATCGTCACGTTACTGTGCCTTGATTACTGGACATTTTTGGCCCGAATCGGAAGATATAGACTTGGATGAAATGTGGTTTCAACAGGATGTTGTCACAAGCATACCCAACATACCTTGCAATCGATTTATTGAAGAGTAAGTTTGATGAGCGTGTTATCTTAAGAAATAAGCCTCTCACGCCTCTTGATTATTTTCTTTGAGGCTACGTTTAGTCATTGGCTTATGCCAACAAGCCGACGACGTTGTAAGAGTTCAGAACCAATATTGAACGCAAATTAGCGGCCGTTTCTTCGGAAATTGGGTCCAATGAATTGACCGCTGGAAACGTGCCCGCGGTGGCCATATAAACAAAGTCGAGTTCCATTCATTTATGTTTTGATTGTACTTCAAGTCGATAAAAAAGTTTTTTCAAATATCTCAAATGGTTTACGTTTTATTTAACAAATAAAATTGTCAAGTCCTTTTTGGTAACGGTCAAATTATACTAAGAAGAAAATATTTGGTATAGTACTTGTCCTTGGTGATTTTCCAGTACCAAGTATATTGTACTTTTTTTTCAAGACTAGTACAACAAGGTACTGGATAATTATATAGTGCTGCAGTACAAATGTACTTCAGAAGTTCACACTCCGCAGTCAAATGTGCTTTAACACAGAAGCACGCGAACAGTTGAAGTACTCGATACTCAAATACAATGATACTTCTCAAAATACAGGCCCATAGTATCGAACGTATCGATTCAAAACCCTTCACAGTACACATAATTGTTTCCTCTGGCAAGAAGGCCTCATGAAATCATAGAATCCCTTAGTCGCCAATCAAAACCAACACATATACTGACGTTTTTTACCTTATTTAACTTCTGCAATGATATCTTTCTATTAGAAAAAGCCCTCGTGGGCGCTAGAAAACTTGGTCTTACCCATTAGAAACAGCGTTCTCAGCATCATCACAGCTGTACGGCAGCTCTGTCTCAAGCTCTGATCGCCTAAGCCTTTAAGGATCGTTGGTCATTTATGTAAAGTAATGATGGCTTTATAAAACATTGTAAAGATTCAAATCAAAAGCTTAAAGGCGATTCAAGTCTCGTTTCTATTCGTGATACAGACATTGACGGTTTTGATTTCTTTTATGAAACCAGAGAAACTTTAATTTCTTCGTAACCAGTTGCTACATCACTTTATTAATGACTTCATTTAAAAAGTCAATAATTTCCCAATTGAAAAAATTTACAAAAAAAATTGTTAAAGATCAACAATGCACTAGAAACGCCTAAGCAATTTAGCTTTAGTTTCCATTGAACATGAAATTAAAAACCGATTGGATACGAGAAAATTGATACAAGTCTTTGAAAATATAAAGGCAAAAAGAGTTCACTTTCATCGTTTCTAAGTATTCAAATAGAAAACAATACAAAGGCATTCATCACATTTAAGTTATTTATTTCTACATTTTTGTCTATGCCCGGTATTTCGGTTGCCTTTGAAAAAAGAGATAAAATTATTAAGTACCTAATAATTTTAAATATAAACAATTTCCTTTGTAAAGTATTCCTTTTCTTTTTTTCATACTCTGTTAAGACAACACTTAATAGCCTTTCTGCTGCATTATTTAAAACTACAGCGAACGGATTGGACATGTGAGATGTGTGGGATGGGAGCGTTCGCAGATTCGCCAATTCCAACCTCAGGGTAAAGTTGTTAATTGGGCGGCATAATCGCTATTGCATGCGGACGTACAAACAGCTAGCGGCGAGCCTGATTGAAGTTATTTCAGAAAACGAGCTCTGTTGCGATCACAGCACACTTGTTCGAAAAAAAATATACATTTTTTTTTTTTTAAATTAATGAAAGCATAATTCGCAAACATTTTGACAATTGGCTATAAAATACAGGATATCTGCTCTTATGTACATACATCAAGACTATTAAGATTTCAATGTATAGGGAGGTCTTGCATATGGAGGAAAATTGAGGTTCAAGAGCCCGGTACGCGCATTAAGTAAACGCTGCATCTTTATGGCAGCAAGATATTCCCTGCAATATTTACTTGGCCCAAGTTAACGGAAGAGCCGTTTATATGCGAGTTTTTGTTCGGACTCCGAAGGGCTTAAAAAGCCTCGGATATCAAGTTGTTGGTCGAAGTCATTGAAGTCAGACTCTGGAGTTCTATTTAAAGGGAGCCAAACCCTAAGACATCGTCTCTCGAAAGCCCGAATCCTTTCCATTAAGCTGGTTCCCACGTTGAACCAAACGGCAAATCCATAGGCAAGGACAGGCCAAATTAGGGCCGTGTAGCAGATCACCTTAACCTTGGCATCGAGTTGACTGCTTTGAAACAGTCTCTTTGTCAAGGCAAAGGACGCTTTGATTCGAGCCAGAGCAGTATCTATATGTTTGTTAAAATATAGATACTGATCTAGCCAAATCCCAAGGTATCCGACAACTCTTCTATTTGCCATTGGCTGCTCGTTTTGTCAAACTTTCTTTTCTAGAAGCCCTTGACAACGGAGTCCTGAACAGAACAGAATTTCGGAAATCGATATTCAACTTCCAATCAACGCAATATCCCGGAATCTTTTCGAAGTCACGTTGCAAAAGACTTACGATAACCTCGATCTTCGATCTTGACCTGTTCGCGATCAAGTAAACTGCGTACACCATGGAATGGCGGAGGGATCCTTCAAGATCGCTTGTTAAGATCGAAAATAAAATCGGCGAAATAACTACTACCCTGTTGTAGACCGTTGTTAACTTCGAAAGTCCCAATAGACGTCGCAATGCTGGTGAGCCTATCAAAGATTATGTACAACTAGGAAAACTGTCGCCTAACAAGTTAAAAAATTAAGTCCTTCTTTTGTTCAAAAACTCAGTATACATTTAGGAAAATATTCTTTGTCTTGAATCTCTCAAAACGCCTCAATAGCGGCCATCACTCCTCTATCATGTTCAAATTTCTTACTTTTTGGCCTGAGTTGCTCACTTTACATAATATTCCACCATAGTAATTCTTCCAGCGTCCCAAAACACGTATGCTGTAACTTATGCACTTTGAATTTCTTCGGCGTTCGTGGATCCAGGTCTTTTTTTTGGATCACAAAACTTGGCTTAAAATCTCCCGATATGTGTGAAACTTTCCACCAAGTCCCCGTGTATGTCTCTGGAAGAAATTTTTTTCAGACATAGGTATTCAATGACAGCTCCAATTTTGTTTTGCTTCATTTTGGTTTCCTCAACCTGCCTGGAATTTTTTTATGCTGACCTTGTTGATATATTAAGAGGTAAGGGAGTCTTTTCGAATCACCGCTCGTAAATCGCCACATATTCAGATATAAACTATATATAAACTCTAAAAAAAAAAAAAGTGTGCGTCGGCCGGGAATCGAACCCGGATCAACTGCTTGGAAGGCAACTATGCTAACCATTACACCACCGACGCCTCTACATTTTTGAAATTCAATTTTAAACTTTACTTAATTCAAAGAAGCTTAAAGTTGTTAAAAGCTTTATAATTAAAAAAATTATAAGCGCGGGACGAATGAACTATTTTTAAAGTCTACATTCTACAGCGTTTAAAATAATCAAAACTCAAAATTCATCGGCATTTTTTTCCGACCATCCCCGTAGTCGCAGTCGACCTTCCATAGCAGTATCATAGATTTGTTGTTTTTGTTTCTCTTACCCCCCCCCCCTCCCCTAATTTACACCAACGCTCTACAGTTGAGGTCGTTAAACCACCGCCTACTCGCATTTTTTCTTTTTACATTTTATTTGTGCTATTCGAAAAATCCACTAGATTAGTCATCATATTCGCAATATCGAGAGACTTCAGTGGTTAGAGTTTTTTTCTGTGAAACAATATCTTCTACTTGAGCAAAAGCATAGTAACATACATACACTGCACATCAAAAGAATAGGTACAACGCATTTTTGGGAGATAAGGAGACATTTTTCTCTACTAACTAATTAATATTACATACATCTTTTCTTTAAGCAATAGTTTTGAAGTTTTTTTGTTTGCAGATTCAAGATTATTGGATTATTACCGTGAATTTGGTATACAACTACTTTCAAGCTTTCAAAGCGTCATTTAGTAAGATTTCTATATATAAATTTATTTGAATTGCTAGTCGATTTTAAGATTCTTTAACAAATCATTATTTTGCAGACAAAAAATAAGTTTAAATAATGAACAATTCAAGTAAACCAAAAATGAATGGAGGTTAACAAAGAGCGTAAAAATATTATCAGATAGACGAATGAATTTTCAGATGGCTTCCTGTGCTGCAAACTCAATTCCAAAAATCAGTGTCAGTGCTACAGCCGGTATATGACCCGCGGACTTTAAGTTTCCGTACAAACTATTAGTCATGTAAAAAGTTCGTTCATTACGGTAATCGAGTCTCGAAAATTGTTCGTGCTTTTGTTTGTTCCCCTTGCGAGTATAAAAATATGCAGCAAAAACAGCCATATCTTTTGATGTATCAATTTCGACTTGATATCTTCACGCGTTCCTGAGAAAAAGGATGGCGATAGACAGACGAACAATGAAGTGATCTTACTATAAAATGCGTCCATTTTTCCTTTTGAGAAAAGGAACCTAACAAACAATAACTTCCTAAAACGAATAAAAACACACTCTGCTAGGACTTTCTGCAACCAGTCTGAGGTTCCTATAAAAAGAATTAAAAAAAAAATTACGAAAGCACAAAGTTGTGGAAGCCTCTCTACAGTCCAGATCTCAATCCAATTGAGAATATATTGTCAATAATGAAGCTTAAAATTCCGAAGAAGCTTCCAGAGTCGATTAAAAACCTAAAACATGTATCTGGACCTGGAATTCGCATCTATATGGAATAACCTATTGGAGTCAATGTCTTGCCGATGTGCAGCTGATAGATAGAGAATGTTTCTGAGAAGCAATAAAAAATGCGCAAACACTGTTTCAGTAAAGCATATTTCTTTAAGCCCTAAAAGCCAGCCAGGTACCCAAAAAACCCATTTTTCGGTCTAACAACTTTTTGTTCTCGTGACCGCATGTGAAAAATTTAAGCACTCTAAATGTATCATGAAAAGATTGAACCCGCATGAGAAAACAAAACCTCATTATTCGAATAAATTTGTAAAAATTCGAAAAAAAGTTTGACCAAACTTTTTCGTTTGTATGTTAACTTGAAATTTTTGGCGGAAAAAAAAAGTTCAGAAACGTTCACCTACTTATTATCCAAACCTGCTGGTTAGAAAACTCGTTATAATAATTGACATGCAAAAATTTCTACACAATCTAATTAAACGTCATTCACTTATCAAGTCACGTTTACAGAGATTACTCCAACTACATATATAATTTGTTGCCAATTATATTACTCACAATTGACACGTACTTACATCGAGTGCTTCCTCAAGATCAGCATCCACCAGGCTTGTTATTTCAATTTCGCCTAACGCACATGAAAAATACAGAAAGCGATTCAAGATTAAAAAACCTTTACACTTGTAATTGAAAAACCAGTTGCCTGCCTACCATTGCATATTGTGCCCCAAACTCGCGGCTTATCACTCATCGTTTCCGTATCAAGAGCGGCAAAAAAAAAATGTCCAAACGAGATAATAATCGATCTTCACACTTAACAGCTGATACAGAATCGCTCGAACAGCGTCTACCCGTTACCAATCTCGTCAAAATACGATTTCATACTGAAATCGCCTGCAGTGAAAAATACTCATTTATATGAGTACTTTCGAGTTTTAGATAAAATGTTAATCATGTCCAACTTATATTAAAGCTGACTAGTTAGACTACTTCAATAAGCATTCAAACCTATAATGTTTTAGACAAGCCGATCGTTTTTCTTTTTTTGCGTAGAGGCACCTACATACACTCCGCGCTATAAAATCAGCCCTGTTTGTATTTTTTTTTTTAATTATTTTTTCGGTCCAAATTTCGGAAAGTTTTTATATATCTCCACGTTTTTGATTGAATTGAATTGAATGGAATAGAAGCTAAGGAATACGAATTGGTTTCAATCGAAGCGTATGGTCAGAACACTAGAAAAGGTTTTGGTTAAAATTTAGTAACAGAGAAACTGTCAAAAAATGTGACAATTTCCCTTGTTTAATAAAAATAAAATAATTTGTACTATGGAAAAAGCTCAAAATGTAATAGGACTACCGGTTTTTGCAAAAATCAATGCTTTATTGAGGAAAAATAGATATAAATTGAATATTCAAAGTATTGCCCATCGCTAGCCACACAATTTTACCATTTTTCTGGCAATTCATGGATACCCGTTCTGAAAAATTCGACCGGTTTGGCCGCAATCCACGAATCGATCCATTTTTTGCAATCATCGAAATGACGGAAGTGCTGGTAAGCCAGGCCATGTTGCATCGATCGGAAGAGATAGTAATCGGATGGCGCAAGGTCTGGACTATACGGCGGGTGGGGTAGGACATCCCATTTGAGCGTTTCAAGGTAAGTTTTGACGACATTTGGAACATGTGGCCAAGCATTGTCATGTTGCAAAATAACTTTATTGTGTCTTGCGACCGTTTTTCCTTCAGTGCTCGGCTCAGACGCATCAAATGTCGTCGGTAGACCTCGCCTGTGATTGTTTCATTCGGTTTTAGCAGCTCATAATACACAACACCCTTCTGGTCCCACCAAATGCATAACCTTCAGGCCATGAATATTCTGAACGGCCGTCGATGTTGAGGCATGTCCGGGGTATCCATACGTTGCCCGACGTTTTGGATTATCGTAATGTACCCATTTTTCATCGCCAGTGACGATTCGATGCAAAAAAGACTTCTTTTCGTGGCGTTCAAGCAGCATTTCGGACATGCAAAACCGGCGTTCGACGTCTCGTGGCTTCAATTCATACGGCACCTAATGTCCTACCTTTCGGATCATTCTCATTGCTTTCAAACGATCGGAAATGGTTTGCTGAGCGACGCCAAGTGATTTTGCAAGTTCTTCTTGCGTTTGTGACGGATCTTGATCGAGCAATGCCTCCAATTCTTGGTCTTCAAAGTTTTTCACCTGGCCGGGGCGTTTTTTGTCTTCGGTGTCGAAATCACCATCTTTGAACCGCTTAAACCACCGCTGACACATTCTAACGTCTATAGTATAGCCCGGGTAAGCTTCGGTAAGCAATTGATGCACTTCGGTTGCTTTTTTCTTTAAATGAAGGAAGCATATTAAAACTTCCCGCAAATGTTGTTTTGATGGCACGAATGTAGACATTTTACGGCTTTTCAAAAACTTTTGTGTTTTCACTAACGACCAATAACCTAGACTGAAATAATTAGACAATGACATGAAATATCTGATGTGACAGCTGTCATGGTCAAAATTCACCTCATAGTAATAGATTTGAAGTTGTGTGCAATAACGACATTTTCAACCGGTAGTCCTAATAGTTACAAATAAATATATACATTGCCGTTCATAAGTTTCCGAACAAATTGGGGTACGTTTTTATTTCGTTTCAAAATTTATCGCTATATTTTCGTCAAAAATTTACTTCATATTAGCAACAGTTTGGCTGACATTCTAATGATCAACTTCTTAATGTTTTCGAATTTAATTTCATTTCATTTCATTGTTAGCAAGATTTCTCTAAATCTATCTCTAGATGTTGGACACTGTTTAAATCCAAACAGTATTATGTTGAGGCCATTTCATATTTTGAGGTGCCCCTATCCATATTTACTTATCGACGTTCCCACAGCAATGCTTTGAAAATTATTTCGGAACTGCAAATCCTATAAATCTATACTTTTTCTTCGTCATGGTTCCGAATGACGCCTGCAACAAAAACTAAAAAATCATTGGACAATTGTGGAGCCACCAGCTTCTTTGTTCAAAAACTTCAAATTACTTTTCATCTGTATATGAGTCTATATCACATCTAAGCCACCATGAAGGCCTGCTCTAGCTTAACGCTTTTTTATCGTTGAACTATATAAGCAATAAGATAGTCATGGGCAAGCTATATGAGGCAATTGATTTTATAGAAAAAGGATCAAAAAACGCAAAATGACATTGATTGCAATTTTCGTATTTTAAAAAGGATGTTAAGGAAGATCACAACATCCGAAGATTAAGTTTGTGTATTACTGTGAAGTCCTTACAGAAAAAATCGGCCTGGAAAGACTATCAAAATCTGTAAACAAAATCGAACTGAATGCGATCCTCTCGAAGTTATTTTTTTACGAGAAAGAAAAAGCTTAAACCTATCGACTGAAACTATGCTCTGTTGAACTATTTTGATTCCAAACTTCTGCCAAAATCTCTTGAAAAATTGTTAAATTAATTCTCCTCTACATAGCAGTTAAGTCGAATTGAAAAAGGGCCTGAGTTAGCCAGATTAGCGGATTAGTCCAATGTTTTACATGGAGAGACAAGTGCGGTCTTAGAAGCAGACACAATTTGCAAATTTGTTTAAAATACATCAAAGACGGTACTCAATTTAAACAATATTAAGATAACGAAGACGAGACTATTTAGCTTTCTTTAACCAGTAGACTTAAGGCAAATTAGACCTTACGTTCGTCGAGAGGAAATGAAATCAAAACTTATCTATCCGAATGGTAATAATTTTTTTATCATCAAATGGGAAGTTCCTGGTGTGGGCAGGTTACATCGCACACAAAGCAATTTTTGACTGCCGTTGTAATGCGTTTGCACGACGTAAGCGGTTTGAAAACTGAGGCCAAATCCATATAGGCTTGGAGAGCTCGATATCGTCTTTTTTGCAGAATTTCATTCGTAATTTAATATTCTTAATATTCATGTTTTGTTTTTTTTTTGAAGATTTTTTCATCGCTCACAAACAACCATTTTGACGACGTGAACTTGGAGCTCCGCAATAACGAAGGAATAAAGTTCCAACTGCAGAGCTACCACCAAGAACATTTACCACGACGACTTAAGGAGGTATTCTAGTCTAGAAATTTAAAAAAACATCGATTTTTTGTTTTTACATTTTCAAAGTCTAACTATTAAAGAATATATGATTATGAATATGAGGATTTTTCAAAATTCAAATTATTTTCGGAGATATCGGTTTTTTGCTGACCCGGCATCCAAACTGGTTCGTCCGGAACTAATCGAACAAAAGACATTAGCGATTCTCCGTCTACCTGAATCCATATTTCTCATTAAATATTGTGAAATATTTTTTTTAATAAAATGGATAAAAAGTCCTCAGCGCAAAGGATTACGCGTCCAGATCGACAAACAAAAACGTGATTTCACGGCACAGGAAGACACCAGTTTTATGAGTGCCTCAAAGGAGGCCAGAACTGCTCGATACGAAGAGAGAAATGCGGAAAATTGTTTTTTCGAAGTCGAGGAAGGTCCGATGTATGAAGCAGGAATGGCAGATTGAATAAATGTAAGTCTACAATATCATTTCATTGCTAAGACTGCGAAAAACTTTACGCGAAACTTTAAACCCGTTTTTCTCGAAACTGTCTTTTTCAAAGCAAAACCCACGATTACTCGTAGGTCTCAAGACCGATTTACCTGAAAAAAAACCTAAGAGTCGGCTTTATAGACTGGTCTATGTCTGGAACTATACCCATCCCCAAATTTCTATTACTTTTTTTTTTTTAAAATTTGAAACAGTCAAAAAAAGTAATACAAAAATTGTTTTTTTTCTCAGGCAGTCGCCATTTTGTGAAAAACGATCTTTCCAACTTTTCCGTAGCTCATTAGACAGTAGATATTGCGACATTATTCTAGATAAATAATCTTTTTTTTGGTTTCAGATTGCTAGGTTGGGTTGAAATCGTGGGTATGGTTACGCGCCAATTTTTTGAGATCCCCACTTCATCAACTGCTAATTTTTGAAATTTTCAACTTTTTTTATTTTTTTCTGTATCTTGTTATGTTAATAAATATCTTATAAAAAAATGGATAGCACAAATATTAATTGCCTTTTTTTTATGACACTTCAAAAATTACATGAAACTCATGCCTCTAGACTAGAATACCCCAAATGTATATAAGCCAAATGTAATCATTAAAGGCAACAATATGAGTCAAACCATTAAGTTCTAATGTCTCAAATAATTGGACTTATCTCTGGGTTTTTTTCAGCAACCTTTTTGTAAATACGCAACAAATTCAAACGTTTTTTTTTTTGTTTTTAATGGATTACTTTAATTCTAGACATCGAAATTCAAAAGCTTTTGGAAGCAACATGCAGTCTTCATTGGCCACTTACTCTAGAAAGATTATTTTCAATGCCCCGGAAATCGGAAGTGAATAAAGATCACCGAAGCAAGACCTCAAACAAGTTGCGTTACGATACTACTCACAAATTAAGTGGGACGTTTTTTTTTTTTTTTTTCAATTTTAATGCATTTTATTATTCAATTCAATTCAATTCATAACCTTACTTGCTAAACAAAAATGCTTAAATCTAGCTTAATTAACTTAACAATTTATAACTAACTTACTGACCCTATGCGGGCGCTCTAAGCTAAACTTAACAATTGAAATTATGTCTTTCGACGTCTGTATTTTTATTTAAATTTTAATAATAAATGTAAATTAAAACTAAGAAAAATATTGATTAAGACGAAAAAAAACTTAGTGTAAGGACTTATTTATTTTGGCTTAAATTAGACCTAAATACTAAACTACAACTAATCTTAACCCTAACGTCTTAATTAAACTTAGAATAATATTAAAATTAAAATTAAAACTACTTACTTACTAATTACAAACTACTTATACTACTTACACTACCTTATATATATGTAAGCCGGCCAAGGCTGACAGCACATGCTTTATTTGCCATAAGGGCACCCAAGACAAATAACGACGACGAAGTTCATTCTCCGCCCAACCACCAATAGTGTCGGTATTGCCTTTCGACATCCGCTCTGTCGCGGTCTGATACCGCCCTACTGAACCGAAGAGTTCCCGGTGAGCTACTTGCGACGTCTTGGTCGTAAGTGACTCGCCCGTCCACAGCTTTTCGGCATACGTGGAAGATTATCGGTACCGCTAATCTATCCTGAACCAGACCCTTTCTATCGAGATAGAGAAATGCTTCAGGGGGAATAAAGCCGTTAAGGCGCACTGTCTCATGGTGCATGTCATTGGGGTAAAAAGCCCCGGAGATCAAGTTGTTGGTCGAAGTCATTGCTCTTGCAATGTGACCTCGAACAAGTTTTATCAGAAAGTTGTCCACTCTGATCAGGTTGGCCCCGTTGTACAGGACCTCATTACTATAGAATTTTTTGTACTCAGACTCTGGAGTTCTATATAAATGGAGACAGGCCCTAAGACACCGTCTCTCGAAAACCCGTATCTTTTCCATTAAGCTTGTACCCACGTTAAACCAAACGGGACAGCCATAAGCAAGAACAGGCCGAATAAGGGCCGTGTAGCAGATCACCTTTACCTTGGCATCGAGTTGACTGCTGTGAAACAGTCTCTTTGTCAAGGCAAAGGCCGCTTTGGCTCTGGCTAGAGCAGCATCTATATGTTTGTTAAAATATAGATATTGATCTAGCCAGATCCCAAGGTATCTGACAACACTTCGATTTGCTAATGGCTGTCCGTTTTGTCCAACAATGGAGAACATTCGCCACTTCTTTCTAGTATTTCTAGAAGCCCCAGACAACGGAGTCCTAAACAGAATGGTCTCGCACTTTTGAAAATTGATTTTCAACTTCCAATCATCGCAATATCCCTGAACTTTTTCGAAGTCACGTTGCAAAAGACTTACAATGACCTCGATCTTCGGACTTGACCTGTACGCGATCAAGTCATCTGCGTACGCTATGGATTGGCGGAGAGATCCTACAAGATCACTTGTGAAGATCGTAAATAATATCGGCGAATTAACTACACCCTGTTGTAGACCGTTTTTAATTTCAAAAGTCCCAGCAGACACCACACTGCCATTTTTCACAATAAACTGTCTGCTGGTGAGCATATCTAGGATTATGTACAGCAGCGGTTTGCTTATGCCGAGCTGGTCAAGCTTGAAAAAGAGCCCCTGCAACCATACGGTGTCAAAGGCCTTTTCCAAGTCAATCAACAAGGCACCCGTGCATTGTTTCTTACCTTTGTTCCATTGGATATCCGATACCAGTTTAGACGCGGCATGTATACAATCATGCCCCGCTCTGAAACCGAATTGGTTATCCGGAATAATATTTTTGTCCTCAACCCACTCGGTCAGGGCTCTATTGATTACTTTTTCAAACACTTTGCTGATGTTGGGAAGGAGACTTATCGACCGGAGATTTGCCGGATTGGATGTGTCTTTGTTCCGTTTAGGAATTGGTTGCACCACCGCTGTCTTCCAATGAGCTGGATAATGTGCATTATTCAGCAAATTGTTAAACAGGGTAGTGTAAATGTTTACCGCTTCTAGAGGAAGGTGTTTAAGAACAATGTTTGGTATTTCGTCGATTCCCACAGATTTCTTACTTCTCAGTGAACCGAAAATAACCAGGAGATCTTCCTTTGATATGAATGGAGGGTGAATCCCTTCATTGGCGATGACATCATTTGCCAAATTATCGTCATTGAACATGGTAAAACCAGTGTTCTCCGATCGCCAGTGCTCAATGTCATATCGCAAGTAGAAGTTGTGCAATAGGACACGATTTTCCAAGATATGGTTCGGGCGAGTGCTAACATTCACCTTATACACATCTTGAAACGCCGCACCTATTACTTCAACTTTCTCCTGAGGATCTTCGATCACAAAAAAGTTGTCATCTTCGATCGCTTCTGTTGGATCTATGCCTGCTGTCACAAGTACTTGTTCGTTGTCTGTAGTTCGGGGGAGCTTAAGACACGGAAGCTCATTTTGATTTTTTCTTCGAAAGATTTTATTAATTTCCGGGAACATACTAGGATTGCTAGCTTTAACAGCCCGGATTTTGTTATTCCAATGCGAATTAATTACAGCACGGTAATTTTGCTGAATTAATTGCTGTAGGTTTTTAAGCTCTGATTTCAGTGTCCTAACCTCCGAGTTTTGTGGGTCGGTGAAACGCCTGTACAGGCGTTTAAGTCTCGTCAGTAGCCTACTCTTTTGTCGGTGTAGAGCGTCGATCGTAGCATTGCGATATATATTGACATTGTCAGTCAGTTGGTACTTGGGAATTGTTCTGTCCATTGTTTGTTTTATTGTGTCGTCCATCCGTTTGAGGTAAGTGTCGATCTCTTCGTTCGACAAATTCCTGTTGGATGGTGGGTTGAGCGAGTCCGAAGAGAGTGCTCTTGTCATTGTTCGGGAGAAGCGTGTCCAACGCGTCCTACTGTAATTGTAAGAATGCGTTTGAACATACTCCTCCAGTTCCGCAATTTCGTTGGGAATCGTTATTTCGGCACTAAATCCGCAATGGTCACTGTCGTACACGAATGTGTGAAGACAGTTTATTGTCTGTCGGTCCATGTCAGTCAGCTGTATCCGTTCGTCAAACAGCATAAGATCTATATAGGAGCCTGATCTGGGATAAGACGGATTATCCGTCGCTTTTAAATCGAGTCGATACTCGACACTATTCTGACCCCACCAATTGAATAGTAGGTTCCCTCTAGTGTTTGGTGATTGATTTCTCCAATTACTATGTTTGGCGTTTAGATCTCCGGCCATGAGGTAATAATTCTCCTCCGAACCCAGACGTAAGTATTGAAAAAGTGTCTCGAGCTCTGAGATAAAACAGGTTTGTTGAGTAGCTTCAGTTGCATAGACTGCTATCATATACATCCTCTTCCCACTACGGAGGGGGATGCATATGATGCAAGCCTCTAGCACCTGGAATCTACGCACTTCACCGCTGTACATAACCTTAAAACGCAGATTTTTTCTAACAAAGATAGCGACACCACCAGCCCCATTGGAGTTGGGTCTGTCTCTTCTTATAATATGGTACTGACTGTGCCTCAACTTGTGCCTCTGAGACAGCTTGGTTTCGCTAACCAGAAGAACATCGGGACTTCGGTCCTCTAACAACTTGAAGAGTACAGCTCTTCGTTCGATATTTATTAGCGAATTTACATTCACCGAAAGGATCTTTAAGGGTTTCTCCACCAGCGAACACATTACGACTGGAGGCGCGTTAGACTCGGCAACAAAGTGTAGATACGATCTACGCGTGTCGCCTGTTCCTGAATTTGCTGTTGCAGCTGACTAATTTGCCCCTGAATAGAAAGCAAAATAGCCAGCAGATCAGCATCACCACTAGGTGCTCCAGGTCGTGAGGTCTGAGGAGCAACCTTTGGTGCTTGTTGTACCGTACTCCTCTGACCGGCCGCCATTTGGGCGTAGGTCACATTGGGAGTTACGGCTGGTGTTTTGGGAACAGGTGGACGCTTGACCTCCACCTTCTGTTGGCGAGCCAGGTTTAATTTCCTAACATATTGGTAACTGGAACAACCCCGATAGTTAGCGGTGTGTCCCGAGTTACCACATAGAATGCACTTGAGAGTCGTGCTATCAGCAACCCTATCCTTACCTAGCGGACATTCCTCTGCCTTGTGGTTCAATGCACACTTAACGCACCGAAACTGCATTTGACAGTTCGCAGCGGCGTGCCCGAACCTCTGACAGCGAACACATTGTAAAATGTTATCGCTGCGATTTAATTTTTCCCAACTTATGCATTGATAATCTAGGACTTTTATTTTCCTCAGACTATCTATTTTGCTGTTGGGAGTCAGCTGGACCAGGAAGAACGGTAATTTCCGATTCTCCCTTCGGGCCTTTGCTGTAGTGAAAGGCTTAACACTGACGAACTTAAGATCGTCACATTCCTTCGCTTGAAGCTCCTGAAGGAGCTCCTCGGGATCGGTGGACGAATCTAAACCACGAAGGAGCATTGTCTGCAAACGCTCACTTTTGGGAGTGAATGAGAAGAACTCCGTCGTCGTTTTCTCTAATAATTGTTTAACTAACTTATGGTGCTCCACTGTGAAGCAGTGGATAGCATGCCTGTCTTTACTGAGTCGTTTTATAATAAAATTATCGCCTATGGCCGACTTACATATATTGATGGTGTCCTTAAGCTCCATCTTGTAGGTGTTGATTGGAGGCACCTTCGGCCTCGCTGTTGTCTGCTGCTGCTGCTGTTTTTGCTGCTGCTGTTGTTTTTGCCGCTGCTGTTTTTGCTGTTGCTGTTGTTTTTGCTGCTGTTGATTTTGCTGCTGCTGATTTTGCTGCTGCTGTTTTTGCTGCTTCGGCAGCTCCAATTGTTGCTGCTGCTTTGGCAACACTTGTTGGTGCTGCTGCTTTGGCAGCATTGGTTGTTGTTGTTGCTTAGGCAGATGTGCTTGTTTTTTAGTTTGAGTTTGAACTGGTGCCGTATTTTGGCTGTTACTTGCCAGCTGTTGTTGTTCCACAATTTTTTGTGCGCTTTGTATGGCTGCTTTCCGCTCTTTCTCGCGCCGAGCCAATTGTTTAGCCTTCACGGCCCTTAATAATGCCTCTAGTGTGCAAATCTCGTCATCCTCGTCATCTGTTTCCGAGGCCGCCAAAGACAGAAACGAGTTACTGTCTCCAGTGTAGCGGCCCTCGCCGCCGTCGGAGACGTACGGGAACTCGTCACGTTCGCCAGATGTTGTTGCTGTTGAAGCTGTTGCTGTGGTAGCTGCTGCTGCTATTGTTGCTGCCGTTATTGTTGCTGTTGGCGCCCGTTCCCCTGCTTCAGTTGGCAGCTTTTCTACCGAAGCCGATAGGGACGGGCGCTTTACAAGATTCGGAGTCGGTTTTAGCCCCCTCCTCCTCCTCTTTCCGCTCTCATACTTTGACGAAGCCAACGGTGGCTGTGGGTCAGGCGATGCCTTCCCCTCTTCTACTCCAGGTTGACGTGGGGACTTTTGTCGCCCACTCATTTTGACCAACACTCTCGTTTGTTTAATTTAAATTATTGAATTTATTTTTTAGTTTGAAAAAATAATTTTTTTTTTTTTTTTCCCCGCTGGGAATCGAACCACGGACTCTCGAATCGACAGGTCCGCAACGCACCCACTGCACCGGCTGGTTAGTTATCAGTCCAGTGGCGAAGAGACGATTTAAATTGAACTTGTACTTTGACTTTCACTATAAAAAAAAATCGATACACGTATTACTCCCGCGAAGGTTTGTGAACGACTGATTAAGTGGGACGTCTTGAGCTTTGCATGTGCTTAAACATTTTAGTCTAGTGCATAAGTAGTTCGAATAAGTAAATAAAATTCAGAAAAACATAGGTAGCCATATTTTTTTTGTTGCGCAGTATGCGAATTTCTCTACTTGCTTGCGATTTACTGCGCAACAATTGTGTACAATGAATTGGAATGGCTTGCATGTTAGTGCATCAAAACTTAAGCTGAATACAATGAAATTACAGGCAATTGTAATAATTCGAATACTCTATTAGAATATGTTACATCCATGATAGTAAGCAAGTTGTGAATCTGTAAAAAAAAGTAAACAGAACAAACTTAGAACTTTACTTGACTGTTAATAAAAATGGTATCAAATTATCGACCTCGGTTTAAATTCAAATAATACTTTTTCGGAGAAGTACCGACTCGGAAACAATATTATCAATTTTTGTACTGAATATTCCAGACGACTTATAATATTAATTTATCTGAAGCACGTAAACTACGTCGCACTATAGTAAATGATTTCAGAAACATAAGCCTTTTGGCACCTATTTAAATAGTGATAGGCCTCTTTTTCTTAAACTTGTTTATTTCCACCATAATTTTAACAACTTTCTTAACGAGAAACAAGATAAACACGCTAAAACAATTAATTTAGATTTTCGTAAATGGCAAACTAAAAATGGACTCTCATTACATATAATTTTATAATAATTACAAGAACATATTGTTTTGCGAAATTTTACAATTTATTATTCCCGGTGTGAGAAGAAAAGGTGGAGGCTAAAGAATTCCTCATTATAATATTTAACAAAAAAGAAGTACTTAAAAACTAAGATTAATAAAAAACGACTTAACCTTGCTCAGACTAAGTGTAAGCTTCTACCCAATCTAGCCACCAGTATTTATTTAAATTTGACCTATAGTCATTATTAACATCTCTATCTCTATATATCTATTATTAACTGCATGAGCGCAGTATTTCCAAATATCCCTTGAGTGTGCAGGCACATGGAGGATTCGTTTATCTGTTGCTCTTCTGGCAGCGTGATATAAGATAGCGGCATAACTCGAGTCAGAAAGATAGCCTTATTATCCAGATAAAGAAATGCTTCAGGTAGTATATGTCCACTAATCAAGGAATTTCTAAAATAGTATAAAATAAAACCGATATAAATCCATTCTCAATAACATTAGTCGACCGTGCAAAATGATTCCTCGCAAGGTCTAGAATGACATTATCAATTCTGGGCACGCAGGAAGCATCCAATAGTCTTTTGTTAGAGACGTTAAGCCGAAAGTCAGAATGAGCCCTTCCGGACATGCTCGTAGGCATTTCCTCTCAAAAATTCTATAATTCTCCATATAAGTTGGGCTTATGTTCCACCACACTGGACTCGCCTAAGTCAAAATTGGACGCACAAAAGCTTGGTAGCAAATGACCTTCACATCTGATCTCAAATAGTTAGAATAAAAAAGTTTCTTCAGCGTCATAAATACTGCCCTTGCTTTTTTTAACTGCAAATTTATATGATCATTATAATACAGGAATTTATCTAAGTAAACTCCTTTATTCCTCACAACAGTTTTTGATTCGATTCGAGGGCCATTTGAAGATGTTGTAGCCAAATTCCTCCAATTGCTTCGCAGATCTGAATTACCCTGTCCTACTGAGGTGCGGAACAATATGGCATCGCATTTAGAATTGTTTATGCTAAATCTGTTTATGATTGACCCAAATGATAGGCTTCTTGATATTCATGAATGTATGTACATAGATGGAAATATGCATTACTTAAGGACAAATCACTGGGCAAAGGTCGACATAAGGACATCAGGAAGACTTTCATCTGAAACAATACTCACTCTCAATGCATTTTCAGATCTTCGCTGCGGCTTGAATCTCCTCTATCGTATGAAAACGGTGTCCCCGGAGCGGTCTTTTGAGCTTGTTGAACAGCCAGAAGTCGCACGGCGCCAGATCAGGTGAATACGGTGGTTGCGGAACGATATGGGTTGAGTTTTTGGCGAAATGATCACGAATTACGAGTGCGGTATGGGATGGTGCATTATCGTGGTGTAAAAACCAAGAATTGCCTTTCCACAATTCCGGCCTTTTTAGGCGGATAGCCTTACGCATAACGTTCAAAAAATATTCCTTGTTGACTGTTTGGCCGGTTGGAAGGAATTCATAAAGCACAACACCACGATAATCGAAGAAAACAGTCAACATGACCATGATTTTTGAGCGACTTTGGCGCGGTTTTTTTGGTCTCGGCTCTCCTTTGGCACGATATTCGCTCGATTGATCGGTTGTTTCGGGGTCGTAAGCATAGATCCAAGTCTCATCGCCAGTTATAATGCGTTTCATGACATCCTGGTAGTCGGAAAGCATTGTTTCACACACTTCAACGCGACGCCTTTTTTCCAAAAAATTCAATGTTTTCGGTACCAGTCGAGATTTGACGAGCTTGAGGCCCAAAGCATCCTTCAAAATGGTATTGACTGAGCCTTTCTATAAGCCAACTTCATCAGCAAGGTCTCTAATCGTTAATCTTTGATTTGTTGGACGTGAGCTTCATCGGTTGAGGTTGATGGTCGCCCAGAACGCTCTTCGTCTTCGACACGTTCACGGCCGGCTTGGAAATCACTATACCACTTGTAAACATTTTTTTTAGACATAGCCTCATCATCAAAGGCGTTCTGCACCATCCTCAACGTATCCGCAGCAGAAAATTGATTCCGCAAACAAAATTTAATGCAAACTCTTTGCTCAATAAATTTCGACATCGCAAAAAACGAAAAACTCACTTTTAGCAGCTCACAAAACGACGCGTATCTCAAACACTATGAATATATTTTGACATGAAATTTCACATTGATGTCACTGACAGTACTATCAACCTAAAAAGAAAGAAAAATGTCCAAATCCTTCGACGCGCGCAGTTTAAATTCATATGTCACCTTATTTTTTAGACACAGTAGTATACAAAAATTTTATTCACAGAGGACGGGGAAAGTTTTTATTAAAACTCCATTGTGAATGTTAATATATGCACACGAGTATTTTCGAACACACCCAAGCCGATGACAGATCCACAAACGAAAAACAAAAATGCAACCCATGACACTGGTCAATTTTGTTTACTTGTCAATTCGAAGCGTCGAGTGATACCCAATTTACAATTTTACAACTCTTTCACGCTCTTTTGCATATTTCTACATTAGTTAGCATTTATATAAATAAATTAAATCACTACCTTCAATAATAGTGACTAATCTAAGAAAAACAAAATGTTAGCTTAGGTGAATTGCACGAGAATCTCATCAATTGCACAAGCAATCTCAAGCTGACACGACATCATCGTCGTTTCCATGGAGTTGAACCGAATAAACAAGTCGATTATTTTGCGATAGAAATTCACTTGAAGTTCGCAAGTCAATCAGCCTTAGAAATGTTTTTACTAAGTAAGCTACTGCCACTATTGTACTTCTACCTGAGGCCTTTCATCAAGTGGTTCTTACACACGTTTACTCGACTCTGTGAGTTGCAACGGATTTGCTATGGTGCTATAGTAGGTGCTAGTCGCTCGAAGCAGGTCGAGCGGTCTTTGGAATTGTCGCGCAACACGCGAATACAGGATCTCATAAAGGAACTCAACCAGCAGGTTGAGCATTGCAATGACATGGAGTTTGCGAACTTTCCACAACGCGCTGTGGCGATTGTAATGCGCGAAAAAGGCATCAAGCCGCATTGCCATCCAGACTTTCCAGGATTGTTTGCCCAGACTATCACTCAGATATGGGGCTACAAGCGGCTGATGATTGCCGTAGAAAAACTCAGGTCCGAGCTATACGATCCGGATAATATTGATCACGAGCTCAAGCTATTGGATCTGTGGGCAGAGTTGATGCCTGAGGAACCACTGAAAGCAAGAATCACCAAACAGTGGCAGGATATTGGTTTTCAGGTGAGTTATTTTCTATAAAGACACAAATCTTTCGAGAACTAAATGTTTGTTTTCCATTGTTTAGGGCGACGATCCTAAAACCGATTTCCGTGGTATGGGCATGCTCGGATTAGAGAATCTGCTTTTCTTCGCCAAGGAGTACAACGATGCGGCGCGTCATGTACTTCTTCATTCAATGCATCCTCGGTTTGGTTACACGTTCGCAATTGTTGGCATTAATCTGACCTCGATGGCGTATCGCTTGCTCAAGCTTGGCAGCGCAAAGACGCATTTTTTCAACATCTCAAAATCAGCCGCCACAGTGCAACACTTTCACAAATTCTACTGCTACCTGTTCTTTGAGTTTGATCGTTTCTGGATGCAATCGGAGCCAAGAGACATCATGGACTTCTCTGTGATTCATCAGAGATTCGAGGGCACCATTCTCACGGCGCTGGAAAAGGACAGCACTGTTTTCAAAGCGAATCTCATTGTGGAGAATATTTAAGCCAATAGTTCTTAAAGCGTGTGCCATAACACCCTCTGTGTGGAAATGTATTCTCTTTTCTAGCTCAAATATTATAGTACATGAGGAAATAAAGATGAAAACAAATAATTGAAAAAATATTGTGTTTATTTTGTTGCTTAAGACGTGAATTGGAACTGCGTTTAATCTTTTAATTTAATTATTTTATTTTCCAATCGAACGCCTTGATAAACTGCAAGTGACTAACTGTTTCCAAGTGTCAGGATGGCCGAGCGGTCTAAGGCGCCAGACTCAAGAGAAATCTTGCCCATGCGAAATGGGCACTGAGCGTTCTGGTCCTCTCTGAGGGCGTGGGTTCGAATCCCACTTCTGACAAATGTTTTTTTTTCTTCATTTAACTGAAAAAACCCATTTTGCAATACAGCAATACAAGCTTTGAATTTCAGCACTGCCCCACACCCTCTTCTTTGTAAAAGAGAACCACTATAAGCGATGAAACATTAAATGTTCTCCTTGATACCGTACCGATATTTTCCAAAGTACGGTACCGACAGTAAACCCTGCTCCGATAAACTTCGATCTCAAACAAGAACCCTTTCCAATAAGTAACATCCAAATTGATTGGACAAGAAAATCCTTTTCACCCTAGCCCTGGTAGCATCATCCCCTGCTGATCTTCAGCAATTAATTGAGGTGGTTATCCCCTGACTCAAAGCCGTATAAAGGGTCGCTACAAAAGTAGAGCGACAGAGACAGCAAACGACGCCATATTTCTTGCCGCTCTTTTGACATTTCTCTTAAGTACGGTTTGCCATTTCATGACGGAAAGATATACGCGCCAACAACGAGTCGAAATTATTAAAATTTACTACCGAAATTCGGAGTCAGTGGCCTCTACGTGGCCGCTACGTCCAATTTATGGATGAGGCTCATTGCTGGCTGAATGGCTCCGTCAATAAACAAAATATGGGGTATTGGTCAGGCAGCAATCCACACGTACTCCATGAGTCATCATTGTATCCCGAAAAAATTACGGTTTGGTGTGGTTTATGGCCTGGCGGCGTTATTGGGCCGTACTTCTTCCGTGATGATCAAGACCAGCACGTTACTGTGAATGGGGATCGCTACCGTTCAATGATAACCGAATATTTTTGGAGGACATGTGGTTCCAACAGGACGGCGCCACAAGCCACGAATGTCACAATCAATTTATTGGAAACCAAGTTTGGAGAACGTGTTATCTCACGAAATGGTCCAGTCGCTTGGCTGCCTCGGTCGTGCGATTTGACGCCGTTAGACTATTTCCTGTGGGGCTACGTCAAGTCTATGGTCTATGCCAACAAGCCAGCGACGATTGATAAACTTCGTACGAATATCGAACGTGAAATTGCAGCAGTATCGGCCGACTTATGCTTGAAAACCGTCGAAAATTGGGTTCAGCGTCTGGACTTGTGCAAGCGTGCCCCTGGTGGCCATGCAAAAGAAATCGAGTTCCATACCTGATGGCATCGAACGTACCTTCACAGGAATAAATAATTTTATTGATATCCAAAACCGTTTCTGTTTTATTTAAAACTTTTGTAGCGCTCTTTTTAAAAATCCCGATATATAAAGCGTGCCCTGCCCTCGCTTACGTACCCAAAAGATGGTGCGAGATCAAGATACTATTTATTCCTAAAAGTGGTAGAACTTCACTCACCCAATTCAGCGACTCAACGCTCTTTACCAGGATACCTACTTTCAATCCTCCAAAAATAAAATGTACAGCTCCTGTTGTCAAGAGTCAACTTAAATACCTTGACTTGATTTAAGATACAAAGCAATTCTGGAGAAAGGGAACACAAAACCTCTTGTGCAATTTACTGCTGTATAAAATCGGTAAAAAAGAGATGGTGGCTAAAATCCAAAATCACAGGATGGCTTTATGCAGTCAACCAACCAGAAATAAATTGATAAGGTAAGGAGGTTGGCTCCTCTTATCACAGGAGCTTTCCGTTCCACTTCTAAAAAGGCGCTTTTCAGTATCCTATAGTGGCTTCAACATAACATTTTTATCAGACAACAAACAAAACTTTTATCGGTAAGGTCGAATGCAAGTTCACCATGGACCAGAACAGACTATGGTCACTCCACAATTCTCAGAGAGGATTACCCTTCCCCTACAGCCATAAACGATACAGCCTCTAAGGAAAACTTCACCACCAACTACGAGACCTGTATCCCATCGGAGTACTCTATTACGATATTTACTGATGGGTCAAAACTAGATCAGAAAGTCGGATGTGACATCTTTTCGAGTAACCCTAACCTAAAGCAATAGCATTTTGGCAAAGGAAATATAAATGTTCACTGACACCCAAGCAGCCATAAAGAACGTCGCTGGTTTGAACAGTACATCTCCTTTAAGTAAGTCCTTTCGGTTTAGAGGGGAACGCTTCATGAATGGAAAATTGTCCAAATAAAAAGTTTCGGTCGCTTGCAACATGACGGGTACCATAAAAAGAAAACTCTATGTGATTGATACGAATACAAATCCCCTCGTTGCCCTATGAAGCAAATCTATAAAATCGCATGGATGACGGCAAGCATTTTCACAGATTACCTTCATATGTGGGACTGAATTGACTGTCGACAGTTGTCCTAGCCATCCGGACTTTGAAAAAGAAGCATCAATTATCAAGCAATTTTGCAAACTTTGGGCAAACGAATAACACTCCCGTAAATTATGTTTTAAAAATGATTGAATCGGATATTTCCTTTAATCCTTCTATACTTGTATTGCGGACTCAGATTTTAGGAGAAAAATATTCTTTTAAGCGAACTAGCTTGTACAATCATAAACGATACTAGGCCATCTGAGACTGCGAACTTGTTGTGCTTTAGCTTTTGGATAGCTGTTCCTTCTTCTTCAATGCTGGGTGGAAATACTACTCTTTCGACTGCAGTTGAAATTTATTCGTTCCCAATAACTCTCTCTATTCCATGCTCGTTAAGCAGCTGATGAAGGTGCTGCTGAAATATATCCACTATGCCTTGGAGGTCTGTGACAAGATTACCCTCGCAATTTCGAAGAGCCTGGGTGGTTTTCCTAAACCCTGCTATCAGGCATGTGGCTTTTTTTAAAAGGCACGTATTTTGTCTATCTTCCTTCGCAACATTTTCTTTTCCACGTTTCTTCGGGCGCGGTACTCATGCTCTGTTCTGATTTTCGTTGCAGAGCCTTTCAGTATGCCTCGTGAGTTGCCTGTTTTTTAAGATCGCACTCGCTATCAAACCACGGGCTTCTGGACGATGGTGGTCGGTAGCCTAAGGTGGTCCCGGCTACTTACTGTACAACTGAGCACCAATGCAGTCACATATCCTTTGCATTTGTGTCTGCTGTATACATATTGAGGAGTCGTTCGGCCAGTTGCTCTCTTTAGACCCTGGCACCCTCGGAAAATAGAATTCAGCGTCCATGACGAATCAAGAGCGAGGATGCGGCTAATATCCGCACTTCGTCTGGTTGACAAAAACTTATAGAAGATTTGTTTACTATATAATTTGTTTAAATGAAAATCAACACAATGATTGGTTTTTCCCAATTGCATTTTATTTATCTTTAAATATTTATAATAATGCTATACGTATTCATGCATGAATTAAATAGTAAAGTTTTGTATTTTCTTTTTTTTTTGCGAAATAGAAGTAAATTAGTTAAAAAATAATATATTCGTTATTTTTTCTTTTAGTTGTCTTCGCTTTTAATACAAATAACGCTTACTACAAAGATACTGCTTTTCATAAATATTTTGAAAATTGTAAAAGCATTAAATTATAGTCTAACGTTTGCCAGAATAGTGTAAATTCGATTTTCTTTTTTAATACTTAAAAATTTTATTGTTTGCTGCTTTAATTAATTCTTACACTAAATGGCTACACGTAAATATTAACGGTGATTCTTGGTTTACTAAGTCAAATTAATTTGACTTAAATTAAAATGATTTAAATTTGTTTTTAAATCATTTTGGAATGAACATAAGATAAATGCGGCTGTTAACATTTTAAATTAAATCAACAAAAAAATATAGTACAAAAAACAAATATAAATACAAAGTAGGAATAAAGCTCATATAGGAAACATTGTATAAACATATAATTAAAAATCACAAAACATACTTGTAAAAAAAATAACATGAATAATGTAAAACGAAAATGCGATAGTTGGTATTTTGTGCGGAGCAAGGATTCGATGTGTTTTTGTGCTGAGGGAAAATTAATATGGATATATTGACGAAAAGAATTTGTGCATTTGAACACTTAAAACAACTCGCCAAGCGACAAAGAACGATTTATTTTAATTTTAAGATCATAGAACTGATAAAAGTCTTAAAAAATTGAAGTCAGGTTTCAATTCCTATGAAGCAATACGCTTCGAAGATTTAAAAACGTTCTATAAATCTATGGTTCAAAGTATTCTTGTGTAGCAACTGCTTTGCTTCGAAAACCCTGATTTGGAACTTTGCATATTCAATCCGATTCCATAAAATTATACAGCGATGGAGTTTGAATAAAACTCTTCTTTTTAAAACTGATAATGTTTTATAGACAAAATTAAGTGCCACAAGGAATGTTTTATTACAATTATTTAAGACACATGAATTCTGAATTCGACCGAGCAACTGTGGTAACTTGTATTTGAAGTTTTCCGTCGAACCTTACTGGAATCGTTATTGATCTGCAAAGCAGGACTGTGATCTACGGCGATCAGACGCAACTTAAACTGGGCAAGTCGTGCTGCATTAGAGTATTTGAATGCTCTGGTTCGCTGTGGAATTTGTTCTTAAAGCGATTAAATAAGTCACAAAACGAGGGCTATTTTTTATGAGTATTGCTCTGTCTGCATGTGCAAAATGCTCTCACTTTAAAATTGGAACGAAGCACGTTTTTATATTTGTTTAATACTTTTTGATATTCAATCTAAACACTTCTCCGACTATAAAAACCTACAACGTGAGTATAACCGTTGGTTATAGGAAACTTTTATTTCAGAAATAAAACACACAATTAGAATCTAGTTCTCTTGTACACCCTTCGGAGAACCTTCCTAAAGAGATACAGAACTTTAAGCATCAGAAGATAACTCACAAAACATCCAAAAATGCAGTCAAATTATTCGAAAAAATCATTAAATGTATAAAAGTAAAATAATACAGCAGTTTCTTAAACTAATAATAGATGTGCAGTGTGCTTATCAGATACCGGTTCCATTAAATATCACGAAAGCAAATTTAAAAAAAAAATTAAACACGCTTATCATCTGTGTATAAAAGTCTTCGTCGTCTTCGTCGTCTTCGTCGTCGTCGGCGTCATTGTCGATTGTGTTTAGCGGTAAAACTTTACCTCAGCCTCAACACAATCCTTCATCAATTCATCTAACTCAGCGGTGGGAGTTGGATTTTCATCTAAATAAGCGTTAACTTCCTCGACACAAGATGCCTCGAGATTTTTGAGATCACGTACCGCCTCTGGTTTACGCTGTTCGTGTAATTTACGCAACAATGTAAGACTTTCGCCATCGGGCACTTTTGTGAGTGGAGAAATTTTCGGATTTGGAGCAAAAACAAATGGCTTGAA
Source organism: Orthonevra nobilis (assembly GCA_963555765.1). Lineage (NCBI taxonomy): Eukaryota > Metazoa > Arthropoda > Insecta > Diptera > Syrphidae > Orthonevra > Orthonevra nobilis. The sequence goes on along the minus strand of OY743227.1, from coordinate 69,926,185 downwards.
GACAGAATCGCGTGGATTTGGTGTAGCAGTGAACCAGTGACATGAAATGCCAGATCCCGAAAGTACCGACACACTGGCGGAACGATTTGTTTCGGTTGCGGCTGATCGGAGTGTTTCGAACATACTCGTTAAAATGTAAGATCCGTCACCAGCTGGCTCCTCGCCAGACCATTCCTCTATGGTGGCTGGAGAAGAAAAGCATTTAGCGAAATTCAAATCACCCTAAATGGAAGAGAAAATAAAATAGTTAAACGCAAAAAATAATGTGTTTTTTTATGCAGAATCAATATACTTAAAGAAAAATAACTACATTAATTATACATATTCAAATAAGGGTGGTTCGATGCTGTAGTTACAGACGATACCCATCGTTTACTACACATCAATTGTGCTTATTTAACCTAACCGTGGGGGTAGTTGGTGTCCGGAGCCGATTGCTAAACTTCTTAGCGCGAGTTTTGACCAAGAGGAAATTGCAGCACTATAAGGACGACAGCCTGGCTTTAAGTCGATCAGCGATAACCCGATATCGATCCGCATGAAGGCAACCGTCCAAAAATTAGCATTATGTGTGTGCAATACGCCCCTACCAACGAAGCTGAAGACTCTATCAGGGAGGAGTTTTATGAACTCAAAATCATACTCGCAGACTTCATTGTCCAACCGGTAAGGAAAACATCTTTGGCGGTCCTAGTCCTAGGTTTCCAAGACTACGAATCCACACGGCAACACGGCGTTCTCAGACAGTTGAACTAGCAACCATATCGACCATGTGCTGATAAATGCGAGGCACGCATTTAAAATCCTGAACGTACGAACGTTCAGAGGGGCAAACGTCGTCGCTGACCATTTTCTTGTTGCAGCCAAAATCAGAATCGCCCAGAAATCTTAGTATACCTTGAGTAGTCAGAACCTACAAGGAGCGCCTGAGCGAGAGACTCTCCGCTGCGCATTCACCATCCACACACGCCAACAATATGCGGAACCAGTACCGCCACATCATTAAGGATGTAGCAGAGGCAACCATAGGCTATAAGCCGCCAGCCAAAAAGAGCCCATGGTATGATGATGAATGCTTACGACGGAAAAAGGTGACAAAAAAAGAACGGCGATCCTATCTTTTGTAAGAACTCCAGCGTCGCTTCCGGCACGGCGGGTCAACAATCGACTAAATATTCTCATTAAGGCAAATCCAACTCTTAAATAACTTCAAAGCCACATATGATAACATTCATCGTTTTGAACTCTACAAGACGATGACTGGATTCGGGATCCCGGCAAAATTGATCCAGTTGTATCGCGTGACACTGGAAAACACTGGCCTTGAGGCAAACGCGGACAAAGCCAGTCAACAAATAAAGCAGTATCTCCGCAATGGTGAATTTCGAGTAATAACGAGGTGGTTAAGGAGTTTACTTACCTCGGAGTAAATAATTACTCCACGAATGAAATTAAGTGGAGATTCGGCGAAGACTCACCCTAGGAAACCGCTGCTACTTCGGTAAATGTATGCTCTACAAAACTTTGATCCTGCCAGTTCCGCTATATGAAGCCGAGTGCTGGACGATAAGTATAAAGGCAGAGCTGATTTTAAACACCTTCGAGAGAAAAATTCTTCGCTGAATATTTGATCTCGCATGCGATGAGGGCGAAGGGTGAAGAAGATCTGACCGCGAACTTTATGAGCTGTATCAAAATGTGGATGCAGTCCAAAAAGCCTAAATTCGACGACTACACTGGCTCGGTCATATCGAGTGAAGGGACAATAGTACTTCACTAAAGAGAATCTTCGGCTCATAGGCGTTCGAGACGGCAAGAAAGACATAACCTCCGATTGCGGATGCCAGAGCGCTTGGTCGAAATAACTGCCCGGAATCGACAAGAGTGAAAGACTGTCGTGTTGCAAGCAGAAACTAAGGAAGTAATTACAAGTTATGTTTCCCTGGCGACAAACTTTAATGTAGACCATTTTTAGTCCACAGAGAAGTAATAACTCTCAGAATCAGCAAGCAGATAGACCTGCTTCGTGTAAACCAAATGACTTGGTCTATAGCGCAAAGTAAGTGAGAAGACTAGCAACATCATTAAGTGCCTTGAAATTTAATTGTTTCAGAATTCTATGCCTAGTTCTTGGCATGATTAAAAGTGTTTGGTATTGATTAAAAACAATACGCCAAATGATGCGATATAAATGGTTTTGATGATTCTTTCACATATCGGACTGGATCTCAACATATGCTTGCATGTGTAAAGCCTGAACAGGCATATCTGCATTCACAAAAAAAAAACTATTGGTTTCTATTTCATATTCTGGCTGGCTTTCGCTGAATATCTAATTAAAATTATCAATTAAACTGGATCACGAGCATAAACGCTTACCGCCAACAAAGGCGAGTGAATATTTCATAAATCTTCACTCCACACGTATTATATTAGAAATGATTCACCACAAGTTTTGCGTCAACTTGCCAACTCCAAGGCACACTGAAACAATGAAACAATACCCCAATGAGCATTGCTTTGTGGCATATTGTTACTCAATGCGCTCAGGCAAAGCAGCAACCACATAAAAAAAAAAAAAAACTTTCTCTTATAATCAACGCTCAGCCCCACTTCTTTCAAATTAGCTAATATATCTATACTTACATCTCCACTCCATAGACCAAGCGCCTGCAATGAGTCACCCAATCCATCGCTAGATTTGTCAATTGTTGTTCCTACGCCTAAGCCACCGCTGGGTAACCTTTGGAATCCGCTTTCAAACTTCTGTGCAGCCCAAAGTTTACCTCCAACACTAAGCAGCCACGCTTCGCTCGTATCGCAGATAACAAGACTAAATTTTGCACTATCGCTTCCGTGGTCGTGCACCAAACTGCCAATATGATCTACTGCCTCCGTCGCGGAAGAAGACCTCTCCAGAGATAATCTGCCCCAAATCGTAACAAAAATTAAAAAAAAAATTATATATTTTAGGAAAAATCAATAAACCCCAACAACCTCACCTCACGAGATCTGTCGACCGCAATGCCTCACCATCTGGTTCGCCTTCGGACCATATTATTCCAATGCAGACGTTTTTCTCATTAGCTCCACATTCTCCACCCCAAATCGTGGTGTCGTTAACGCGAGACTTTTGCAGAATTAAAGCAAAAGTTGGTCCACTATCGATTTCGGCTCCACCATCGCACTGAAAGTTTAATTTTTCCACATGAATCTTAGTCGAGTGAGATTTTCTTTTCTCAAAAATACGCACCTTGACTTTGTCCGATTGGTCTGACGGTGCATAGTATAGAACCTCTTGAACCTCATTGTCGGCTGCGCTGGAATTTCGACCGAAAATCACAGATTTCTCCTGGGAGTTTGGTGTGAGGGCAATGAAGCAATCGCCGGCAACCACAGATGACATTTTTTTTTCTCTCGTTTTCTTTTTGGTTTTCTATCACAAATTTCAATCACAGCGTGAAAATGGTCCTTGAACAGTGTTTTACTTGCTGAGTATCTTCCTATTTAATTGGAAGTTTTGGAAAAATAGAAGAAGTGCTTGCGAACGACTGGTCAACGATCAACTTCCACCCAAAAAAAAGTGCAACGAATTTGAGCAGAGTGGCAGTTCGTCTGTTTTCTGCGAATGCTGAAGTGTCAAGTTGTTAAATTGAGTGAAAAATTACCCAGTATTTGGGGTGGAAAGAAATACTGGTAGTTTTTTGTCATACGAATGCGTTCATGTAAAACAATTAAGTATAATTTAAGAATAATAAATTTAAAGTATGAAAGCTGTTATTACATGCACAAATGCAATCAAAATCAAATGACATATTTAAAAAAATTAAAATCAAAATAGCCCCCCCCAAGCCCCAATAATGGCCACGTTCAGTTTTCAAGCACTAACTTTTCCAGACTAGTTCTAGAATATTGAACGCAAAACTGACTGCAAATGAAGTTGACATTTCCATATGTCACATATGTCATTTATTGAAGTTTTACTTTTTAATTTTCACTTCCAATTCATATGTGAGTTGAGTCTGTGTACTAAATTCGCGGGAAATAATATTTTCATTATATTTAGAGTAAAGATTAAAAGGCTAAAATGGGCGACACAGAAGATGAAACTTTATGTGAGATAAATTGTGTACACATGTGCTAAGAAAGTGAACTAGTTATCCAAATCCATAGGTCAACTTGCACTTTATGTGGCAAACGATATACAGAGCCAATCGTGCATTTGACAAAATTCAGCAATGTTCGGACTGCATGAACAGCCAACGACAAATCACAGTTACTACGAAGAAGAATTACTGTCTACTCTCTGGATGAATTTCGTGTCCACTTCAGGATGAGTCGGACTTGCTTTTCGGTTTGTCGCATGCGCATTCCGTTCTTTTAACAATTCCTTCAGAATAAGTTTTACAGAGTCTTATGCAAAAGGTTGGAAACACAGCGCGTATTGTAAATCTTGAGAAGAGAAGAAGCTCTTGTTTACAATAAGTAAGCAGGAAAGTTTTTTATCGGCTGGATATCGGTTCGATTTTTCCCAAAATGTAGCGCAGAGTTTTTGCGAAGTCCTGGATGTTCTATGCACTCTAGTGAAATACTATGTGAAGTGGCCGGTAAAATTCTGGTCTGAAAGTTTATAAAATTAACAGATTTGTCAATTTCTTTGGTTTGTATCTTACCACTCATCATACGCTCAGGTTCGTCCAAACCGTAGCAGACATAACTCCAAATTTCATCATTTAATATTTTTTCGGAATTTCAAATTTATTTATTTTTATTTTCACATTACAATGCCGCAAATTAAGCTCGACTGCCTTGTAAATAAATTATTGCAAATCAGCTATTATTTGACGTTTAGTTAAGTGGCTGCAAAATGCAGTCAAATATTTTTGGCTGCAAATCTGGTACATTTCTACACGAATTGTCCACAAGTTTTGCTGTCAAATTCACGGGCTCTCGACCAATCAGAGCCGGTTGTCTAGCTAGTGTCTAGAAAACTGAACGTGGCCAATGTAACCGTTAAGCCATCTGAGTAATTTACACTTTGTCTGTTTCGGTCCTTCTTGTGAGAAGAAGGTATTGGCATTCGTTGTTCGTGTAAGTTTGTTAAGTTTCACTTTATTTTAAGCCTGGAAGCACCGAATCGAAGGAAACAACTTTGGAACTGAAGAAAATTCAAATTATATTATACGCAGAAGAACAATCGTACAGAACTATAGGAAAGCAATTCCGCAATAACACAAAAAAAGTGCAGAAGTTTATAGACATCAGTTTTTTTTGGAAATCATGAGTCGTAGTGGCAGACCACCAAAATTAAGTTTTGAAAGCAAACGCAACTTGGTTTGAGAAGGAGAGAAAAAAAAACCTGACATTGGTGCTCCAAATCTTGTGGCTCAATTGAAAGAAAGCTTGGACAGTAAGACTCTCTTCAGGAGTGGTGCTTTAACGAACGATTTGCAATACACAAACCATTCGTGTCTGTGGAAATCAGAAGAAAAAGTTGTAATTTGCAAAAAGTCCTCGTCACAAAGGTTGATATTAGTAACGAGAATAACAATTTCAACAAATTTTTCTTGTATAATGTAGAGAAAACGGGTGTTTCAATTCTTTTGTGGCTAACTTTATGATCTTTTGGCAGTAACCAGATCGAAAACACTTCTGTACTGTAGGAGATTTGATCCGAAGGCATCCTATATCATTCCCAGCCCATGCCACGAGGGAGAAATCGACCGTGATCGTTGTTTTCTGGATTTTTTTGTGCATTAAAGTAATAAACAGCTTATTCCATCCTTAACGGTTTTGGCCGTACTGCTTCCAAGCATTAATTTGTTTTAAACTTAAACTGAACCTTTTAGTAGTTGGATTTCAGTCAACAAATTATTGTTTTTCAGAATGAATCCATATTTTCTTATAGTTCGTAGACTGCGCGATTGTAAGTTTTCCTCCTTTCTTCCACTTTGAAAACGGGAAAAACATTTGTTTTTCATTTTCCGCTGGTGCATGGACAATAAAGTCTCCCACCCAGCTCAAGCGTATCGAATATTCCAGCGGTGTTTAAACCGCTTTTTGTTGTGTTTTTTTTTTATAGGAGAGCCAAATAAATTACTGCTAACTTCAAGCCCGGGAAGCGGACTGAAGAGCAAGGAATAATTGGTGTGTGGGCTTTTCCAGCAGCAGCTAAATAATCCTCAGAGTAAAAAAGGAATTCGTTTATTTGGCATACTACACGCAAGCCATTAAGTAATTTATATTGATTACAATTCTACATCGAACACTTATAACTAGAAGAAAAAGTGTTCTTTCACATCATTAAACAATAAGCTTTTGTAGACGAATTTATTTTCACAATTTTTTATAATAGACGGCGGCATGTTGTACATTGCTAGGCCCTCATACAAAGTCCTGTTTTGACCAGCTGCAGTACGGTGAAGATCTGTGTCTCCCACGAAACGTATATTCTCCATTAAATAGTGTGGCAGGATGCCTGCAGATTAACGTTACAGTGATTCTTTGTCAAGCATCTATCAAGCATCTCCAGTCACCCAGAATAAGGTTTAATGCGGTTTGGCAAGAATGTTTTTCTCTGATTGAGTTGGGATTGAAATATTATTTTCCTCGGCGAATTTTTGGAGTTGAGCGTGCACAATCCTTTCCATTTTTTATTCGTAACATTCCATTTTTTTTAAGTAACAATATCAGCATATTAACAGGACGAAATTATTCGGCTTTCGTCGTTAAAGATATATTCTGAATCAGCATAAGGTGGCGAGAGTAATAGGGTTAGAAGATGAACCAATTCCTTCTCACAATTTTAGAGTGTTTGTCCTTCAAAGGTAAGGAGACCTGCTCTAATGATCTACTTGGGGCGTTTTCAAATATCAATGAGATATGGGTGGATGAAGCCATTAGCGTTTTACAGTCGACAGACTTAGGCGAATACTAGAAATGACAAACGAATTTAAAATCAAGACTCACAATTTTTTCTTCGACTTCAAAGCTTTATACAATAGCATTCAAAGTTAGGAGCTTCATGAGCTGTACAAAATTGTGCATGTAGTCTTAAAGCCAAAATGTCGTCAACGCTGGTTTGGCCTGATCTAGACAACTGCAAACAATATAGCCGAGATCGAAGAGAATGCAAAGCTGCCATGTCAAAGGCTGAAACATTTCACGGGTCGTTTATTCATATCAGTTAGATGCTCATTGAATCCATGTATCGTTTGACTTTGGCTTAATCCGCAAATCAAAAGACGAAGTTAAAAAACAAATTCTTTTCTTGACTACCCATTGGGAACAGAAGTTCGAGATGATTTTTCATAGCGGCTATACCTTCTCTTTGGAGAATTGTCATTTGCTCGGGCTTGGGTTGAGAAAAAAGTATAAATTTTATTTCCTTCACTTGACAACTGCGATGGACCCAGTACAAAACACACAACACCACAAAAAAGTTGAAAATAAACTATTCAAATACTAAACAAACAATTGTTACATAACTCACCCTATTGTGAAAAGTTCCCGTCGTCATTTGGATTCCTCAAAGAAAATTCCCAAAACAATGCCATTACCGCAATCTATCCACATCTCTTTCGCACTCACAATTTCATTGGCCTCAAAGAAAAGGCAAGAACTACAAGAAAGAGCAACCACAAGAGACAGAACAACTATCGACCAAAGAAATATTTCCCAGAAACAAAATGGTCGAACGGACTTCTTCCAGAGAACTGTATGTGTCCGCCGTCGTCCAAGACAGCAAACGTAACTTGGTTCGCACGAGATTTTTTTTTCGTTTTTTCTTGTGCAAATCTTTTCGGGTTTCCATTGCTTGCTGTGAAAATCATCAGAGTGAATGTGTTTAAACGCTTTCCCGAGGAAAATTCCACTCAAATTCAAAAAGTAAAGTGCAAATTTTCATATTTTCCCAATCCATTTGACATGAGGGTGTCATGAAAATATATAAAAAATGTCCCCAAACGAAATGTAAAAAAAAAATGAATTCATATTCAATCTCCCTGTCCTCTTTTAATTATTCAGTCTGTAGCCTGATCTCTTTTCAATTCCAATTAGAATCACATTAGTGCGAGCGAGACAAATTCTATGTAACCTTTCGAAAAATTTCGTCGGTTGGAAAAATCGGTGAAAATTTTTCGTCGAAAACTTATCGGAATTCTATTTTCAAAAACAAAATAATCATTCGATTGTGTTGCGTGAAAATTTAATTGAAAATAGTAATTTTGGAAACGGGCGCCGCTTAAATTTTTCTGTCGTCGTCGTCCGTCGATTGGTTTTTTTTTCGGTGTCGTGGGTGCGCGCGGTGGTGGTGTGTTTTAATCGTTTATCGATTAAGTAAATAAATAAAAAAAGTGGAAAGAGAAGATCAAAGTAAATAGAATGAGAAAATCAAAAGCAAATTCAAATAAATTGTTTAAAAATTTTTTTTCAAAGAATTTTGATTGATTGTGCCGACGAGGGGGAAGATTCATTCCTTTAGAATTTTTCTTGTCTTCGAGGCGCACACGAAAGCAAGAATATGGATGTGGAAGGAAAATAGAACAAGTTCATCGCGCCTCCTCTCCATACCTTGTTTCTTGTTGTTTTTTTGTCTTTTAATTTGTTTTCATACTCAGCTCAATGTCCAAGTTCTATTTTGGCGGTTTTAAGTGGTCAAGCAGATGCAGACACGAAAGAGATACCGAAGGAGCAGGCCGGTTGCTTCAGCTGAGATGGAAGTGTCTGCGTTCGTTGACCAGCAAAGCTTGGCGCTGAATTTATTTCGTGTTCGGAAGTTGTTCCGGTTGTCGTTATTTCGTTAGCTGGAGAATGATTGGGAACATTTTTCCTTTTTTTTACGGGGAGAAGTAGAAGTAGTATGATGAGAAGTTTCGTGTGGAAGATAATTTGGTCTGGTGCTCATAATGAAAAAAATACTAAATTCCGATATTTGAAACTAGCTAGATTCAGAAATGTCCTCTTTGGTAATTTTCAGTCGACTTGGATTTTCTTCAAGTCGATAAGTCGACCATTGCTATGTGTTTCTTTTTTGGCAGTTTGAATGGTCGCACGGGAAGGGCGACGAATCCCGCAGAGTAAAATCTGGGTCCACTACGTCAGTTAGACTTAGGCATTTTAAATTAAAGGTTCTGGGATTATAAATGGAAAACAAGCGTTTTTTTAAGACAATTTTTTTATTTATTTTTCCACATACAAGTTGCCTTCGGAGGCGCTGGGACGTTAGTCCCTATTTGAATTTTTTAATTTAATTCTCAAAAACTTAAATTTTATAAGATTCTCTTCTCAAATTTTCAAAAACTGAACATTTTTTTTCGGTTCCCAACAACTAGAATTTGTGGGTTTATTTTCTTTTTTGTTTAATATTTGTTGATGAACCATTGTCGATTTTTTAATTATTTGTGGTTTGATTTTTCTTACATCGTGAGCAACTATTGAATATTTCGTCAACTTTTTTTTCTAAATGTTACCTTCGAAAATGTGGGACATACACATTCCCATTTTCACAAAAAAAGTTGTGCTTTAAGTCCTGATCGAGTGTGACATAAGTCCCTAATTTAATTTATCAAAGTGGAACAGTGAGCAATTTACTTGGCATACCAGGTTTTCAAAATTTCTTTGCCTTTTCTGTTTTAAAAAAAGTCCAAGCCTTCGGAATACGCCTCGGTTTCTGTGATGACTTTGCCACTCGATCTGAATCTCTTTATCTGGAGCCACTTCTTGAGGTTTGGGAGCAGAAAATAGCCGCTGAGAAGCAAATCTTAAGAATACGGTGGGTGAGCAACCAATTCGAAACGTAATTGGTGCAATGTGACGGTGCGTTGTCATGATGACACCCATAGATTTTCTTCACCTCAATCTGTTCCTCAAAAGGGAAAACGGAGCCGAAATAGCATCACTTTGTTGTCCATTCTTCTTACACCACCGTTTTTCTTAGGAACGTGTGGAGTTATCAAGTTGAAATTAGTGCGAAATATTTATGACTCTCACTCTCGTCGATCCCGGGCACGCTCGTTCGCGATCCTTAAAACGGGTTTCGGTCTTCTTTGTCGTCTCGAACCTGGGCTCTGCGATTCGAAGATCCTTTTCGCTGGAGCATTATTGTCCATTCACTCGCCATGGTCGAGCCAGTGTAGTTGGTCCCATAAAGCTGTAGAAAAAAATCAATCTTAGTTGACGCAGTCAAAAGATATGAATGTTCTTGCCAAATATTTTGATATTCGCAAGCGAATCAAAACCTTAAAGGACCAACTATTTGAATACCTTAAATTTTATTCGGAACCTTTTCGCATTTTGCCGGTTTTTCTTTATTTTATCGTTCAGTTTGTTCAATAGCGGTGCACAATACTCTCCTGTGACTGTGCTTTCTTTCTGCAAGTAATCGATGAAGATTATGCCATGTGCATCCCAAAAAAAAAAACGGAGGCCTAGCTTTGGTCATTTGGTCGCTATAGTTGACTCTGCAGACTGCCTATTGGGTTCAACACATCGTCACAAAACATCGACAAAAGTCCCCTCGATTACGATGAAAGAACGCTTGAATCATCATCAACGCGACATCTATCGAGCAGATACCTTTTTCCTCTCGAAGACATCCTGCAAAATGTATCTCGCCCATTCTTTTGAAATACCCACGGCCTCGCGAAAATCGCAGAACTTCACTTCTCGATCACTCAAAACGATACCATGCTTGACGATTTCCGAATTCGTTTTCTTTTAACCTCCCAGAGCGAGGTACGTCTACGGTGCTTGTCAAACCCAATTTATATTCACTTAATACCGATGAATTGTTGTTCTCGAAGGAGCACTTGTGGGATTAAATGTCTGCAACCAATGCAATCATGGCTCGGAAAAAAATGTTTTGACCAAAATGCGATACTCCTGTTTTTCTGTTATTTTTACTACCGCGAAAGTAGCGTCGCTCAAATGACTGTTTGTGTCTTGTAAATGAATGAATGAGATGTCATGAAAATTTATACATAAACTAGTGACAGGCGCAACCTATTAACAAATCCCGGGACCCACGATGTATCATCCTGTCAACGATAAGGATTTTCTAAATTCCATATCATGCCAGATCACCCTCCGTCTATAACAGTGTTAATTCTTTTTGGGTCCTCATAAGCCAATTAGATATGAGTATCCACTCCGAGGGGAATGATCTTGCACAAATATTTTAATGGAATAGAACAGGAACTTCAAATATGTGGGATCCCTAGTCTGCTGCAAAGCCATCTGTGACGAAGTAGAGATGACACGAATATTCGGCTACATTCGGTAAAATTTTGTTATATTCGAAATTCGGCCGAATGATGAGTGCTAAGTCTAAGTGTTCTTTGAAATTCAGTCGCGAGTCTATAATAATTCCTTTATACTTGATTTTATTTACTTTATCTAATATTGCACTATCGATAAAAACTCTTCTGTTCCAACTTAGTTTCTTGCTTTAAAACCACTCACTGAGATACTTTAAGTCGAGGTTCATTTTTTCCAATAAATTCATTGATATTTTCCCCAGGAATGGTTAAGGTACCATCATCCGCAAAAAGTCCTATAATTGCATACCTCACCACTTTCGGCATCTCGCTCACATCCCTGTGGGACGACAAGACTGGCGTTTATTGCCTCCCTCTGTAGGTATGATTCAAACCACGTTATTTCACTGCATCTCACTCCGTACTTTTTCAATTTCGTAATAAGAATGTCTTTATGCACGCCACTATGAATTTCTTTTCATGCATCTCTGCCTTCCAATCATCAATAACTAGGTTTACTATAGATTCGCATTTATGTCGTCCTCTAAATCCCGATTGGCACTCAGAAAAAAGTTCATTATCTTTCATATATTTTTGAAGCTTTCAGTTTCTCCAATATTTTGGCTTCATTTTATATTTTGGACTGGAACAACAATGGGAAGACTCAATTGCATAGTGACTCTCTTATCGATTTGCACAAAACAGGACTAGGAACAATTAACATATTTGCATCCTTCTAATTTTTCATAGTTTTCATCACATCTTTCAGTTCTCGTAGGGAAATATTGCCAAATTTCGTTCGTGACGTGTTAAAGTGTCTATCAAGAAGTGTACTTGTGCAAGTACATACGATACAATATGTTTAACCAATTCAAAAGTGGCTGGTTAACAGAAATTCTTAATCAATTGGCAAATTACCAACATCATTACACTTACATTAACCCCGAACCTAAAGTAATAATAACTCCAACTCCTCGTTCAATTTCAATGACTTCGAATGGGTCACCCAAGAGTAACCCACTACTTTTAAACTGCACCAAAATGTAAAACACCATATATAAGGCTATAAGAAATAAATCAATTTGACCGGCTCGCGTGTGTACACCATATTTTCGAGTACACTGGACATTTTAAGGAACTGTCGTGTTTTTAAAGTTTTCTATGTTTCCGGAAAGTCTTAAAAAAATCTGGATAACTTTTTAATTGTCTTCTACATGGCCTAACTGAAGCCAAAGCTATCAAAAGGATGTAGTCCTTTAATAATAGTATCAGTGGAAAGCACAAACTTATAGAAAGAAACCCCCAAGTTAGAAAGTGAAGAAAAAAAATATGGAGCAAAACTTTATGTTTTTTATAAAAAATACCGACGCCTTGTATACCCTGACGCTGTAAGGGAACGAGTATGACTTGCGGTAGCTCGCGTCTTCAGGTCAACTGCCCGATCCGGTTGTCCGCACTTCTGCTTAGATTTTTTAAGGTGGTGTAGCCGAAGCACGCGCTTTATTCTTGACCGAAATTCAAGTCTTAAATTTCGACTGGTCCTTTAAAGATCCAGTATAAACACGACGGGTTTACATTTATTTAGAGACCTTTCCGTTGAAAAAATAAGATAAATATTTAAAATGTTAACAAAACTTAATTTACACAACCAAATCTATTATTATTATTATTATTTATAACGATGCAAATTAATTGCATCGTTATAAATAATAATAATAATACATTTAGTTTTTAGTGAGTCGAAATGTCTTTAAAGGTATAAAGCGACAAATCAAATCACAAAGCACTGAATTCTCGAAGAGGAAACGTTTTGGTTTGGGATGCTTCTCTTGACAAGTATATCACCAAGATTTATAATTTATAGTTATAGGAAGATCAGAGGACTGCTCTCAATTGTTTTCTATACGCGTCTGAAATTATACGAATAGATCGGCAAGTAGGAGGGTGGAGATATTGCTGTTTACGAAACTTTATGATTTTATTACGATACGTACAGATGTGCTCATATAATTAAGTCACCAAAAGAATACCATGTTCATGTTTTCAAAATTAATGTTTTATTTACAAAATCCAACTTATTATGAGTAAATATATTTATGTACTAGGTAAGTAATAAAATCTTATACTAACAAAAAAAAATCGTAAGAAAAATAAAACAGCAATTTTACGATAAATTCATTTTGGTACAGGCAACTTATAATTAAGTCATCTGTAAGAAAATGATATAATAACGTTAGAATTTATTTTAAAGAAGTGATTTTTACCTTTGTTATCTTAATAATTTGTTGGACAACCCTTCTGTTTTATGACATGGGCACATCGGCCACTCATAGTTTGGACCAATGCTGCACATTGGCCGGGAGTGATCTTATGCCACTCTTCCTGCACTATTTCCCACAGCGAGTTTTTATTGCGTGGTTTTCTTACTGTAATCGCTCTTTTTATAATACCCCATAGGTTTTCTATGGGATTTAGGTCGGGACTTTGAGCCGGCCATTGGAGAACCTTAATTTTCTCATCCTCCAACCAAGACTTAACAATCCGCGAGCAGTGCTTTGGGTAGTTGTCATGCTGATATGTCCACGCAAGTGACAAATTTTCAGCATAGTCGCCATTTAAATGGACAATGGGACCCACTCCAGATGAGGTGAAACATCCGCAAACCATTACCGACGAGCCCCCGTGCTTGACAGTTTTTTTAGTATATTTTTTAGTATATTTTTTTAGTATATAATGGGGGTCGTCGAACGTATGGCCTTCCTTCGTTGCCGAAGACGTTGAACTTGAACTCATCACTCCAGACTATTAAATCCCAGAATTTTGAGTCTTTACGGAAGTGCTCACGAGCGAATGGTAACCTATTTTTGATGTTTTTTTTCGACACGTTAGGCTTTCTTCTCGCAATTCGTCCATTCAAATTATTTTCCTTCAAACGCCTTCGGACGGTCTGTGCTGAAATATTTACACCGTAGTGGATCTCCATGGATCCGATTTACTAATCCTGACTATTTTCCGATCCTCAGATTCAGTGGTCTTTCGAGGCTTCTCGCGTGGCAGATCATCTAAAGTGGCATTTTTTTTTTGTAGAAGTTGATGGCGTTGTAGATCTTGCCACGAGTTAAGCTTAAAAACTTCGAAACTTCTCCAACACTTTTCAGCTTTTGGAAGGTTTCCCATATCAGCCTGCGTTCGGCTGGAGTGGAGCTTTTATTCTTTCCCATTGCAGTTTATTTATTTTTTCTTTTTTTTTATGCATTCAAAATGACATAAATATAAAAATCAAGTACATTAAATAAAGCACACACTTCGTAAATAGTCGTCTTACCTCTATTAAAATAAATGACTTAATTATTTGAGCACTTACGTGTACCACTTATTGACAGTGAATGATCGCTCCTTGCATAAAGGAGCTTTTTTTCCTCTCAGTTCAATAAAGGAATAACCGAAATAACGGATACTAACAGTCACGCCAAAAAAAAAAAACGAGAAAATTAAAATAGTAGACAATTAAGCTAACATTATGCCTGTGACTTAATTATATGAGCACATCAGTATATTGTTTTTTTAATATTTTAATTTATAAGAAAACTGAAGGATGCTTTAAGAAAAAAACTTAGCGCACGAGAAACCCTCAGCACCACATACTATACATAAAAGCCACAATATCTCCTTTAAGGTTTACTCACATAAACCTTTAAATAACCTATTAAGATATTCAAAAATTTAAAACAAGTAAATAAAAGATGGAATTTTTGTTTCCAGGCGCACAAGCACAGAGTTCCTACTCCCAAGTGGGCAACTCGTCGTATTGCCACATCAGATGATGTAGCAGCAGCAGCAGCAGCCTAGTTTATTTTTCCACAGCAGCAAACCACTATCTTTGCACCGCTCTGGCGCGAGCACACTTGTGCTTTCCTCCCGTTTTCCATTTCTCTTGACCCCATTCGATCACAGCATGGTGGTGTGATGTTTCTGGTGCCGCTGTAGGCTCAGCTGGTGCGTTCCATCAGACTCACGTTCTGTGTTCCCATAAAAATAAACGTTGAATAGAAATAACCAAATTACCTTCCTTTCGGCTCACACGTTAGATGCGCATAAATTTAAAAATACTCGAAAAATAAATTTGGAAAGGTCGATGACCGTTAGTGTTTCTATCTTGTTTTTTTTTAGTCCAAAGGTAGATGCTTTTTGTCTTTTTTATCACGCAGTTGTTGAATTTCGTTCGTTGTTGGTGGTTTTTGTGTTTCCTCTTCTGGCGGACGTATTCGTGGGATTTAAATTTTTTCAGTGTAATAAAAAAAATGCATACTTTGTTTTTTTTTCCGAAAACGTTGAGTGCTGATTTGCATATTTATGTTTATTTTTTTGTTGCAAACTCCCAAGTCAGCCGTTATGCAATAAATTCACCGCTACGTTGGTCGGTCGGATGTGCTGTTTTGCCCTTGCGGTCTCTGCAAAGTGGGTGGAAAATTTGGCAGCGACTTTCGCTAGTGTCACGCCTTACGCACGAGAAAACAACCGTGCAAAACATCTGGCAAAGCAGCTCCTCTGTATGCCTCGAACAGCCTTGAACTTGTGAGTGTCAAATAAAAGTTTATTTTTGTTTACTAGTCACTTTTCGCGCGTTTATTTCGAGCTGTGTGCTGTTTTAATTTTTATTTTATGTTAATTTATGCGAATTTCCTTTTGTGTGTTTCATAATTGGATTAAGAGTTAAGTTAAAACGAGCTTAAAGTTGCGTAAGGGTCAGTGCAGTGGTATTTGAAATTATAGTTAAAGCGGTGCGTTCTTAATTTATTCAATTTAATTCGACAAGTTCTTTATTTTTTGTCTCTTTTTCGACAAAGCTCGAATGCAATATGTCAGAGTAGCTGCATCTGTATAGAAAACAGCTTCCAACGTTTGTAAAGGGTGATTTTTTAAAAGCTATAGGAAAGTTTTTGAAAAAAAAAACAAATAAAATTCAGAAAAATGCATGGAATCTTTATTTGAATCGATAGTACGGTCCATATAATTTAATGTTTGAAGATTATTTCATGCAAATGCTGAACTTGACTGCGCCTCAAATGGTCCATCCGCTTAGTCCAATTTTGGCATACTCTTTCCAACATTTCGGCCGGTATCTCACGAATAAATGCTTCAATGTTGTCTTCCAATGCGTCAATTGAAGCGGGCTTGTCTGTATAGACATGAGCTTTAACATAGCCCCACAAAAAATAGTCTAAAGGCGTTAAATCGCATGATCTAGGCGGCCAATTGACCGGTCCCGAACGTGAAATAAAATGTTCACCGAACTCGGCACTCAATAAGTCCATTGTTGCGCGTGCTGTGTGGCATGTGGCACCGTCTTGTTGTAACCACATGTCATGCAAGTCAAGCTCTTGCATTGTTGGATATCACCTCAGGGTAGCGCTCACCATTCACAGTTACGTTACGATTCGCATTATCTTTGAAGAAGTACGGTCCAATGATGCCACCAGCCCATAAACCGCACCAAACTGTGACTTTTTCTGGATGCATTGGTAGCTCTTGCAATGCTTCTGGCTGATATTCACTCCAAAATCGACAATTCTGCTTATTTACGTACCCATTGAGCCGAAAATGAGCTTCGTCGCTGAAGACAATTTTTCGGTAAAAAAGTGGATCTTCGGCCAACTTTCCAAGAGCCCATTAACCAAAAATTTTACGTTGCGGTAGGTCGTTCGGCTTCAATTCTTGCACCAGCTGTATTTTGAAAGGCATCACACCTAAATCCTTCCGCAAAATTTTTCACGTTGTTGAGTAACAGAGGCCCAATTGCTGCGAACGGCGACGAATCGATAATTGATGGTCATCATTAACACTGGCCGATGCAGCTGCGATATTTTCTTCAGTTCGCACTCTACGTAAGCGTGATGTCCAACAATGTAAATTTAGTCACAATAGCCCGAATAGCCGCTTCAGTGGGTCGATTAAACTGACCATAAAATGGAAGAAGCGCGCGATGAACTTTCTTAACAGAGCACGCATTTTGATAATAAAATTCAATAATTTGCAAGCGTTGTTCGTTTGTTAGACGACTCATGGTTAAATTATAGACCAAACTGAAGATGTTTGAGAGTGAAACAAAACACGAAACGTGTGTCAGCTGTTTAAACCAGTGTTGCCAAAAAGATAATAGCTAAAAAATCACCCTTTATAAGCGATCTGTACAACAAGAAGAACGTATGTTCCTTTTGTTCCATTTAAGCGTTGAATGCTTTATACAAAACGTGGTGTCCAACCCGCTGTACTTAAGCTACATTTTTTCGTGCCCTCCACTTAAACTGATGCTAGCGCTGGCTTAAATTTTATTTTTGTACTAATCTTGCTTAGGTCAGCGCTTCAGTTTAAGCTCAAGTTTGGAACTTTGGATATTCTGTGTAAATATCTCATGGGTTGTTTCAGAATCGCACAAATTGGCCAACATCTGGCTAGGCTTGCTAAAATAGCACAGTGTTTCTAAACCAATAAAAGAAGAACAAAATACCAATAAAAAAATATTAAGAAGAATTCTTGTATCCCATTTGGGTTCAGGCCACAGCCGATATGAAGACAATCATAAGGATATTCACAATCAGCCTTCCAATCACCACTTCAAAAAATGATAATGAATATAAAGGGTTTTCCAATAAGGACTTGACAACGTTCTTTTAATAAAATAAATCGATTGTAAGGTGTGCTCTGTGACTTGTGGCACCATCCTGTTGAAACCATGTGTCGTTCAAGTCCATATCTTCCAATTCAACCTTATTGACGAACCAATTGAGGCAAATATGAGCTTCGTCATTGTTCGTCAAATGGTCCAACGGCTTCAATTCTTGAGTCAGCTTGATCTTATAGGGGTTGTAAACCAAGATCCTTACGCGAAATCGCAAAAAAGCGATGCCCAATTCTGGAGAATTTGGATTGTTTGCTAAGGACGCCTGAACGGCAGCGATGTTTTCGAAACTTCGACCAACCCGTTATTTGTTTTGTAAATTGAAATGTTCAAAACAGCTGGTAACAAGCTAAATAATAAAAAGAATCTATCTATCTATCTTTCTGACACGGCAACATCACACAACGATTATATAGACTCAAAATTTTCCAGTTAACTTTTTATTGCCTGTCTACTAGGGCGAGAATTACGACCGAAAATTGGAGTTAAGGCTTTTAAAGTTGCGGTCACTGACTCCCAGTTTCGGTAGAAAATTTTTATAATTTGCAGACGTTGCTCGTTCGTATACTTCACCATGATGAAAATGTCGAGTTTGTTGAATAAATTGACAACGACAGTTCGATGATTAGTGAAAGGGTAGTATAGTTTAGATAGTAGTAAAGATTTTTTCTATATTAGCCTACGAACTTTTCAGCCCAGGACAACGTTTGTCGGATCAGCTGGTCGTTTTGAATACCCAAGTGGAATAATGTTTTTCTTTTGAAACACTTCAATGGTGGAAAAATCGGTCGTTTTACATCGTTCATCTTGCAGAACCGAAATTTTACGGTTTACACCTTGTCATTGTTTCTTTGAAGAACTTATTCAAAACTCGAGTTCGCTGAGACTAAAATACTCGGATTATATATAAGAAGTTTTCCACCGTAAAAGAAATATCATAAATCAATAAAAATAAGTTTAAACCCACATTCAAATATTTGTGTTCCTCTTATCGTTTTAAAGCTACGTTTTGAAAACAGTGAAAGTCGCTTATAACGGCCACTTTCTTCTCATTTGATTGATTTCATTATATTTAAAGCTTTTCAAGGCTCGGCTAAATCGTCGTCGGATAGAACGACCAATTTTTGGAAAAAAGAAATCAATAGTTGACGTCGGTTATAAAGACGAAATGAGTGTAAACGTTGAGTCGCCGACGATCGTTCTACATTATGCAGCTGTGAACTAACACACAGTTTCTGTTGAATATTATGACAGTTTATCTGATGTTTCGCGGGATTGTTGTTAGGAGGCTTGCATTTCATGTGATTGCAGCCAAGCCATGAATCCTCGGAAACAAAAGAAAGGCCGTTATTATCATCTGGTTGGAGTTCGGTGAAAACAATCGCATTAAAAATAAAAAAATATGACAGTCAACCAACCCTAAAAGTGGTGAAGCGTTATTGATGTGTTTAAGACTAAGATGAAGAAAAAGATTACCTTTTTATTGGGCAAGCTGACAATTTTGGAAAACTGTTTGGAAAGAAGAACTACAAGTGCTGTTAGGCCTGGATAAGACAATTCGGGCACAGCAAAACATTGTTTTCGGAAAAAATTAAGCTCGACATAGTGCCTTGTGATGATTGGATCAAGAAAATAGAGCCTACTCTGCGACAAAGCTATTCAGATGAGGACAGTTTTAATTCTAATGAAACAACACTATTTTACAAGTTTGCTCCGAATAAGTACTTTCGGTTTAGAGGGGGATACTTTGTATTACAATTTCGGTGGCTTGCAATTTGATGGGTTCCATAAAAAGGAAACTTTTAGTGATTGGAAAATCACTAATCTTAATCCCCTCGTTGCATTGCAGCAAATAAAACTGCATGGAATAAGGGGTTTTAGCGACAAAACGAAAAATGTATTTTGATAGTAGACAATTGTCCTAGCCATCCGGATGTTGAAAACGCAGCCTCACCACAGTGTATTGACATCCCGGATGGAAACTTACGATGAGAACTGAATACTGCTCCCTATTTTCCTACTGTTTGTTTCGTTTCACTCAAGTCTTAGAGGCAGACATAAAAAATGAATGCAAAAACGTGAATAAAAAGAGGGATCCGGATATTATACTTAATCACTGGCATATCAATGAGGCAATCGCTAGTAAACATTATTAATTTGTCACTAACTCAAGGAGTATTCCCAGAATGCTGGAAAAAGGCAACAGTGGTTTCAGTTCCAAAACGAGCTGGGACTGTTAAATGTGAGGAATAAAGACCGGTGACTATGCTGCTAGTCACAACTTACAAATTATTTGAATTGCAATGGACTTTTAATGGATGAGGAATCAGGTTTTAAAAAAGATCACTCCTGTGAAACAGCGTTGAATTGATTGATACTTAAATGGGAACAAGAAATCGAAGAAGGGAAAGGAATAACTGCAGTGTTTTTAGACTTCAAACAGGCATTCTAAAGAGAAGAATATTGATCAAAAAATTGGAAAAATATGGAATACGCGATAACGAGCTCAAATGGATTGAAAGCTACTTAAGGAAAAGAAAACAAAGAGCTAAGTTTGGTAATGAGTTTTCAGAATCCGGAGATGATTACTTAGGAGTACCTCAGGGATCAGCTCTTGGTTCGATACTCTTCTTGGTGTACATAAACGAAATAAAACATATACTTAAACATTGCCGAGTGATGCTTTTTGCGTTTATATACTCGTATTTTGCAGGAAGAAACAGTAAGGAGTTTGATTAAAAATAACTAGCACAAGCATTACAAGGTTCAAGCATCCAGTTCGAAGGCCGTGATATGAATTAGAACACTTAAATGGATGAATATACAACTTGGAATGAAAAATAGAAACACTCCTGCGTACCTGGCAAATGAAATAAATCGAGTGTTCGAAACGCAGCCATATTCCCTGAAAATCGTTGCAGATATTCAGAACAACCTTGTGGGGTCGAAAGCAGCTCTAAATTGCATTATTTTAAGAAGTTTCCAAATATTTAACCAACTTCCCAACAACATTAAAGTGAAACAAGATTCACATTACTTTAAAAGATCATGAACTAGATTTATATGTTCAAACACAACTGAATTTATCTTATAAATTGTAAATTTTTTTATTATAATATTTAAATTAATTGAATAGTTCTGAAATGCAAAAAATAATATTAATTTTTTTGACTCATTCTAGTTTTAGCGATAATTTAACTTAGCTCACCATCCGTCGGCCCAATAGCTTCCAATGCGGATGAGGTTGTCGATGAAACTTTTAAATTATAAATTTGTTATCAAAAGTATATCTTTAATACACTAAATAAATAGGCTAATAGACATTGTGTCGGAAGTATCTTTTACAAATGAAATAGAAGACAGTGAAGGGTTCGATGAAGACTTCACTCTTCCTACAGCTTTGGAAGCGATAAAAGTTTTTCAATTATTGTTGACTTTTGTATATTTCAATAAGTTAAGTGAGAAAACAATGAAAAACTTTGCAACTTTAGAATCATGTGTCAACAGTTTGTACTTATCTAAATTGTCTCTATGAAAAAACGAGCATGAGTTATTTCAGAAACTATAAAATAAAATAGAGTACAGGATCACTTCACTGTATTTATAAGCGACTTCTACTGTATCATAAATCAAATAAATAAGTTTAAGCCTACATACAAATAATTATTTTCCACTGTTTTAAACTATTCGTTTTAAAGCTTCGTTTTAAAATCTGCATTTCCACCGGAAATAACTTCACTTTAAAGGCAACTTTTCGTGCTAACGCCGCCCACACCTTTTCAGTATTGATTTTCGCATGAATTACATCCCTTAAAAAAAGTACTATCTGCGTCCTCCCGAAGACCCGTAATCGTATTTTACCATTCCCTCCCCATTTCGAGCATAAAACCATCCCATCCCCGATGAACTGGCTAAGCCATAACTCCAAGGGTTGAATATTCTGCTCTTACATCAGCTTAATATCGATTTTCACTCATTCTCGGTTTTTTTTTTTCTTTTTTTCGTTACAGTCAAATATCAACTTTGCCATAGAAGCAGCGCCTTCAGCACGTGACAAGACTCATCGCAACGAAGATAAAAATACATCAGCAGCACATTTAAGAGGAAGAGGAGCAGGAAGCATCTTCCGCTTTAGTTTTTTTTGTTTTTTTTATTTTTGTTTTATTTTTTATCATCAACTTTGCAAAGGCGCACAATTTTATTTCCTAGAACATTTATGGGTCCGTTTGTTATGAAGCGAGCAAGATAATCATCTGAAGAATAGGCCAGAATGAAGGAGATGGTCGGTGGATGTTGTGTTTGTTCAGACGAGCGGGGCTGGCCAGAGAACCCACTTGTATACTGTGATGGCCAAAATTGTACTGTTGCTGTGCATCAAGCTTGCTACGGAATTGTGACTGTACCAACGGGACCGTGGTATTGCCGTAAATGCGAAAGTCAGGAGCGTCCAGCTCGAGTGCGATGTGAATTGTGTCCATCGCGCGATGGAGCTCTCAAACGTACCGATAATCAGGGCTGGGCGCATGTTGTTTGCGCCCTTTATATACCCG
The DNA here is from genome assembly GCA_963555765.1 of Orthonevra nobilis. NCBI lineage: Eukaryota > Metazoa > Arthropoda > Insecta > Diptera > Syrphidae > Orthonevra > Orthonevra nobilis. Next base: position 69,903,701 of record OY743227.1, on the reverse strand, counting down.
AGGTGAGATTCGGTAATGTGACCACGATGGAACCGATAATATTGCAATTAATACCACAAGAGAGATACGCTAAAAGTGAGTTATTATGCACATGTCTATTGCTACTGTTAATTAACTACCTTGTTTTTAGCTTGCTACATCTGTCAGGAGATTGGAAAACCGAATCGGGCTAATGTTGGCGCATGCATGCAGTGTAATAAAGTTAATTGCAAGCAGCAGTTTCATGTTACATGCGCCCAGAGTTTGGGGCTGTTATGCGAGGAAGCTGGGAATTATTTGGATAACGTGAAGTACTGTGGATATTGTCAGCATCATTATAGTAAATTGGTAAGATGGGCTGACAATAGCAACAACAAAACATCTCTGGTAATAAATAACATAGTTCCCGATAAGATATGAATATTTCCCCGTGAAGTTGGGGGAACTTTCACGACTTGTGACAGGAAATCATTTCGATAAGGACGCTGTTGTCCTTCTGTGCTGATTGTTGAGCGCTATAAACATTTCAAGTCAGTCGCGTGCAATGCAACAAGATGGGGTGAAGTGCTTTACTTCCTTAACGGATTGCCATTGCAACGTGCATATCCCTGTTTCGCAACTTTTTCATATCAAGTCCAGTTCCTTTTGCATACTTTGAAGCACCCAATTGAAATCTCTTCAACAGCATTGTCTGGTGGACTTCTCTTTATGCATATCCCACTTCATAGCCCTTATTTTGTAATCAAATTCCCTTTCCTTGTGATTTGAGTCGAAGAAGTTCTTTATTTTCATTTTTTTGAATGATGCATATACATACTTCCTTTTTTGTTACTTCATTTAACTTCTCATAATCGCCACAGAGTGGCTGAGGCTCACATTGCTAAAGGGGTTCCATCATCCCTAACAAACAATGTTCTTCCCGATATCCTCTTAAAGTCGTTTTAATTCTTTGCAGAAGAAAGGCGGCAATGTCAAGACCATCCCACCGTACAAGCCCATCACTCATGATTCCTCTGGTTCAGATTCTGGTTCATCACCCGAAAAAGAAATCGACTCAACGGTTAGTGCTATAGCTTCGTCAACGTCAGCAACGAGTATTAAAATAACCACAAATGCGAGTGGCAGTGCTGTTGCTTCGACCAGTGCCAACGTGGTTGCTTCATCAATAAAGCAGAGAAAATCATCAACAGCTTCGAAGCAATCCAATTCGTCGTCGTCGTCGTCCTCCAACTCAGGTGTTTCAACTGGAGCTGGAACGAATACAAGTGGAGCTATACCTGGACAAACAAGTAACATAGGCCCAAACGCTCTTGGCTCTACTCCCAGCAATTCTGGCAATGTTACAGTCGGAGGAGGCTCTGGTGCTGGCACCAACACGAATTCGGGAAACCCCAAAGCCAGCTCTAGCAGCTCAACAAGCTCGAAAGATAAAGAGAAGCACAACAAAAGTCTGAACAAGATTAATTCGAATAAGGACAAGGACAAAGATTTATCTTCGTCCTCGTCGTCATCCTCATCCTCGCGGGAGAAAGGTAGCAAGTCAAAGAACAAGGATTTCGGGGACCACAGTGGAAATGTGGCAGGAGGAGCAACTATTGGTCCTGGAGCAGGAGGAGGGGCGCCACCTGGAGTTGGTGCCAACTCTAGCGCAACTGCTGTACCGCCCGCTAGTACAGGTAAATAGTTTGGAAATTTTTTTCACAAATCTTCAGTTTGTTTCAATGTGTGCCAATATTCTAGCGGATACTTCCTCAGGAGCGGCTGATGTTGGTTTTCATGCTACTGAAGCACCGCCCAATCCAACGGCGGCAACAACTTCAAGTAAGAATTCCGGCGGTTCAATGGCTAAGAAGCGAAAGGCCGATTCGAAAGCAAACACATTGACGGATGCAATGGATATTAACCAGTAAGTCGGGTGGATTTTTGTTTCCTTGGCGTTCGCAATTATGAAGTTTTCGTTCATTTTCAGCTCCTTTAGGGATATTATTAAAGATGTATCAGTGACATTGACACCGCTTCCATTGGATAAAGCATCTGATGTTGCTGATGTTGAAAAGAGCTCAAAAAAGGTAAGTGAGGCATTATTTGAGGGAATATCATGGTGTTCTGAAGATCAATTTTAATGACTCAAGTGCAGTGACTCAGTGGTAAGTGCGTCTGCTCCTGAGCGTGGAGACCCGGGTACAAATCCAGGCAGGATCATTTTTTCAAGGCTCCACGGCTCGCGAATGAATGGCAATCCCTACTATGTCTGTGGCCGTTCGGAGTCGGTAATAAACTGTAGGTCCAACCCTCGTCATTTGCGAAAAATTGAAGGCACACACACCAATGGCGAAGCTAGGCCCTGGCCCTCAAAGGCGCTGTCCCATTACCAACTTTAATTCAGAAACAAATCATGCCACGGTAGATAAAAGCGAGGCAGTGAGGCTAAAAAAAGCGGTGGGCTGTTACTCAGCTAGGAGTATGCACCAACCTTTCTGCAACTTATGGTCGGAAGAGAGCTTGCCCGATTAATGGAACCTCAGAATTGATTGCCCGATACTGTACAAAGGAGACCCTCTTTAACTGCGCCAGCAATAGAGGTATCAGCCGCCTATGATAGTACCTACAGAGACGTGCTGTATAAAGCCATGCCTTGTTTTGGCATCTCCGTCGAACCCTTTGATGTAAAAAAAAGTTTTAGACAAGATGATGCAAAACTCCTGCAACACAATAAGCACTTTCTTCTAAAGGTCTTTTCAACTACTCGCATGGGCCGATGATATTGACAAAAGCTGAAGAACGCAACGCGACTATTTGAAGTAGACATTCTCTGACGTGACTTTTGGTTAATCTCGTATACTGATGTCTCAAAAATCACAAAGGGGGTAGGTGCCGGTGTCTATGGATCCAAAACAGAAATATCTTTACCAATGGAAAAGCATCCATGTGTTTTCCAGGCCGAATTGCAAGCCATCGGTTCCTGCGCCATAGTTAACATTCCTAATGACCAAAAAGGTGCTAGAATTCTCATATATTCAGACATCCAAGCAGCGTTAAAGGCATTGTTATCCAATCTTATGGAAACTAAATCTGTCAAAAAATGCTACGACAAAATTAGGTTAGAATGGGTTCAAGTTCATCATGGAATCGATGGAAATAAAATTGAAAAGGGATACGGCGCTAACGCCCACTGGAGAAAACTACCGGGGTTAAGACAATAAAAATAACTGATCAATCCTTTCTTAACAGAATAATCTTCAAACTAAACAAGGAAAACATAAGAAAGCTCATGAGCTGCCCAGGCTATTGCCGCTTGATATCACAACCATGGTACCGTCACCGAGTGCCGACTCTGTTTGGAACACGACGAAAAGCCTGTACACATTCTTTGTGAATGTCCAACTATATTTTGGTTAAGAAGGCGTATTTTCCGCAAAGAGATGTGTTCCCCATTGAACATTAGACAGTCCATTGCATTCTTACCTTCATCAGAAAGATGAAATGAATGCCAAATCTAACTTCCCATGATTGAATTGGTGGTTCCCTGACTGCAGTATCAGCCACTTGGGCAGGGGAAGATACAAAAAAAAACATCCTTAAAACTGACAGACTCCAAAAAGCATGAGCCTGTAAAGCGAGGATTAAGCATTCCTGCAGCGGGTACTTAATTTGTAAGTAGAAGGTTTCCGGGCCCCTCCGGGAAGTAACGGGAGAATCCGGGAGTATCCGGGCAACTCCCGGAAGTAACGGGAGCATTCGGGCCACTCAAAATAGCATCCGGGCAACTCCCGGAGGTCCCGAGGGGCATGGTACCCGTTCTTTGATAGACTCCGGGCTATTCCAAAAATTATTTGAATAAAAACGCTCTACCCAAATCTGAATAGTTTGTATATCTGCTACCGGCTAACAGTTTTGAATCAACTTCTGATGACGAAATTTATCATTGCGTAAGCATGGGATGTATGAAATCGCGGGAGAACTCCGCTAGCTTCTAAGAAGAGAACAATGCTCGATGTTGGAAACAATCAAGTGACATAATACGGCACAAAGAGATTGAATATCAACCAAGCTCTTTCAACATAACAATTTCTTGCAATGGGAATTATTCCGTTTTGAAAATCTGCACTTCACTTTTTTCAATTCTTTCTTTATTTTCTGAAAAAGCGTTTCTTAGATCGCATTTAGGTATTTTTTTTTTTTAAAATAATTACCTAAGCTTTGCTTTTTTTATTATTTTGTCCTTCAAAAACTTCACCATGTATCTGTTAAACTTTGGTACATTTCGCAAAACTTTTTCCAAAACCGTACCCGTTCGAAAGTGAAAATTTGAATTTGGCATGATAAACACGCGTTCACATTTTCAAATTTGCTCGTCAAGCCAATAACAAAATATTATTAAATCCATCCAACATGTTTGGTGAGTATCTTCCGATAGGGTGATGATTTCGGACCACTTTATATCGACAAAAGGGCAAAAACTACAATTATTTATTATGCTTCACGAACTACGAGGAACGTGCAGCAGCAACTAGATTTCAGTTGAGTGTAGAATTCCAACTTATCTTATTGACCAATTCCTGCTCAGCGCTGTTTCTATTTTGAATTGTATATTTAGGCAATCAAAAAATATCTGGGAATCCTTACCGCTCGTATTTCCATTTGTTTGACCCTAGACAACGTTGTTTCTGCATGACTGACGTAAGCCTCTCTGAACTCGTAATACATTGGTTCCATAAAAAAACTCTTGGCGAACATATTTTTTGGAAGCCGGGCTCTAGTTTCATGTCGCCGTTTACACACGGTATTTTTCGCAACATTTGCAAAGGTAGGCCTTGAAATAAGGCCAAGTTGAACATTCAGCGATTGCCGACTCCGAACGGCAGCAGAGTATAAATCCTCGGAGGATTGACAATGAGATGTGGCCGTTAAAAAAATGTTTGATGCTTTTTCACACTTAAGAGTCCAGTGATCTTGGAAGGATCAGAGTCTGCGGCTCTCCTCCAGGCCTGTCGTTCCTGAGTACGCTTTTTCCAATTTTCTAGAGCAAGGTTTCTTTCGTCCGCGATTGTTCGATCCTTGAACTGGAGGTTCGGTCTCTCCGTTCTTCTTGAACCTACCAAGGCATAGCCCTACTCAATGTCGCATACAAGATCCTATCCATCGTATTGTGTATAAAGCTTTTGTGCACACAAATCGGACAATACGTGGCTTCCGGCCCGGCAAATCAATCATTGACCAAATTTTCAGCCTACGCTAAGCCCTGGAAAAGATCAACGAGTTTCAAGTCGATACCCATCACCTATTCATCTATTTCAAAGCCGCAGATGATAGTATACATCGCTCCGAGCCTTGCCTTACAGCTATGGCTGAATTCAGCATCCCGAGAAAACACTCTAAAATACACGATGCACCGTTTAGTTTGGACCCAAACCCTCCGAACTATTCTATACATGCAGCAAGGATATGCACTATCGGAAGGCACTATCTTTTTTAAGACTACTCAGCTTTTGGGATACGCAGACGATATCGACATTATCACTCGCACAGAAGTTGAAGCATTCAAGGCGATTGAAGAACAGACAAAACAGGGTTGGTCTTAGAATCAATGTGGACAAAATGCACGCTGTCAACCAGAAATAGATCCGTCGAACATCATCTCCGCCAAAACGTAACAATTGACAGCTATAATTTCGAGGTAGTATAGTAGTTCGCCTTCCTTTGAACTTATCCGTCGATCCGACGGAGAATAATCCTAGGCAACCGCTGAGGCTCGGTTTGTCAAAACACCTAGTATCCAAATTCCTAACATGAAGGACTGAAATGCTGTTCTACAAGACACTGATTTTGCCAGTCCTGCTTTATTGAGTTGAGTGCTGGACGGTACGCAAAGCAGTTGAGCCAATATTGAGATCCTTCGAAAGGAAAAAAGCCACAACCGCGATTTCTTCTATCCATACAAAGGCGCAAATATACGCTGACAACACTGGCTCGCCAACATCGAGGGAATGGACAATAATTCTCCTGCCAAGAGAGTCTTCCAATCCAAGCCAGCAGATTTAAGAAAAACGGAAAGACTGAATCTCCTGTTCAAGAACCAAGCAATATTTTATGTTTAATTGAAAAGGTTCCAACGGTTCTTAAAAGAACACCCTTTACTATAAAAAATTATTTCATTTTGATTCGTTTCCCTGGTTACGGCGGTCGTCATTACTCATTCTTACAGGCGATATCAATTTGAATTTGTCCTCTAACGTTAGTTAAACAAACATGAACTTATAACTTTTTTTTAAGCCTTAAGCTGGCGCAACCCTTCGTCCTCTGATACAACCAACAGATAAACACATTCATTATGCCAAATTCAGTACAACACAACAATGGATGTCCGTTTCGTTCGCATTTGCATGTGTCCTTTGAATGTTACATCTCGAGCATCCTGGGTAGTTATTTATTTCATTTAACACATCTCGTTCGAACAGCATGGGGTGTTGCCAAGTAGTAGCGCTCTCATCACTACCAGTGCTCTTGACACTTCCTTTGCTTCCTGTGGTCCACAGTATTGAATTATAATCGTTTTTTGTAGCCTGACATTGTGACGGTTACAACTAGCACGTAACCAGGGGGTGAATATGGAAATCGGTATTGTTCCACTAGCATAGGTACATCATTGCCTCCTGAAGATGTATTTGCCGGGTAATTATCATTCCTTCGTATATATGCACAACACACAAACACCGATACAGAATTTTACCCCGCTTTGCAACAATGTGTTGGTGGGTAGATCAGAAAGTGTTATGTTAAATGCGTCACCATAATAACATGGCTTTCTAGGAAGGTCATTTATGATGGACTCTTTTCCGCGAGGCAATAAACTTCAAATTAAGTCATAAAATCAGGATCACCTACGCATACCTGCCTCTGTCACATGGAATTGGTGGCAGAGGCCTTGTACTCGTATAAATTTATGAGGATATTGAAAAAAAAAAGGTACTTGCATCATTTCACTGTTCTTCTCGGTATTCATCGTTGACTGAGCGTGCATTGCCTTGATTGTAGACAATGTCCTGGTGTTTACCTTTTAGGTTAGGTTTAGTTGACTTTGGAATTCACATGGTCACACTAATTTTTTGTATTTTTTATTTAAAACATGGCATGTGCGAAGATCGTATACCAATTATGAACAGTTCCGAGAAACTTGAATTGCCTGGGCGTTTTTCGAATATGTGCGGTGTTTCCATACTTTGTGGTGTTAATTTCACCACTCATCTTCTGCAGTCAACATAATTTGTGTAAAAAAGGAACAGACTTGGACAGAATGTTATGTTATTTTTCATTGTATTCATTGTATGACTTTTGCGC